>OX442420.1:10193864-10323864 GCA_949361645.1 Spongilla lacustris
AGGGTACAGGTAAGGGTTAGGGGTACAGGGTAAGGGTTAGGGGTACAGGGTAAGGGTTAGGGGTATAGGGTAAGGGTTAGGGGTACAGGGTAAGGGTTAGGGGTATAGGGTAAGGGTTAGGGGTACAGGGTAAGGGTTAGGGGTACAGAGTAAGGGTTAGGGGTACAGGGTAAGGGTTATGGGTACAGGGTAAGGGTTAGGGGTACAGGGTAAGGGTTAGGGTATAGGGTATAGGGTAAGGGTTAGGGGTATAGGGTAAGGGTTACCTGCAGAATACATTCAAGAGCTAACTCTCTCCGTTCAAGTGAACATTTAGAGTTCTCAGATGAGATGAGGTCAATCAAGATGTTCAGGAACATCTGAAAACCAATATCATATGATAACACACACACACACAAACACACATGTACACATACAACACACAAGTTTACATAAATACATACACCACACACCCACAACACACATACAACACACACACACATACACACAAACACACATGTACACATACAACACACAAGTTTACATAAATACATACACCACACACCCACAACACACATACAACACACACACACACACACACACACACACACACACACACACACACACACACACACACACACACACACACACACACACACACACACACACACACACACACACACACACACACACACACACACACACACACACACACACACACACACACCTCCAATTGCAGCTTAAGGTACTGCCTGGTACAGGTGAACAACAAGTAGCAGTTCTTCATAGCTCTACTGAAGACAGCAAAGCTGTCATGTTGAAGCAGCTTAGCATGAAGATACAAGTGTGGAAGAACACTAAATTTTCACCAGCGTTAAGAAATCCCCCCCCCCCCCCCCCCCCCTTACATGAAACCTCCAACGCCTACCGTATAGAGGTTCCTACAGAGGCCATCTTGTACTAGGGGCCGCAGAGATGGGTACTGACATATAACGGTGCCGCAGCATTCCAAGGCCACACCCACCAGGTTAAGACCAATAGTTACCAAGGCATCTGAATTGTGTCTGCAAAAGGTCGAAGGTGAACGTGAGCGTACAAGATGAAAGTAAAACACACTTATCCCTAGAGTTGATGATGGAAGTAAGGAACCTCAGCAGCTCCCGCATGCATGGAAGGCCGTAAGGAGTCACACTGCGCTGCTTTTCAGGTGCAGGGGTCACAGGGGTAACAGGAGAGGTGTCCACAGGAGGACCCTGGTCCAATTCCTCATCCCCAGCCTGCTTTATTGCCCTATCCTCCCCCACTTCCTCAGTGGGAGGAGCTTCAGGGACTGTCCCTTTGTCTTCACTATTTTCCTCTCCAGAGGTCGTGTGATTTTGCTCCTCCCCAGTCCCTTCCTCACAGTGAAGTGTCTGATCAACAGAGCACCCATCATCACCTCCTTCCCAGACCTCCGACAGTGTGTGGAGACGGGAGAACAGCATTTGCACCATACCCAATAGTCTGCTTTCTGCAAAACATCTCAACAGCTCTGGTATATAAGGATATGGTGGTGTGGTATACATGTCAACATACATGGTCCTGCCCCTCCCCCTTGCCCTCCCTTCACTCCTCCCCTTGCCCCTCCCTTTACTCCTCCCCTTGCCCTCCCTTCACTCCTCCCCCTTGCCCTCCCTTCACTCCTCCCCTTGCCCTCCCTTCACTCCTCCCCCTTGCCCTCCCTTCACTCCTCCCCTTGCCCCTCCCCTCACTAACCACTCAGCCTCATCTCAAAGCATATCCTAAAACAGGATTGCATCAGCTCACACACACTCTCGTTGCTTAGCAACCTGCCAACAGGGGCACCCAGAATAGTGTGAAGGACCTATGGAAGCAGAGGACAGGTGGTTGCCATGGAAACAAGCCCAGCCTCACACCCTAACCTCCACAATCTTCATCAGCACAACCTCATCGCTCATCTGATTGGTGCCGACAAACCTTGCATGCGTCACAGCATCAGAAACGTTCTCTATAACGGCTGCTGAATTGGGATGGGTGGGGTCTGGAAAAGAAGAAGACCATTAAGGGGGCAGTGGGGTGGGGAGGAGGGTCATGAGGAGGGTGGAAGGCTTGCCTTGTATTTGAAACTGTCTTAATTGCACACACATGCATATGCACACACACACATGCACACATACATGATATGCACACACCTACACACATGCACATACACTGCACACATGCACACACAGCACACACCTACACACATGCGCACACATGCACATATATACATGTACACACACAATACAATGAAGGGATGGTCATTGTGTATTGTTTCCAGTCCTCTACTAGTGTGCGGTGAAGCTTAGATGTGCGTGTGTCTTCGATGGTCCCCATCTCCCTCACGTTAGACACTTACCCAACATTCCATACATCAAGAACTTTTCTAGTGACGATATGGCCATTCCAGTCACGGGCCCGCTCGTATCGTCTGATAGCACTACGTCACAGAAGGGTTTTAAGAACTCCCCGTTAAGTTCCCACACTCCAGTGACGCTGGCTAGCTTCTGTTGGAGCTGGTGTAACTGCTGTATCAGAGGATCTTGTTCCTCCTGCCGACGAGATGTGTGACAATACTGCTCCAACTCCAATGCAATTCACCTACCACTCTGGAAGGCCCGCCCCACCGACTTCCCCTTCGCATGGCGGCCAGGAGGAGAGATGCTTCTCCCTGAATAATCGCTATGGCAGCTGAAGCTTGCCGCGAATTGTTCATATCGAGGCTACTACTAGTAAGTAAGACCTTGTCTAGAGTCTATACAAACCTACAATTTTCTCATCAGTACTTCCGCTAATTAAGAGCACGCGGTAACTATCAGCTGTACTGTACTGTTTACGGTATATTAACGGAGACTTTTTCAATTACATCTAGACTACTCATAGGCGTAGGAAGCGGGGGGGCAGGGGGGGCTATAGCCCCCCCACTTTTGATATTGGGGGGGCTAAGCCCCCTCACTTTTTGGGCCCATATTTAATATTAATCGCTCTGTTAACGGATGCAAGATCACGGCGAGCAGAAAGGAGCTGATTACCTATATGTATACCTATCCGTTTTCGGAACGGCGTCGGTATGGCAGCGATTCTGCATGTTCCTCAATTATCATAGACTGACAAATGTATGGGGATATAAAAAAGGGACCTAACGCAGCAATTTACCAGAAACGAGCCTCAAAGTGGACGCGTGCATGTACGCGTAATTAAAATTTACACCGCCATTTAAATTAAATATGGACAGTCGAATTTCAAGTGCATAAGAAAGGATGAAGTTGTAGAGGACCAAATAAAAATAAGATGCATTAGGTCCCTTTTCGCGGATATTTTCCTCATATTTATGTCATAAATTGCACAGCAAGGCCGGTTCTTTAGGGCTACTACTACTAGACATTGCCGCAGGCAGCAAATGTGTGGCAAAGATACGCTATATACGGCAATGCTGCACCAAGGATATTGACAGCAGTAAATCGAAAATGCATGCAATTACCTATACATATACATGTACATGTATACTTAGCTTGCAGTCTTCTAATCTCCATCTTAACTTTTGTAATGAAATCGTGCGTCGAAGAAATGTTATGGCAACCCCACATGGCCAATCGTGCTGTGTATATGCACACACGCACAATTATCTCTGCATTTACACTCGTACATCATTCTCATACTATGCCATACTATTAGTTGCGTATACATGTGAAAATCTTTTAACTACAATGGAATTGTGTAAAGTTAAAGCATCGCGGAATACGGTTTGGTAACCAGTGGCGCGGCCGTGGCTATTTCATGGCTGGGGGGGGGGGGCTAAATAATAATATTATAATATTATACCGCCTCCCTCCCATAGTCACCGGCAAACACACGCACTATCGCTGGTCGATCCGTTTAGTTTACTTCGTCAACAAAAATGCGAACGAACAATGTCGCTGCTCTAAATACATCATCGAATCCTCGATCCGATTCTCCACTGCATGGATAGCACGAACAAATCAGAATTTTGCACTGTTTGCAACTGTCTTATAAGACGAGACCGCTCAAAAGTCCATGATGTAATTATACATCGAGTTACATGGATTGCCTCCATACATGACGCGCATGCGTGGAATTATTGGTGCCCCCCGTGCTTTACATGATTTAGGCCCTCAGGTGGGGCCTGTGTGCCAGGTCCCACGTGGCCACTGCGCAACTGACAGCTTCGTTTTACCACACCCACTTATGAATAATTAATTTCAGCCCCCCCCACTTTTTGAACTGTTCCTACGCCACTGCTACTGTACTGAAGGGCTGCAGATAAAGCGAGGGGGACACGTACTGTATGAGGTTGTCAGATGTGTAAAGGTCCAAACGTGTGGTGTTCATTCTACCGTGCAGTTGGAAGTGCTATAGTTTTAGGTAATGCGTAGTTGGGCGTGGCCCGCCCTTCGCTATTGCGCCAATACGCGAAGGGCGGGCCACGCCCAACTAGGTAATGCGCGCATTTATTCTCACCTTCTAAGAATGGACCTTTTGCCTTCTGACGTCACAAATCAATTGGTTGTGTTTGACACAACATAAGTCCTTATAGGAACTTCACGAAGAAACACAGCAAGTATGAAATTAATGGTAAATGAATGCCTGACTATATTCCAAAATGAAGTACCTTCGCCAGTTACGGTGCAAATGTTACAGCGCTCACAAGTTACCGGAAGTTGCCCCCCCAAAAATCGAAAAGCGCGACTCAACTTCCGCAATGTTTCGCTGCATACAAATCCTTTACAGAGCTCCATCGTGAAATACATGAAACGTGTGGTAATTTACTTCTCAAGGAAAAGCATGTAGGAGCTATGATGCCATTTTAAAGTTGCTCCCCCAAAATTCATGCGTGATGTCAAAGGCAAAAGGTCCATTAAAATAATACTAATAACTTTTTTAAAACACTACGACTAAAAGTCACAAGATGTGGTTGGTGGGACACATCTGGCCAAAATTGCCCTGGCATTCTGCCTCATGAGGATGAGGCTAAGGCAACTGTAAATCGTTGATAATCATACAACCTCTTCTAGGGGTCGACATAGCTGGGTGGCCATCTTTTTTGACAGTTTAGACAGCACATTGATAGCTTCATTGCCCCACCCCCCAAACACTTCCACAACCAAAGGGATGCATGACCATCCTCTAAGGGCACATGACCATCCTCTAAGGGCACATGACCATCCTATAAGGGCACATGACCATCCTATAAGGGCACATAACCATCCTCTAAGGCCTCTAAGGGCACATGACCATCCTCTAAGGGCACATGACCATCCTATAAGGGCACATGGCCATCCTCTAAGGCCTCTAAGGGCACATGACCATCCTATAAGGGCACATGACCATCCATCCTCTAAGGGCACATGCCTCATCGTTTTGTGCTTGGATTCTTCTCCCATCATTGCTTGGATTCTTCTCCCATCATTGCTTGGATTCTTCTCCCATCATTGCTTGGATTCTTCTCCCATCTCGGCTGCATGACCACAGGTTTGAGCCATTTCTTGTAAAAATTGCGGATTGATCACCTTTATGTCAAATGCAGCTGGGTGGGAGAGAGAACAGTTTGGCACTAGGATGTCTGCTGGTCTAGATTGATCCTTAGGAAGAATGTCGCTTCCTTTCTCGATTTGTGGGGAAAAGATGCCTTGTGATAATAATAATAATTATTACAACACCATTAATACAAGTACACACATACACCACTTTAAAAGATACTAATTTGTCTTTGGTGGATAAACATCTACCCAGAATGGCCCTGGCAATGGCTCGGACGAGGGTGAAGTTTAGCCTGCCATATATTTCAGCCAAGACTTGACTCTTGTGGCAGGAAGAAGTGGTAGCATCGTATATCAGTACATGTAATGATAATTATAATTGATTTTTATTAAATCAAGATTAGTCATCAATAATACAACTACACGTGCACATGAACATAAATTCTACGCTAGCAATAGTTTTTCAAATAAGATCACGTGAGTGTAAGGAGCGTGGTCTATCTTGTTAAGGTTGAAACTTCCATATAAATGTAAGGTAGTATTTATTTTTTTCCATCATGGCGATTCTTTCGGAACAAGTCAATAAAGTTTGCAATCTCTATATTGAAACAGTCTTGTATCCCTGTAGTAAGGTTAAGAATGGACAACAAGATTATATGCTTAAAATCGTTCAGCTTGACAGACGTACTTGACCCATTGTCGAGCGGAGAGCATTTTTTATTCTCTTAAGGTGGCTGAATGACCGCTCACCAGTACAATTTGATACTGGAAGAGTTAAAAAAAATTCGAAGTGCAATAAATATATTCGGAAAGGCACTTTCGGCATGATGTTCTTTTAAGGTGGACAGCATTTCATGTGCCTGCCTTCTTGATGCAGCTTTCGGATATAGAGCCTTCTCAAATTCTGTCCATTTTGGCATCAAGATCTTCGGAATAGAAAGATGTTAATCGAGACAAGGAATCTTTCACTTCAGAATTCTCAAGTTCGTGGTGTCTTAAGAATAGGAAACGAACGTCAGTTTCTGAATAAGCCCGTATTCTGTTGTTGAGATCAGTCACAATACGATCAATTATAGCGTAGAACGTTTCAATTTTAAATTTCTCTTCTGAAGACATCACGACCTCGGGCTCACTGGAGTCACCAAAGACGCGCTTTACCCGTCGCAGTAGCACTTCTTTAAAGCAGCCAGTCTTGCTAATAGCGACTGCTGTAGCCTTATATTCATCAAATAAGCTTCTTTGAGCCTCAAGAAATCTTAGAAGAGACTTCAATGTAGCAATGGCAGATCCTATTTCTATTGTACTTGACTGGAGAAGCTGGCTGCTTTCATGTATTCTTTTAAGGAGTGCATTCCAAAACACAGTCATGAAAACAGTTTCTATGATGCGCGGTGGAGGAAGGACAATGAGCGAAGCGTTGTTTCCTCTCGCGTTTATTAATTATTCAATTAACTAATTGCATTCGTGTTGACGCTGAACATATTCATAAAACGTCACTGCATCCTCCCGACGTTAGAGTTATGTAATCGCGGGACAAAATTGTGTACATGTAGCGGTGATGTAATCCATCCGCAGCTGTGGAAATTAGGGTCTGGGCACGAGACACGTGCTACGCTAGAACAAGGGTGTCTGTGTCAAATTATGAAATTCCAGAACTTTTTGATTGATAGACGACTCATAACTTCGGATAATCAAAATGGTTAATGTTTGTACAGCTGTACTTGTCTCGTACCCAGACCTAAATTTTCACAACGTCGGACGGATTACATCACCGCTACGTACGTTGCGGTAATGCAGATGCTGTGAAAAAAACTGAAACACAGCCAGAGCAGTGCGTCCAACCTCCGTCCCCAGCTGGCTAACTCCACTCAACACTCAATGGGTCTAGCTCAAGAAAAGGGAGCATCCAACTGGTTGACAACTCTACGGTGTCTCTACCTATTGATGAGAATGGCTTCACCTTCCCTAACCAATGTGCATCAATAGCAGTCACTGTGGTGATTACACACACTTGGACTTGTCGTAGTACAAGGCAATGAAATCAAACATTACCCTCATAGGCTTGGCTACATGGTCAGCATGTTTGAGGCACATTTAGTGCACCATTAGCTTCCCACTACAATAGTGGATGTTGTCCATCCTTGTGAACTGCATAAACTTGTGTCTGTGTTAGATGGGCTGTGTGTTAGATGGGCTGTGTGTCAGAAGGGTTGTGTTGGCTGCTTGTGAACAACCAGTACATGTGTTGCACCCTTTAATGAAAGTGCTCAATGTGATGGCGCACACACACATGCACAAGGAATGTATCACATATGCAGAAAAGATATTATCTCATAATCATAAATTGCAACCTTTTAAAAATAGGTGTGTATTGTGGCACAGTTAGCATTATAGCAATGGCTTGGACCAGGGTAATGATATTCAACCTCTTTGCAAAGAGGGATGCCAAGCAGGAGATCTCACTGGCTTCTAAACCCCAATTGCCATAACTTGATCTCCAGGCCACCATAATTCATACCAGACTGTGCCTGCTGTTTCTAGGCAGGTGTGTTATTCAGGTCACATGGACCAGCTTCAAACATCTGGAGGTGGATTAATTAGAAAGTACAACGCCACACGTGAACAATTCATGAACTATGACGTAACTTTAATGATGTCGTATGCTGCTGCCACGAATGGAGTGGGAGGGACTTGCACTTACTCGTATACAGTACCCGGACCCCCATTATGGTTCACGTGTCTTAAAATAATCATGCTTGCTATATTGGGTGTCAAAATCTGCAATTACGGTCATTCCATAATGCATGTCGTTGGGTAAAGGTTAGCTGGCTGTAGCGTGGTGACTAAGCTTGCCAAAGAAGCCACCGAAAACAAAGTCGACCTATATGGCGGAGGATAAGCAAGGCAGTGGAAAGGTGCACCACAACGGATTTTCTGCGCTTTCCGGGTCTACGGGCTCAGCGTGTTGCGAGCTAAGCGCTACGGACGTGTGTACGGGGCACACCAAAGCTACGCTGGACTTCAAAAGTGTGAAGCACGGAGAGGATGCGGACGACAAACAGTGTAACGGCACGTCTTTGCCTCTTAGCATAGCCTGTGCGCACGAGGCTCTGATAGACAGCGTAATACGTTACATGGACAATGACATCAGCATTAGTTCTCTTAGTGAGGAGGCCGTCAAACTGCTCATGCTTATACCGGAAGGTTACATTCCGGTACCGCATCAGGTCGGAGGACACCGTCATGTGGATGGAAAATTCGGTTAGTTTGGGTAAAGAGCTACCCTCCCCCCCCCCCCCCCCCCCCAAAGAAGTTTATATCCTTCCACCCCCCTTCCACCTTCTCTCTTCCACCCTCTCCCTTCCACCCTCTCCCTTCCACCCTCTCCCTTCCACCCTCTCCCTTCCACCCTCTCCCTTCCACCCTCTCCCTTCCACCCTCTCCCTTCCACCCTCTCCCTTCCACCCTCTCCCTTCCACCCTCTCCCTTCCACCCTCTCCCTTCCACCCTCTCCCTTTCACCCTCTCCATTCCTCTCCAGGGTTCCTTCGTCGCATAGGATATCCTGAAATCCTTTTCAAGCCTGTACAGCCTGGGGCCAAGGGGCAGAATGAAGTGGTCTTCTACGACAAGCTCTTCTATCGCACGGGAGAGCTCCATGACGATATACAGAAGCTGAAGGACTTGGTGCCGAGGTTCATTGGTTGCGAGGAGATACAGGACAAGGCTGGCCACATACGTATCCTATTTGTGTGGGAGGGCGTGTCATCAAAGGGTGTGGCCAGAGACAACAGTGGCAAATTGAGAAATAGAATGCTTTGATGTCATGTGATGTGGGAGGGGCAGCTGGGGCTGTGATGTAATGTGGGAGGGGCAGCTTTTTGTGTGAGGTGCGTTAAGTGCTACATTGACTACTGGGTACAGGTTGGTCTGGGGACTGTACAGGTGTGTGCAATGTCATTAAATTTAAGTACATTATTACCATGGTAACCAAGCAGTGTCCTTGACTTCAGTATCAAGATAAGTTCCTTAAGCTGGAGGACATCACACACCAGTTCAGACGTCCTGCCATCATGGACGTGAAGATAGGCAAGCGAGTGTGGGACGATTATGCAGAGCAAGACAAGATAGAGAGGGAACGAAAGAAGTACCCTGACCAGGAGGTCATTGGATTTAGGATCATAGGGATGAGGGTAAGTATCTACTGATGGGGGTGTGGTCCCCTTCGTGATGGGGTGTGGTCTCCCATCTGCTCTTTTGCATGTGATATAATCTGTTACCATAGTGATGAATGATAGTATGCCCCTTCTCTTCCTCCCATGGTGGACACGGAGGGAGGGGCCAGGAATGTCTTTTGTATTTAATATTACTAAGTTGTTCCGCTTCTCCCCTCTCTCCCCTCCTCCCTCCTCCTTCATTCTCTCCATTTGGTTGAACAATAGTTAGTTTTGTTATGATACATTGAGGTCAGTTGCATTTTGCCTGAATTTGCCAATGAAGTAGTCACACACAATGTTGCAGTGTGCTCCTAGGCTGTCCTATTGTCTCAGACAGCTCACTGTGCATGTGTGAGTGTGTGTGCATGTGTGAGTGTGTGTGCATGTGTGAGTGTGTGCATATGTCAGTGTGTGCATGTGTGAGTGTGTGCATGTGTGAATGTGTGTGCATGTGTGAATGTGTGTGCATGTGTGAGTGTGTGCATATGTGGGTGTGTGCATGTGTGAGTGTGTGCATATGTGAGTGTGTGCATGTGTGAGTGTGCATGTGTGTGTGCATGTGTGAGTGTGCATGTGTGTGTGTGCATGTGTGAGTGTGTGCATGTGTGAGTGTGCATTTGTGAGTGTGTGCATGTGTGAGTGTGTGCATATGTGAGTGTGTGTTTGTAGTCGTTCCAGGGGGCGGATACTCTACCTTTGCTGGCACTTAAGTACCTATGGTCCTGCTCTTATTGCTCCTTGTTGCTATGGTCCTGCCTTGTTGCTATGGTCCTGCCCTTGTTGCTATGGTCCTGCCCTTGTTGCTATGGTCCTGCCCTTGTTGCTATGGTCCTGCCCGTGTTGCTATGGTCCTGCCCTTGTTGCTATGGTCTTCACCATTGTGATCCATGTGATCCCGAAAGGCCTTACATTCCAAGGGATTCTAAATCATGTAGGTCCCTTGGTATTGACCATATGGCTATGGCTGGGGGAGGGGCTAAATGCAGGGACACACCTCACTGATGTTTTAGAAGCTTGGGGCTGTGTGAATGTGCATGTGTTGGGTGGGGAGGGGCATGTGGGGGGTGAGGGGGCATGTGGGGGTGAGGGGCATGTGTTGGGTGGGAGGGGCATATGGGGGTGAGGGGGCATGTGGGGGTGAGGGGCATGTGGGGGGTGAGGGGGCATGTGGGGGGTGAGGGGGCATGTGGGGGTGGGGGGCATGTGGGGGGGTGAGTACTAAGCACCTTGACATCTCTGTCTATTATTGCATGACTTGACCCATATGTTGGTAGTCACACAGAGACCCAAGGACCACACTCATTGTTTGAATCAAAACCGGACATTTCCTTCGCGTGAAACTATTGTTACCATTTTCAAAATTCAATGCGGTAAAATCTGACCACTACAACATTTGTATGTGGGAAGTACTCCACATTACATGTAGTAACTTTTGTCTTTCCATTACCGGTGGCACGGTGAGGTGGCATGGTGAGGTGGCACGGTGAGGTGGCACGGTGAGGTGGCATGGTGAGGTGGCATGGTGAGGTGGCATGGTGAGGTGGCGTGGTGAGGTGGCATGGTGAGGTGGCATGGTGAGGTGGCATGGTGGGCCTGTCATTTGGACTTCTTGACAGTGCATGTCATAGGGACAACCCCCTGCATGTCATAGGGACAACCCCCTGTAGTCTGGTTGTGAATATAAGCAAAATATGGTTACGGCGAAGGGGAGGAGCAGGAAGGGGAGGAGCAGGATTACTCTTTTGTGTCATTGAAGACCTATTAATGTGAACCTAACTTGATGACCTAGAAACGTTTCCTTGCCTATACTGGTACCAAAACACACCTCCGGTTATCTTCACTGAGTGGTGGGCTGGGTAATAAACTATCTAGCCAAGTGATAAATGTTACCAACACTATAGGCTGCCTGTGTTAGTTATGTCTGCATACACCTGGTGGTGCTGCATCACTGTAGGCTGCCTGTGTTAGTTATGTCTGCACACACCTGGTGGTGCTGCATCACTGTAGGCTGCCTGTGTTAGTTATGTCTGCACACACCTGGTGGTGCTGCATCACTGTAGGCTGCCTGTGTTAGTTATGTCCGCATACACCTGGTGGTGCTGCATCACTGTAGGCTGCCTGTGTTAGTTATGTCTGCATACACCAGGTGGTGCTGCATCACTGTAGGCTGCCTGTGTTAGTTATGTCTGCACACACCTGGTGGTGCTGCATCACTGTAGGCTGCCTGTGTTAGTTATGTCTGCACACACCTGGTGGTGCTGCATCACTGTAGGCTGCCTGTGTTAGTTATGTCTGCACACACCTGGTGGTGCTGCATCACTGTAGGCTGCCTGTGTTAGTTATGTCTGCACACACCTGGTGGTGCTGCATCACTGTAGGCTGCCTGTGTTAGTTATGTCCGCATACACCTGGTGGTGCTGCATCACTGTAGGCTGCCTGTGTTAGTTATGTCTGCACACACCAGGTGGTGCTGCATCACTGTAGGCTGCCTGTGTTAGTTATGTCTGCACACACCTGGTGGTGCTGCATCACTGTAGGCTGCCTGTGTTAGTTATGTCTGCACACACCTGGTGGTGCTGCATCACTGTAGGCTGCCTGTGTTAGTTATGTCTGCACACACCTGGTGGTGCTGCATCACTGTAGGCTGCCTGTGTTAGTTATGTCTGCACACACCAGGTGGTGCTGCATCACTGTAGGCTGCCTGTGTTAGTTATGTCTGCACACACCTGGTGGTGCTGCATCACTGTAGGCTGCCTGTGTTAGTTATGTCCGCATACACCTGGTGGTGCTGCATCACTGTAGGCTGCCTGTGTTAGTTATGTCTGCATACACCAGGTGGTGCTGCATCACTGTAGGCTGCCTGTGTTAGTTATGTCTGCACACACCTGGTGGTGCTGCATCACTGTAGGCTGCCTGTGTTAGTTATGTCTGCACACACCTGGTGGTGCTGCATCACTGTAGGCTGCCTGTATTAGTTATGTCTGCACACACCTGGTGGTGCTGCATCACTGTAGGCTGCCTGTGTTAGTTATGTCCGCATACACCTGGTGGTGCTGCATCACTGTAGGCTGCCTGTGTTAGTTATGTCTGCACACACCTGGTGGTGCTGCATCACTGTAGGCTGCCTGTGTTAGTTATGTCTGCACACACCTGGTGGTGCTGCATCACTGTAGGCTGCCTGTGTTAGTTATGTCTGCACACACCTGGTGGTGCTGCATCACTGTAGGCTGCCTGTGTTAGTTATGTCTGCACACACCTGGTGGTGCTGCATCACTGTAGGCTGCCTGTGTTAGTTATGTCTGCACACACCTGGTGGTGCTGCATCACTGTAGGCTGCCTGTGTTAGTTATGTCTGCACACACCTGGTGGTGCTGCATCACTGTAGGCTGCCTGTGTTAGTTATGTCTGCATACACCTGGTGGTGCTGCATCACTGTAGGCTGCCTGTGTTAGTTATGTCTGCATACACCTGGTGGTGCTGCATCACTGTAGGCTGCCTGTGTTAGTTATGTCTGCATACACCTGGTGGTGCTGCATCACTGTAGGCTGCCTGTGTTAGTTATGTCTGCACACACCTGGTGGTGCTGCATCACTGTAGGCTGCCTGTGTTAGTTATGTCTGCATACACCAGGTGTCACATATTGTTGTCCTATTAATAGTATCAATGTGTCACATATTGTTGTCCTATTAATAGTATCAATGTGTCACATATTGTTGTCCTATTAATAGTATCAATGTGTCATATATTGTTGTCCTCTTAATAGTATCAATGTGTCACATATTGTTACTACACAAAGTGAACAGTCAATTATTTCATGCTCATTAATGATATTCATACGATGATATTTAGTTGGCACTTCTGTGATGGAAACTACCTGCATTACAATGAATTGTGTATTTTTGGCACATACTTTAATACCTGGATTCTGTGGGATGCAGCATAGCTCTGATACCACTTCACTTGCTTGAATGTGATAAACTGCTCAATAACAATTCATTGCCTTAATGAGGCATGACACAGAGGAATGGTGATCTAAAGACAATCATACACCAGGCAACGTTGAGTGCAGCTCAAATGAATATGGGTAAAAGTTCCATAATTGTTTAGTTTACTGATGGTTTGCAGAACATTTGTCCATATTCATTTGAGTTGCATGCAACAAATCGACTAGACGTCGCCCCATGTGTGTCGACCTTTTACTGAACTTTTTACCCATATTCATTTGAGTTGTATGCAACACGTTGCACCCAATATTGAGGTGTCATCTTTCAATGCTCCACCTCCATCCTCCCATGAAGTAATTATAATGTGAACGCTGCATGGTGGATGATGTCATAGAAGCACCTGCCATTGATTGGTGGATAGCAACACCTGACTGTGTTTGGTGGATGTTGTCATAGCAGCACATTGTAAGGCAGCTGCATATCCCAGTGCATGAACATTTTGATGACACAGACCAATCATTTTTTGTTGTGAAATCTAGATTAAATGTTAATGATCTCTTTTTGATCATTTTAAAAAGCACAATGTGTTGCATTCCAATTAGCCGATTAGCCCCTTGCGTTGTTAGAACCATACAATAAAGCATGGTACACTGTAATCAAGACCCTCCATAATCAAGACCTTCCTTGACCAGATCATAGAACTACTCAATCCTTCTCTATTCACATCTCTCACCCCTCCCACACCCAATCATTGGTCAATCAAAGAGAGGAGGGTCTGCCACACCCCCTTTAACTACTCACCTTTTTCACGCAGGTGTTTCGCCCGAAGCACAATGACTATATCTACTATGACAGGTTTTATGGGAGGAGTGTGACTGCTGACACAGCACTAACAGGTGAGGAGGTCCCCCAGTTGCCCCCCCCCCCCCCCCCCCCCCCCCCCCCCCCCCCCGGGGGGGGGGGGGAAGGATATAGATTGTGTGGGGGGGGAGTGGAACCTGAGCCAATCACACAGGGATGACTATGGTTAAATGTCTCTGTGATTGCTGGACAGTATGTCTGACCTTTGTACCTGACCCTTTTGGTATCCTATCTTCGAAACAAAAGGGCTCCCATGCATCAGCACATAAGGAGGAATGAATATTTCCTGCAGCTTTAATCTGCATGTAAACCTGGGTATGTGTATGACCACAATATATCTAGATTTTGCCCGAAGCCGTTGAAGAACACTATCATGCTTGAAGTCATGACAACTTACCTTTGTGTTAGGGATTTAAATGAGCTGCTATACAGTTAGGGGTGGCAGGGTTAGGCATATAGGGGAGGGTATAGGGGAGGGTATAGGGGTGGCAGGGTTAGGGATATAGGGGAGGGATGTTTTAAAAGCAGGTGGAATACACAGGTCTTAAACAATGTTTATTCTGCTGGCTGCTTTAATACAATGTACCCTTGTTGCTCTTGTAGCTTTGAATAGGTTTTTTGAGGACGGCAGCACAAGACGCTTGGATGTAATAGATTCCCTGTTGGAGCAGTTGGTACCCTTCTTACAGTGGACAGAGAGACAGTGCACCTTGAAGCTGTTTGCCTCCTCCCTCCTCATTGTCTACGAGGGTGATACCTCTCAGCCAGTGAGCAAAGATGATCTCTTGAAAGTGAAACTGGTTGACTTTGCTCATGCCTATGAGAAGGCAGATGACAGTGTGGATGAAAATTGTGTGTTTGGGATGAGGGTTTTTATGTCTTATTTAAAGCGGCTGAGGGAAAACGATATGTGACTGTATATATTATGATTTTACTATACGTGTACATGTACAATGTGTTTTTGTTGTGTAATGTAATTTTATGCAGTGTGCTGATAATTAGAGCACATACGTCTTCGTTACGAGCCCGGTTTTCAAGGGTGGACGGAGAAATCGAGTTCATTTCGCTGTTCTTGCGCGCGAGTGAACGAAGGACGTATATGGAACTACGTTCCAGCGGATACGCAGTCCCGGGCTCAGCTGAGGAGGGCTTCAAGCATGCGAACTATGAAATGGGCCACACGCGCCGGTTCCAGTCTGAAAACGAGTACCTACGGGAGAGGGTAAAGTCATGTGAGAAGGGACTCATCTCCCTTTACCAGGTTAGTATCGGAACAAAACCATCCAACACAGGCTTAATATCTAACTGCGAGTTTTCTACGCCGGTACCTCTACGCCTAGAGTCTGCTACGTAAAGGATTGCATGTAGTAATTCACTCGATTGGCTGCATGCCAAGCTGAGCGAACGTTCAGCATCTCTTCCGCACCGTACACAGCTACTGTTGCAGCAGGAGGAAGACCTCACATCGCACTCCCAACCACGCTCTTTGAGCCAGCATCGCTCCGCCTCACAAGTGCAGCTGTACAGGCCTGCGCCCGCACCGCACACCGCGCACACAGATGGAGGGAGAGGAGGGAGAGGGGAGGATAGCGCGAGCAAGCCGGTAAGCTATTGGGCTTATTATTAGAGCACGGGGGGGGGGGGGGGGGGGGGGGGGGGGGGGGATGCATGGCGGGAACGTTAAAAGGTAATTAGACCACAGATGTAAACACATGGCATGTAGCCCACCGTGGTCACAGGATAGCGTGATATGCGTGAGTTTACAACAAATATGACGTTCATGTGTGTGTGTGTGTGTGTGCACGTTGTATATGTGTGCGTGTACATGTATATGTAATTGCATGCACTGGCCATCATTGCTAGACCACACCTACTTCTACCCTAAGACCACACCTACTTCCTTTTTTGGGTAGTCCAACTTCACACACAACCATTCATGCAGACTAAACATACATAACACACACACACACACACACACACACACACACACACAACATACACACACACACACTAAACATATACTTTATTACCAGCCTAGTGCTGGTGCAATCCTTCATCTCCACCCCCACACCCTCCCTCCTCCACCCCCACACCCTCCCTCCACCCCCACACCCTCCCTCCTCCACCCCCACACCCTCCCTCCTCCACCCCCACACCCTCCTCCACCCCCACACCCTCCCTCCACCCCCACACCCTCCCTTCTCCACCCCCACACCCTCCCTCCTCCACCCCCACACCCTCCCTCCTCCACCCCCACACCCTCCCTCCTCCACCCCCACACCCTCCCTCCTCCACCCCCACACCCTCCTCCATCCCCACACCCTCCTCCACCCCCACACCCTCCTCCATCCCCATACCCTCCACCCCCACACCCTCCTCCATCCCCACACCCTCCTCCACCCCCACACTATCCTCCATCCCCACACCATCCTCCATCCCCACACCATCCTCCATCCCCACACCATCCTCCATCCCCACACCATCCTCCATCCCCACACCATCCTCCATCCCCACACCATCCTCCATCCCCACACCATCCTCCATCCCCACACCATCCTCCATCCCCACACCATCCTCCACCCCCACACCATCCTCCATCCCCACACCCTTCATCATCTACTTTTAGCTGATAAGCTGCCCAGGTAGAATGCTAGGTGTTCAGTCCAGCTGCCCAGTGAGAATGCTAGGTGTTCAGTCCAGCTGCCCAGTGAGAATGCTAGGTGTTCCTGCCTGGCAAGCATCATCCATTCCTCACCACATTACACAAAAGCATATTCATAGCATCAGGTGCATTTCCTTATAAGGGCATAACATGTGTTCTCCCATGCCATTTGTGCCTATTGTCTGAGTCCTCTACATGCCCACACACATGCCGCTAATGGCCACCTGGTGTTCGCACCAAGCATTTACAAACATATGTTCACACAAAAGTGCTTGAATGTTAGAGAAATGTAAGGGCATGCAGTGATTGGAGGCATGTGATAGCAGTAGTCATGTGATTAGCAGTAGTCATGTGATAGCAGTAGTCATGTGATTAGCAGTAGTCATGTGATAGCAGTAGTCGTGATTAGCAGTAGTCATGTGATAGCAGTAGTCATGTGATTAGCAGTAGTCATGTGATAGCAGTAGTCATGTGATAGCAGTAGTCATGTGATTAGCAGTAGTCATGTGATAGCAGTGGTCATGTGATTAGCAGTAGTCATGTGATAGCAGTAGTCATGTGATTAGCAGTAGTCATGTGATAGCAGTAGTCATGTGATTAGCAGTAGTCATGACAATACTACAGTTACCTTGGGCAAATATACCACACCTCACATCCCAAATGCCACACCCACACACACAGGTGACTGTCCCATCGGTCTCAGAGATCAAGGAGTTAATTCTTCATGTGGTCAAGGATCGTAGCCAATTGTTGTCACATGTGGAGGACTTACACAGGGTCACTGAGGCAGCTAAGAGGGAACGGGTGCTGGCCATCGAGGAGAAGGACCAGTTATTACACAGGTAAAAGGGCTGGGGAGGAGATAGGGGGCACATCACAGTGAATCAGCACCTGCTGGCCACACCCACTTTGGCCCAAGGTGTTAGGGGGATACAGGCCACACCTACTTTGGCCCAAGATGTTAGGGGGGTGCAGGCCACACCCACTTTGGCCCAAGGTGTTAGGGGGATGCAGGCCACACCTATAATAGCATGGTCTGCTAGACAGAAGGGTACAGCCCAACCATCTGATTGAATGATGTGTCTAGCCCCATTGGATGTAAGCTGTAAAGTAGTCACAACACAGAAGCCATTTTTGTCATCCTGGAGTAACTGGAATAGTAACTGGAATAGTAACCAGTAGTAACCAATAGTAACCAGTAGTAACCAATAGTAACCAGTAGTAACCAATAGTAACCAGTAGTAACCAATAGTAACCAGTAGTAACCAGTAGTAACCAGTAGTAACCAATAGTAACCAGTAGTAACCAGTAGTAACCAGTAGTAACCAGTAGTAACCAGTAGTAACCAGTAGTAACCAATAGTAACCAGTAGTAACCAGTAGTAACCAATAGTAACCAGTAGTAACCAGTAGTAACCAGTAGTAACCAATAGTAACCAATAGTAACAAAGTAACTGGTAACAAGGTTGTAACCAATGTGACAAGATTAGCCTATGGTAACACCGGGGATCATGTGCCCCCCTCATATCCTATACACATCTGCTTGCACTGGCTTTGTAGCTAAAAGTGAACGGTCTGAAGATTAACACCTCACTGACTGTCATTGCCTTCTAGCAAAGCTATGGGTGCTCCCGTTAAACATAGGGTCACGTTTAAATGGGGCATAGGGGGGAGGGGATAGGTACAGGGGGGAGGGGAGGTACAGGGGGAATGGGGAGGTACAGGGGGAAGGGGAGGTACAGGGGGAAGGGGGGGTACAGGGGGAAGGGGTCTATAATGAACCCCTGTAACATCCACCATCAACATATTATTTATGACATCATAGCTCTTGACATGGAAGTGTTACATGTAGTACCCAAACTGACATTGGGAAGTGGCTGAGACAGACAGCTGTTTGCTAATTGGACCTTCTCAGTTTGTACTTAAAAGGTAGCAATAGACATCTTACAGTGATGCCATCACCAGTATCTGTGTCTCCAGTTATTAATATTGTCAATGTCAGTTATTAATAGGATCAATATCAGGTACACTCCATTGCTGCCACTATGATTGGTGTTGTCTTCCTCCTCCCCATGCCCTCCAGTACGCACCTTCTGAAGGTGGCTCTTGAGCGCAAAGAAGCCAACTTGAAGCAGCTGGAGGAGGAGAAGGAGGAGCTGTTATTACGCTGTGGTGAGCTCCAAATAGAACTGCTGTCACTGCAGAGAACCAATGAAGAGGCACAACAGACGAGGTCCCTGGCCTTGGAGGAGCGATCCAAGGCAAGCCACCCTCCTCCATTGGGAGATAACCTTATGTGATCCTCATGTGATCCCTTGTGATCCTCTTGTGATCCTCATGTGATCCCTTGTGATCCTCATGTGATCCCTTGTGATCCTCATGTGATCCTCATGCTAAATAATGTTCCAACCAATTAATTCTAAACCAAATCAAGGTCCATGTATTCAATGTTTCACACAATGATGTCATCAATAAATATCTCATAGCTCAGACGAGTCTATGGAATAAAATAAAGTGTTGCTAGGCAATATGTAATCCTTGGTTATGCTTGTAAACCTAATATTATGTTTATCAATATATTGTGACAGTTGATCAAATGACTATCTGCATGTAATTAAAATTTTCAAGTAGAGGTGTCACAAGAAATTGATTTACTATATTTGGTTTATTAACTATTCTTAGAATGGGCCTACTCATTAAGCACTATGCGTGATGGTTCATGCGTGTGCAGATGTGTGTACACATTCATCTTTGCATGTGTGTCCATGTGTGACCCCCTCATGATCCCCTCATGACCCCCCTCATGACACCCTCATGACCCCCCTCATGACACTCTCATGACCCCCCTCATGATCCCCCTCATGACCCCCCTCATAACCCCCTCAGGTGATTGAGGAACGTAACCAGCTCAAAGCTGAGTTATGTGAGCTTCAGGGAGAGAGGGACAGGCTGTTTGACGAGAAGGTCCAACTGAAGGGGTGTGTCCAGGAGCTCACGGCACAGGGGAGACAGCTGGTAGCTGAGCTGGAACGCACAAAGACAAAGTACCTCAAGATGGAGGCACTGGCGTGCAACCTCAAGGAACAGCATGAGGGTACCAGCGGGAAGGTGAGGTGCTGAGGGAACAGCATGAGGGTACCAGCGGGAAGGTGAGGTGCTGAGGGAACAGCATGAGGGTACCAGTGGGAAGGTGAGGTGCTGAGGGAACAGCATGAGGGTACCAGCAGGAAGGTGAGGTGCTGAGGGAACAGCATGAGGGTACCAGCGGGAAGGTGAGGTGCTGAGGGAACAGCATGAGGGTACCAGCAGGAAGGTGAGGTGCTGAGGGAACAGCATGAGGGTACCAGCGGGAAGGTGAGGTGCTGAGGGAACAGCATGAGGGTACCAGCAGGAAGGTGAGGTGCTGAGGGAACAGCATGAGGGTACCAGCGGGAAGGTGAGGTGCTGAGGGAACAGCATGAGGGTACCAGCGGGAAGGTGAAGTGCTGAGGGAACAGCATGAGGGTACCAGCGGGAAGGTGAGGTGCTGAGGGAACAGCATGAGGGTACCAGCGGGAAGGTGAGGTGCTGAGGGAACAGCATGAGGGTACCAGCGGGAAGGTGAAGTGCTGAGGGAACAGCATGAGGGTACCAGCGGGAAGGTGAGGTGCTGAGGGAACAGCATGAGGGTACCAGCGGGAAGGTGAGGTGCTGAGGGAACAGCATGAGGGTACCAGCGGGAAGGTGAGGTGCTGAGGGAACAGCATGAGGGTACCAGCAGGAAGGTGAGGTGCTGAGGGAACAGCATGAGGGTACCAGCGGGAAGGTGAAGTGCTGAGGGAACAGCATGAGGGTACCAGCGGGAAGGTGAGGTGCTGAGGGAACAGCATGAGGGTACCAGCGGGAAGGTGAGGTGCTGAGGGAACAGCATGAGGGTACCAGCGGGAAGGTGAAGTGCTGAGGGAACAGCATGAGGGTACCAGCGGGAAGGTGAAGTGCTGACGGAACAGCATGAGGGTACCAGCGGGAAGGTGAGGTGCTGAGGGAACAGCATGAGGGTACCAGCGGGAAGGTGAGGTGCTGAGGGAACAGCATGAGGGTACCAGCGGGAAGGTGAGGTGCTGAGGGAACAGCATGAGGGTACCAGCGGGAAGGTGAGGTGCTGAGGGAACAGCATGAGGGTACCAGCGGGAAGGTGAGGTGCTGAGGGAACAGCATGAGGGTACCAGCGGGAAGGTGAGGTGCCCTAGTATCCATTGGTGAACAAAATCAGGATTCAAATAAATCAACCACTCGAATTACTCCATGTATCCAGTAATAATAGTCTATGCAAGATTAGGGTTAACTAGAGATAATTACTTATAACTAGCTCAATATATAGGATCACCATTGCAATAGTGAGTTATTAATGTTAAAATCATAATTTGCTTTTTATATTCAAGCTGTTTTTGATAATAAACATTCACCATTAATCTTATATCAAAATCATTTGATTTTAGATTGCATAATCATAATAATAGTGAGTTATAGTAATAAGTCCATTAAAAGTATTGTAGTCGGTGCTTTCAATCTTTCATGCAAGGTCATTTTGAAGTTTATACGTTTAAATAGTATGTTAGTGTTCATCTTATTGTATACACATGGAATCATAGGAATTCTTGTAGTGTTGTTCTGTGGGCACCCAACACTGCTTCACTTTCACCTCCTTGCTATGGTTCACCCTTGCCATGGTTACCTTCACTTTCACCCTTGCCATGTTTACTTGTACTTTCACCCTTTAATCATGGCAAGGGTGAAAGTGAAGGTGACCATGACAAGGGTGACCACTTTTATCCCTACCAGGTTACCTTTATGGTGATTTTAATTAACATATTGCCATGTTTACCTTCACTTTCACCATTGCCATGTTTACCTTCACTTTCACCATTGCCATGTTTGCCTTCACTTTCACCATTGCCATGTTTGCCTTCACTTTCACCATTGCCATGTTTACCTTCACTTTCACCATTGCTATGTTTACCTTCTCCAGGGCGAGGTGCTCACAGTTAGGATGGAGCGTAAGAGTGTCTCCCAGCCTTGGGGGTTCAGTATTGAAGGTGGAGTGAACAGTGAACTGTTCAGTGGTGATGCCTCCATCTTTGTCACTGGCATAGCTGAAGGTAGCCCCGCCTCCAAGCAGCTAGTATTGGGTGACAAGATAGTATCTGTGGAAGGCCAAAGCTTTGCTCCAATTGACCGCAAGCAGGCTACTGAAATTTTGAAGTCATGTGACCAAACAATGTTTGTCATGGAGATAGCACGTGCTAGTTCTAAGCGAAAGCCACAGACCCTTCAAGTACACATTCCAGGACGTAAGGTGTTTGGGTTCACTTACGAGAGCCGACTGTTTATATCAAGAGTGGATCAGTGTGGAGCATCGGCTAACCTGTTGTGGTCTGGGGATGAGATTGTACAGGTGAGAATTAATAGCTAATTGTAAAATAATGCCTTGTAATGTCTGACTATATCCCATGTGACATCAATGTCTAAATATATCCGATGTGACATCAATATATCCAATGTGACATCAATGTCTAAATATATCTCATGTGAATCTAGCATGTGCATTTTTTTGAATCGTTGGGCAGGAAGGAAATTAAAATGAAAGTCACCTTACCACATGTACCACACACGACCAACAATACATCCCACCAATGCCTTTAAGGATTTGGGTATTTTTTTGTTGATTAACAACCATTTCAGCAGGTATGCACAAGGGGTATTGAATTACTACTAGACTTGTGAGAGTGGTTATTTAACCAGCTTGAGAACATAGTCCTTATAAGGATGCTCTCTCCTTTAAGGTCATGGGGAAGCCAGCGGTAAACATGAAGCCATCGCACCTCAAGCAAGTCCTCAAGTCTTCCAAAGGGGGCATCACACTCATGATCCATCGGCCCCCCAGGGGTTCCCTTCACTGCCCCCTGCCCACTGCTGACTATCTGGAATACTGCACCAAGATGCCAGAGACCCTCCCCTCTCCGGGAACACCTGGGTCTGGGGCCTCGGACTCGAGCATGGGCTATTCCTCCTCCCACTCTCTCCCAAGTGTGTTCTCCACCCCAGGCCCTTCAGTTGCCAAGAGCAACAGAGATGGCAACGGTAGCATTGGTGAAAGAAGCCAGACTGCTTCACATTCCACCGGTTACGATACAGACATGTCACACCACCAACGACCCAACTCTGTGTGTTCATTGGCAGTCACTGGTGCTGCTGGGAGCTCTCGACATGCAGTGTCCGGGTCCCCAGCCCTTACATTACACAGAGGTAGCAGTCAGTCCAGTCAGCTCGCCGTGGGACATGCTGCCACTCCCTCAACAAACTCCCTGCAAAAGAACTCATCTGACCTTCCTGGCAGTACTTTGACCTCTTCCCTCCATTTTAGCACCAGACAATCTGGCACCCCCACCTTTCGAAGCCCCTCCCTCCAAACCCCTGGAGGAGAGAGCACCGACTTCCATGCATCAGAGGAACAAAGTGCAGGTCTCCACAAACCCCCGGGGGAGCAGCAGACGTGTTTGTGATGTAACATTTTGATGTAGACACACACACACACACACACACACACACACACACACACACACACACACACACACACACACACACACACCTGCATACTTGTACATAACAGACTGACAAGTACAACTCTTTTGGTGCTTTGAATGGACGAGAGGCCACTTGGGGGTATGACCCAAATAAAAATGATTGACTGATATGATATAAAGGGAGGGGGAGGAGGGGAGGGTGTGGTCATACATGTGACTTGACCTCCCACTTTTTCCTGTACTCATCCTCACAACATGGTGTGGTGCAGTCTGTTACTATGGCAATCACAGAGAGCACCAGCCCCATGAAGCACAGGGACATGAGGCTGATAAGGTACTTCCAGAAGGTCTCCAGGTCGGAGCAGGAGTAGACCAGACTGTCCAGGGACTTGAGGTCTTCACGTACCTTGCCATGGTACAAAGTTGAGCTGTCTGAGAATATGCAGCTGGATGTGTTGAAGGAGCCAGGAAGATGTACTGCACTGCCGTACAAGCCTGTCATCCCCGAAGCCAGAAAGCAACCAGCGATGGAGAGTGCATTAAATAGAAGATGGACAAATACCTGTTTTTGAAATATGTGCAAGAGTGGTGTGCGAGTGTACGTGTGCAATGTGTGTGTGTGTGTGTGTGTGTATGTGTGTGTGTGTGTGTGTGTGTGTGTGCGCGAGAGCCCGTGCGTGTAATAAAAATAAGATGTATTAACGTAATTCAATTAATTTTGGCAAAATAATTGCTAACGTTGCATCATGCCTAATTCGGTACAACGAGAGGGCGGGGCAAGGTTGTGTCTAACGGGGCATGTACTCCTGCCTGGTAGCGCTCCAAATGTTTCAAATGTTTGGGGTGGAATGGTACACAACGATGACTTACCATCACGGCCAGTCGAGATGGTCGTATGATGATTCCTAGAGCTCCGGTAACAAGAAGCTAAGAGGAAACGAGCGTGTTTGTTACTCGGTGATCCCAATGGGATATATTCTATGTACGGCTAACAAATACACGCATTGTTATACAAGTAGCTACGTAAACATTCGAGCACAAACCAATGGCACTCTTGATACCTATATATACTCGAACTGTGCAACTCACGAACAACTTAACTTAAGCCATAACTCACCATGAATCCACACCAGAAAGGGGACAGAATTACTCCAAGCGACGAGTTGAAGAATACAATAAATGATAGAACGATAATACAGACGGCTACAACAGTTTGCACGAATCCTAACAACGCAAGGAGCGTGAGGCACCGACATCTATTGGATAGTCGCACGCACATTTCTGTTCCGCGAAACGAACTGAAAATATCAACATCACATTCAGTCACCTTTATTTTTTATAGGCACTGCACTGGCCCGGGCACGAGTACGCGCACACGTGTGTATTAAAATGCCTACTAGCAAGAAGCGCGCGAGAGAAGTGAGTTTGCATGTTCTATGACACTTGCTCTTCACCCATTTGGTTAGGACAACCAGGCTAGCGACGAGAATATTCCAGAAGTGAAGAAGGCAAAAGCCAGCGAAGACGTAGCTCTAACTCTTGAGCCAAAGACACTCGGGAAACTGCGTAGCTTTCGCATCAGCAAAGCCACTAGGAGAAAGCTGAAGGAGAGAGGAGTAAAATTTCTCTTTCCAATACAATACAGAACATTTGACCACGTGTACGACAATGCTGACGTTATTGGGCAAGCCAGTATGTCAATTGTGTGGTGTGCGCTTAAGTAGGCAAGCTAACTTGCATTTGGGGGGGGGGGCACGGATGGATGTTGATGGCGCGTGTAATAAATTGATTGCTTTCCTTAAATGTGGGGCACTGGCGAGTGGTGTGTTTAAGTTGGTTGTCACCCATCTAATGCGGGCAACTTATACTTTATAACTATAGGTTTGTGGTAACCATGCGACGTGTTTGTGTGTGTGTGTGTGTTTGTGTGTGTGTGTGTATGTATGTGTGTATGTGTGGTCGTGTATGTGTGTGTATGTGTGTGTGTATGTGTGTGTGTGGTGCAATTGCTACATTGTAGCCTATCACTTTCAATGTTGATTGGCAGGGACTGGAACTGGTAAGACTCTCTCGTTTGCGCTGCCTATCATCGAGAGGCTCTCAGCTGAAGGATTGATGCGCACAGAGAGAAATAGACCTCCAATTGTCTTAGTAATGGCCCCAACTAGAGAACTGGCATCTCAAGTAAGTCCCCTTTCCTTTCTCCCTCGTCCACCTACCTCGCCAATCGCCCTATCCTCTGTCACCTGGTCTTGTGGTGGGTGGGGCTGTCCAGCACATGGTCCCCACCTGCCCCCCACATGGCCCCCCACCTGCCCCCCACCTGCCCCCCACATGGCCCCCCACCTGCCCCCCACATGGCCCCCATCTGCCCCCCACATGGCCCCCCACCTCGCCTCCCCATGGCCCCCCACCTGGCCTCCACATGGCCCCCCACCTGGCCTCCCCATGGCCCCCACCTGGCCCCCCACATGGCCCCCCACATGCACTCTATACATAACATGGTCACTTCATTGTGAAGTTATGGGACCCTACGTAGAGGAGTAATGCAAAGGCATCATCTTAGTACAAAGGGGAGGGAAGGGGTGTGCCAATCATTGGGAAGGAGGGGGGTTGCAAGTGGCACCAGAGGACCTTGTTGGTTATGAAGTGTGCATTAATTAGGAGAAAAAACCCATTTTAGACACATCCTTCCTTCTCTTGGCATTAGGATCACAATGAATTTGCGTCGCTCTCACCAGAGGGTCTTGTCTCCTACTGCATATATGGGGGGGCTCCGTACGACCCCCAGGAGAGGGCCATCAGACAAGGCCTGGACATCCTGGTGGGCACGCCTGGTAGGATCATGGATCACATGGACAGAGGCACACTGGACCTAGGCCACCTCAAGCACATCATTCTGGATGAGGCTGACCGAATGCTGGAGAGTGGCTTTGCAGAAGATGTGGACAAGATTCTAGCGGCATCTTTTGGTTCCTATGGAAACTGTACGTTGATGGGTTGGTTCTTCTTTTAACCAGCCAAATCACTTGAGTTGTCTCTCAACAGCTGCCAAGGAGAAGCCACAGATGTTGCTGTTCTCAGCCACCATTCCTGACTGGGTCACAGCCACAGCGAAGAAGTACATGTCCCCAGACCATGTTATAGTGGATCTGGTGGGGACTGATTCAGTCAGGACATCCACAGGGGTGGAGCATAAGGCACTGTGTTGTCCCTACCAAGAGCGGTCCTCAATGATCAATGACATCATTAATGTGAGTGTGGTCCTCAATTATCAATGACATCATTGGGAGTGGTCTTCAATGATCAATGACGTCATTGGGTGTGGTCCTCAATGATCTATGACCATTAATGTGAGTGTGTGAAGGGGGCATTGTGAGAGGTGAAGAGAGGCCTGGTGGATTAGGTAGAAATGTGGGTGTTGAAGTGTGTTGAGTCTTTTAGTTAAGGTGTGTGTGTATACATGTGTGTGTTGACACCATATGTCTGCGTGCAAGTATTGTGTACTCGCGTGTGGGTGTGTGTACATATACACCCTTGTGTGTTTGCACAACCAGAGGCCTTATATGGAAGATGTCCCCCCTCCCTCCTCCTCCCCCCTACTCCCTCCTCCCAAGGTGTACAGTGGTATGTTTGGACGAACAATGGTATTCACGTCAACCAAACACGAGGCTAATGAGCTCGCCCTCAACTCGTCCATCAAACAGGACTGTCAGGTTCTCCATGGTGACATCCCACAAAAACAGAGAGAAATGACATTGAAGGTTTGTGGGAGAGGAGGGATGTTGAAGACTTGGGGATGAGAAGGCGAGGGGAGGGGGGAGGTGATGGCCTGGGGAGGAGGGAAGTGAAGGTTTGGTGAATGGGGCTGAGGTGGCATGACACTTGCACCTGTCACACATCCTCGCATTGTACACATGGCTTTCTGATAATGTCCTATTAGATCCATTTGGGTCCCATAGAGGGAGGTGTGGCATTAATTGGGTATACCTGTACAGTGGGGTATTGTGCCTGTACAGTGGGGTATTGGACCTGTACAGTGAGGTATTGGGCCTGTACAGGGAGGTATTGGGCCTGTACAGTGGGGTATTGGGCCTGTACAGTGGGGTATTGGGCCTGTACAGTGAGGTATTGGGCCTGTACAGTGGGGTATTGGGCCTGTACAGTGGGGTATTGGGCCTGTACAGTGGGGTATTGGGCCTGTACAGTGGGGTATTGGGCCTGTACAGTGAGGTATTGGGCCTGTACAGTGAGGTATTGGGCCTGTACAGTGGGGTATTGGGCCTGTACAGTGGGGTATTGGGCCTGTACAGTGGGGTATTGGGCCTGTACAGTGGGGTATTGGGCCTGTACAGTGAGGTATTGGGCCTGTACAGTGGGGTATTGGGCCTGTACAGTGGGGTATTGGGCCTGTACAGTGAGGTATTGGGCCTGTACAGTGAGGTATTGGGCCTGTACAGTGGGGTATTGGGCCTGTACAGTGGGGTATTGGGCCTGTACAGTGGGGTATTGGGCCTGTACAGGGGGGTATTGGGCCTGTACAGTGGGGTATTGGGCCTGTACAGTGAGGTATTGGGCCTGTACAGTGGGGTATTGGATTGGGCCTGTACAGTGGGGTATTGGGCCTGTACAGGGGGGTATTGGGCCTGTACAGGGGGGTATTGGGCCTGTACAGTGGGGTATTGGATTGGGCCTGTACAGTGGGGTATTGGGCCTGTACAGGGGGGTATTGGGCCTGTACAGTGAGGTATTGGGCCTGTACAGTGGGGTATTGGGCCTGTACAGTGAGGTATTGGGCCTGTACAGTGGGGTATTGGGCCTGTACAGTGGGGTATTGGGCCTGTACAGTGAGGTATTGGACCTGTACAGTGAGGTATTGGGCCTGTACGGTGGGGTATTGGGCCTGTACAGTGGGGTATTGGGCCTGTACAGGGGGGTATTGGGCCTGTACAGTGGGGTATTGGGCCTGTACAGTGGGGTATTGGGCCTGTACAGTGGGGTATTGGGCCTGTACAGTGAGGTATTGGGCCTGTACAGTGGGGTATTGGGCCTGTACAGTGGGGTATTGGGCCTGTACAGTGGGGTATTGGGCCTGTACAGTGGGGTATTGGGCCCATATGGTGAGGTATTGGCTATGGGGCAGTGGGAATGTAATGCCATAACTAGGCATGTACAGATTTTCGGCTGTTAACACTGGTCTATTTATGGTAGCCTTGGCATCATTAGAAGTGTACAGGTGTGTGTGCTCGGGTTCAAGAGTAACATTTGAATGGTTGATATGGAGGAGATGAACAGATTTGGCATGGAGCTATCATTGGCTTGTTACGTGAATGTGTGAGTGTGCATTTATTAGGATGAATGTGCAACAGTAAGAGGTGAGAGGTTAATGGGTAGGTCTGCAGTCTGCTGCTCATCAATATGGTCTGTGAACTGTGTCCTTGTGGCCAAGGGGACTAGACACTGTTTGTACAGCTGGTATCTTCTGTTGGCCAACAACTGGGAAGGGGGGGGCTTGTTTCTTATGTGAAGATGGGAGGGAAATGGAGAGGGACGTACCATGCTGTGAAAACCTACCCACCCCATCACAAACATCACATGCCACAGGTTTCCCCTTACACACCACAGGTCCCCCATCACACCCCACAAGTCAACTGGCATTAGTAAGGTGGTGTACATCAGCTGTGTTGTATGCTGAAATGGCTTCTGTTCATTTCCGACATTCAGAGAGCATTTCACACACATGGTGGAATAATTAACAAATGATTATGGTGGTTTAATGTAATTCATTAATAGTGCTACATAGTACCGTAGAGTACGTCAAGCCCCCCCTCCCCCTCCGCCCCCACCAAAAAAAAAAAAAAGGCTCGTGTTTAAACGAGCGTATCATCGTAACCATTAAAGCTAGCGCCTACCCATTTCAACATTTCTGGAAAGAAATGGTGCTCCAACAAGATTTTGATGAACGGCCCGCAGCAGTGCTCGAGATTACGACAATACGCTCGTTAAACACCAGCCATTTTTATGGGGGCGGTGGGGGGGGGGGGGGGGGGGGGGCTTACTTGATGTACTCTACGGCATGGCTAACTGGGGCAAAGTGGGGTGAGTGTAGACTCCCCGGGGTTAACACATTACAGTCGGTCTGGGGTTAACACATTACAGTCGGTCTGGGGTTAACTCCCGGGGTTAACACATTACAGTCGGTCTGGGGTTAACTCCCGGGGTTAACACATTACAGTTGGTCTGGGGTTAACTCCCGGGGTTAACACATTACAGTCGGTCTGGGGTTAACTCCCGGGGTTAACACATTACAGTCGGTCTGGGGTTAACTCCCAGGGTTAACACATTACAGTCGGTCTGGGGTTAACACATTACAGTCGGTCTGGGGTTAACTCCCGGGGTTAACACATTACAGTCGGTCTGGGGTTAACTCCCGGGGTTAACACATTACAGTCGGTCTGGGGTTAACACATTACAGTTGGTCTGGGGTTAACTCCCGGGGTTAACACATTACAGTTGGTCTGGGGTTAACTCCCGGGGTTAACACATTACTGTCGGTCTGGGGTTAAGCTCTAGGTGTGTGCTTGGGTTCAAGAGTAACATTTGAATGGTTGATATGGAGGGAGGTGGCATGGAGGGAGGTGGCATGGAGCTATCATTGTTACGTGAATGTGTGTTGGTGCGCGCCTATGTGTTGATGTGTGTGTATGTACATGTATGTATGTGTACAAGTGCATGTGTTGTGTACATGAGTCTGCATTTATTAGGATGAATGTGCACAGACTGCTGTTCATCAATATGGTCTGTGAACTGTGTCCTTGTGGCCAAGGAGACCAGACACTGTTTGTACAGCTGGTATCTTCTGTTTGCCAACACCAAGGGGGGGGGGGGCTTGTTTCTTATGTGAAGATGGGAGGGAGATGGAGGAGGGAGATGGAGAGGGACGTACCATGCTGTGAAAACCTACCCTGGTGCCTGGTACCCCATGGTGCCTGGTACCCCATGGTGCCTGGTACCCCATGGTGCCTGGTACCCCATGGTGCCTGGTACCCCATGGTGCCTGGTACCCCATGGTGCCTGGTACCCCATGGTGCCTGGTACCCCATGGTGCCTGGTACCCCATGGGTGCCTGGTACCCCATGGTGCCTGGTACCCCATGGTGCCTGGTACCCTATGGTGCCTGGTACCCCATGGTGCCTGGTACCCCGTGGTGCCTGGTTACTTTGTCTCATGTTGGAGGAAGAGGGTCCAGTGTTTAAAATGCTTTAGCTGAGCATATTAATGGGTAACCTTCAATTAATAAATGACACTGTTAATTAATTGGTTATATCTCAATTAATTTTAATGAGGTAGCCCCTTCAATTAATTTTAATGAGTTAGCCCCTTCAATTAGTGGTAGCCCCTTCACTTTTCTTTTGAATTGTTTGTTTGAGCACCCCAGTATTGTGACTGTAATGCTTTTATGTGTTTTTATTATAGAGTGGGAGTTGATTTAGTGTTATTGATGTTTTTTATAACTGTATTGGTGGGTGGGGCTGTTGCCATGGTTCAGCAAATGTTGATTTACACTTGTTCAGACAGTACTCCAGAGCAGTCCCCAGTCCTTACATGCCAGTGTCATTGCAGTCCCCAGTCCTTACATACCAGTGTCATTATTGCAGTCCCCAGTCCTTACATACCAGTGTCATTATTGCAGTCCCCAGTCCTTACATACCAGTGTCATTGCAGTCCCCAGTCCTTCACTACAACAATGGACAGAGCATAGAGTTAGTATTACTGACAGCCCATACATTTCATTGTGCAGAACTTCAGAGAGGGAAAGGTTGCAGTTCTGGTGGCCACGGATGTAGCAGCTCGAGGCTTGGACATTCCCGAAGTGGATCTGGTCATCCAGTGTGAGCCTCCGAAGGTTAGCTCCGCCCTACAACAAAGCCCCACCTAAGTGGCGTCATGCTGCCTGGTCCCCAGGACATAGAGGCATACATCCATCGCAGTGGCAGGACTGGGCGTGCGGGGCGCACAGGTGTGTGCGTGATGTTCTACAAGCCCCAGCAAGAGTACATGGTGCCCATGGTGGAGAGGAGGGCAGGTATCCACTTCCAGAGGATTGGGGCACCCCAGCTGAGTGATGTAATAGGCGCTGCTGCCCGAGATGCCAGCAGGTATGGGGAGGAGGGGTGGGGAGGAGGGAGGGGAGCAGTGTATTAGTGGGGAGGAGGGAGGGGAGCAGTGTAGTAGTGGGGAGGAGGGAGAAGGAGCATTGTAGGTGTGGGGAGGAGATCCTGTAGGCTTTTGATGTTGAAAGCTATCTATTCTTGTGCATGTATATAAGTACATGTTATTGTACATGTCCATATAAGTACATGTTATTGTCCACATCAATACCAGGTCCCTTGCCTCCATATCGCCTTCTGTGTTGCCCCACTTCCAAAAGGCAGCTGAGGATATGGTGAAGGACACGCCCCCTATTGATATGCTGGCCCGGGCTCTGGCCTACATATCGGGCTACAAGGACCTCGTATCTCGCTCCTTACTGTCGTCCCAACAGGTAAGTCAGCTGACACGGCTGTGACTTTCCCACATCATCACATGACTTTGTCCTCCTCCCCATGCCATTCTCAAAAGAAAAGGGTTAATGTGATACTTCTGCTTGTGATGGTTTCCCTAAGAGCACGCCATAACTAACACCTGTGTTTCCCAGTCAAACTAGGTCTCATGAATAATTAATCAGTTATGAATATTATTGTGGCAGTAATATAACCAGTGGTTAAGTGCTGCAGCTGCTCACATGCTATTGTTCCGTAATGTACGTAACTTTATAATCATTTTATTATGTACATTTACATTTGGGTCTGGGCACAAAACTCAGTAGCACGTGCCATGTGGCAGTAGTGCTGATTATATGACTATACCCATTATATGACTATACCCATTATATGACTATACCCATTATATGGCTATACCCATTATATGACTGTACCCATTATATGGCTATACCCATTATATGACTATACCCATTATATGGCTATACCCATTATATGACTATACCCATTATATGGCTATACCCATTATATGGCTATACCCATTATATGACTATACCCATTATATGGCTATACCCATTATATGGCTATACCCATTATATGACTATACCCATTATATGGCTATACCCATTATATGACTATACCCATTATATGGCTATACCCATTATATGACTATACCCATTATATGACTATACCCATTATATGGCTATACCCATTATATGACTATACCCATTATATGGCTATACCCATTATATGGCTATACCCATTATATGACTATACCCATTATATGGCTATACCCATTATATGACTATACCCATTATATGACTATACCCATTATATGGCTATACCCACTATATGACTATACCCATTGTCATGGAAATTCAAGAGTCCTCCTCATGCAGTACCATGGGGGGGGGGGGGGGGTGATGGTACCATGGGGGGGGGGGGGGTGATGGTACCATGGGGGCGGGGGGGGGTGATGGTACCATGGGGGGGGACCGGGGGGTGATGGTACCATGGGGGGGGGAGTGATGGTACCATGAGGGGGGGGGGGGATGATGGTACCATGGGGGGGGAGTGATGGTACCATGGGGGGGGAGTGATGGTACCATGGGGGGGGGGAGTGATGGTACCATGGGGGGGGGGGTGATGGTACCATGAGGGGGGGGGGGTGATGGTACCATGAGGGGGGGGAGTGATGGTACCATGGGGGGGGGAGTGATGGTACCATGAGGGGGGGGAGTGATGGTACCATGGGGGGGAGTGATGGTACCATGGGGGGGGAGTGATGGTACCATGGGGGGGGGGGGGGAGAGTACTGTAGACTTGTACATGTATCAGCATGATTGATGAGGCATGCTTGTGGGAGAGGTGGAGAATGAATAACTATTTAAACTAATGGTGATTGTTACTAATGGATTAGTGAAAGGTGAGGGTACAGGAGGGGGGCATGGGTGTTCATAAGTACAAAAATGGCTACCATAGCTACATGTTATTTGTTAACCTGAAGGACTCTGTTGCTGCGATACCATCCCCCCTACCCCCTCCCCCCTCCCCAACTATAACGCTCAGATCATGTATATAGTATATGAGGAGATCTGTCAACTGTGCCTTGTAAAAAAAAATGCTCGCCTGAATGGCTAACAGAAGGCTAAATAGACACACCATACATGTATAATTTCTTCATCAATATTATAAGAACTATGGAACTCATCAGGGGGTGGTAGGTGGCTGGTATTGTGAAATGTTGCCTTGGTGTATGGTCACCTTAAGCTGCCACGCCCCCATCCCTTAGGGGTTCACTACATACCACATGGTGGCCTCTCAGGAGATACGCGCCGTAAGCTACTTCTGGAAAGTGTTAGAGTCGTGTCTGCCTGCAGAGGTGAAGGAGGCTGTGAAGGGGATGAGAATGAGCAAGGACAATAAGGTGGGTATGGGGAGGAGGGGAGCAGGGACAATAAGGTGGGTATGGCGAGGAGGGGAGCAGGGACAATAAGGTGGGTATAAGGAGGAGGGGAGCAGGGACAATACGGTGGGTATAAGGAGGCGGGGAGCAGGGACAATACGGTGGGTATAAGGAGGAGGGGAGCAGGGACAATAAGGTGGGTATAGGGAGGAGGGGAGCAGGGACAATAAGGTGAGTGTGGGGAGGAGGGGAGCAGGGATGTACTAGTTCTTCTTTCACTTTGTTCCTTAGGGAGTTGTATTTGATTTGCCCAGCAAGTTTGACTCCATGGTGAAGGTATGTGTTTGTGTGTGTGTGTGTGTGTGTGTGTGTGTGTGTGTGTGTGTATGTATGTATGTATGTATGTATGTGTGTATGTATGTACCCTAGAGTACCGCATATAATCTCCTCCCCCTCCTCCCCCTCTGAAAGAAAAATAGCTCGTGTTTAATAAACAAGTGTATCTTTACATTTCTGTGTACCAGTAATGGATGGGGCTGGGGATGGGGCTGTTTCAACATTTTGGGAAAGAAATGGCACTCCAGGAGGATTTTTAACAATGGCATGCAGCTGTGTTCATGATTACATCGATACACTTGTTTAAACAAACAAGAACCATTTTTACTGTGGGGCGGAAGGGGTTTATATGCCGCTATAATAATGCGGTACTCTACGTATGTATGTATGTATGTATGTGTGTATGTATGTATGTATGTATGTATGTATGTATGTATGTATGTATGTATATGTATGCATGTATGTATGTATATATGTGTGTGTGTATGTATGTATGTGTGTGTGTATGTATGTATGTATGTATGTATGTATGTATGTACGTACGTACGTACGTATGTGTGTACGTACGTATGTATATATGTGTGTGTTGTGTGCACAGGAGCAGTGGCAGGACACCATCAGGGTGCAGCTCTGTGTGCCCACCTCTCTTCCCGAACTCAAGGACAGACCTGCTGACTTCCTCGATAGAATGAGAGCTAATTCGAGACCAGGAGGTGAGGGTGTGGCCTAATGCAAACTATGGATGAGGGGTGTGGACTACAGGATCTATAGCTGCCCTTTTTACCTCATCCCCAGGCTTTACGAGAAACAGAGGTGGCTGGAATGGAGTTGGGCGTGGTGGAAGTGGTGGGCGTGGCAGTGCTCACAACGGGGCTAACAGGTTTAGGCAGTCCAGAGGAGGGTTCTCCACTCAATCTCTGTTTTGACCCCTTCCACTTCTCTAATCAGATGTGAAGTTGTAAAGACCATACTCGCATATTTATACCACAAATTATATTAAGTGTATATAATATGTTAATATATCGTTTTCAACACAAACAGGCAACACATAACATGATATAGTCATTTAGACACAGCCCCCTGATCAGTACTCTTTTCTTGCAACGATCCACGTTTGTTTTTGCTTCTCCTTCTTAAGGACTTCTTCGATTTGCTGGACCAGCGTGTCCATGTGTGTGAGGAGTATTGTGGCTGCGTGTAAGGAATGGGGAGGAGTGGGGGGACTGAATGCATAGGCTTGGGTCATGTACAATAATTGCTACCTGAAAACTCATTGCTTAGCTCTGGTTCATTGATCATTGATAATATTTCTTTGTACGTGTCTGCAGCGTGCTGTGGTGTGATTGGTTTGGTTGTGAAAGTACTGGGGGGAAGGCAACACATGGAAGTTATGGTGACATGTAAGGACTGGGGACTGTACCTTATGCTATCTTGAGAGATGACCTTTATAAATATGGATATGGGCGGGGCTACATCTTTCAGTTGATACAGAGCTTGTGTGCTCCCTAATAGCAAACAGTGTTGGCCCTGGGGGGAGGAGGAAGGTGGATTGTGGATATTTATGTTCAAACCTCTCCCTCCCCCTGCCTAACCGCTCCCTCCCCCTACCTAACCTCTCCCTCCCCCTGCCTAACCTCTTCCTCCCCCTACCTAACCTCTCTCCCTCCCCCTACCTTGTGTTCCTTGCTCACTAAAGCTTGTTTCCTTAGTACTGCAAAGCTGTTCCCGCTATCCGTTCTTCTGAAGTCGATTATCTTTCCTTCACCTAACTCCCGGTTCAGTCTGACCTCTGTCAAGCGACCGGGGGTAGGACCCATTGCTTCGATGATCTCTGCAATCAATCAAATCCACTGTTATAGCAGCTCACGTGACTTAACATGTGACTTGCATCAGTCAAAATGACTAACACATGACTTATATCAGTCCACATGACCTAAAATGTGACTTACATCAGCCCACATGACTTAACACGTGACTTACATCAGCCCACATGACCTACCAAATACACATTGGTAGAAGATGTTAGGGTAGCTCTCCAAGAGGTGGGATACCACCTGATCAGCCAGCGCCCCAAAGATCATGACAGGTCTTGGTTGATTGAATGGTTCCACCTCCTCGTACAAGGGAACTTCGATCGCTATAAAGGAAGTGGGTAATTCACACTATTTCCTTCTAAGATTTCACCACATTCCACCTTATGTACACCACCCCACCATGTTCCCTCCACATCCCACCATGTTCCCTCCACATCCCACCATGTTCCCTCCACATACCCACCTTGTTCCCTCCACATCTCCACCTTGTTCCCTCCACATACCCACCTTGTTACCTCCACATACCATATTCCCACCACATCCCCACCATATTCCCACCACATTCCCACCACATACCCACCACATACCCACCACACATGCCTCCATTGCTTACTCTCGCCTTGTGCCTCCATATACTGCTGCGCTCTGGTGGAGTTAGGTATTGGTCCCACTTGTGCATCAGTTCCATCAGGATTTAGCCTGTGATCACATGACATAACACCATGTCATGTGACTACAGTCCATCATTACCTGGATACCCAGAAGCTAGCCCTAAACCTCTCCGAGGGTTCCTCATCGTGAATGTGGAACACGTTCCCTGGCTTCACAGACATCTCCTTAGGGTTGCGGGGCACATAGGTGAAGTTAGCTCTTATGTAAGTGGCCCCTGTTAGAGGGTCCTGTTCCTGGGCCTCCGATACATCTGTAGAACACACAAAGGTCATGTACCCACTAAGACCAAAGGTCGCACACATGTACCCACTAAGACCAAAGGTCGTACACATGTCCCCATTGGGGTCAATACACATGTCCCCATTGGGGTCAATACACATGTACCCACTGGGGTCAATACACATGTCCCCATTGGGGTCAATACACATGTCCCCATTGGGGTCAATACACATGTCCCCATTGGGGTCAATACACATGTCCCCATTGGGGTCAATACACATGTACCCACTGGGGTGGATGACTCACTTGTGGAGCTAGTGGATCGTCTGGAGTCCTCCTCACGGACACTGGTCATGGAGCACGCGTGGGTTAGATTGCTCCAGCTTCTGCCATGATTGAGGGATGAACTGGATCGCGATCGACCTCTTTTTACTGGGGTAAGCTCTGACACCTGACTCATCGATCCATGGATTGACTTGCTTTTTGAGCGATTGCGCACTTTCCTGGGCTGGTGTTTGGGGGTGGAGTCTTGCGTGGCCACACCCTTAGGGTCCTCTTTTGCTGCACCACCAAAGCTTGATTTTCTGATGCAAGTTGTCCTGGTAACCATTTGCAATCAAGCAAAAAAGTTATTTTATTTGTTACCAAACTTAACCCTAACCCTAAACTGACCTTGTCTTGTGGTTCCTGCTCAGGGAGGTCTCATCATCTGATGAAGGTTGGCTTGGTGGGTCCTGTGGGCAGGTGGCTGTCATGGTGTCCACGGTGAGCCTGTTGTGGGACACTGCAGGGGCAGCTGAGTGGAAGGTAAGGTCTATGGACTGGCTGGTACTGGAAGGGTAGGCATCGTAGCTGCACCCTTCAGAGAGATAGCTATCGTACACCTGACTGCCTGTGGCTTCAGACAGCAGGACATCTCCATACTCAATCCTCCTCTCATTGTAGTCATCCCCGCCTCCCTCCTCCTCCCCATCCACGTCTGATGATCTGGTCTGCTGGTTGCCACTCCCCTGCCTCACTCTGGTAACCTTGGCAACCAATTTGTTGTTGTTGGCGGCAAGCTTTGTGGGACGAGAGCTGTCTTCTGAGGTTTGGGAGTGGTCGTCAGAGTGGGGCTTTCCAGAACGCGAGTGTCTCTCTGGGCTCTGTGACTCCACGTATGAACAATCATTGTCTGAGTAAGGGGAGTCTTCCTCCTTATCAGTATCCTTATCATTCTTCCAGCTGCCATTGCTGCTGCCTGATAGGCCACGCCCACGGCTGGTGCTATTGGATGGTGGGCGTGGCATCTGGTTGGGAGGTGGTTGCATTTTCACTGATGGTGGGCGTGGCTCATCTGGGCACGACTCTCGCTGAATTTGTAGTTTAAGGATGGTGTGGTGAGGTTTCATAAGCTTCTTGACAGCTGATGGCTTCTCTTTAGTTATGGGGGTGTTGTTGACCTGGGGAGGAGGATGGATGGAGGGGGGTTGTGGAGGACTCATCTACCTTAGTAATCTCTCATCTACCTTAGTAATTTTGTCCCCTGGTTTTAGTATTTGGTCGGCTGGACCCCCTTGTGTTACCTCGGTGACTGTGTAAACGGATGACCAGTCATACTTGAAGCCAATAGCTGCACAAATGGAACCAACGTCAGACCAATAGGACCACCACACACATGCCACACCCACACAAAACATACCATCCTTTTTAACCATGAGGGAGAACTCTTGTTCCTCAACTCTAGGCTCAAGACCATTGATGACGGAGGTAATCCCTATCTGGATTGTGCTGGCATGCTTCCTTCGCTTCACAACCATTCTCAGCATGCCTTGACTCTCCTTGACGGCCCTCACAGCATCCCTGTGGTCAGCACATGAGAGGTTCACGCCATTCACCACCTCAAGGACATCTCCAATCCTAAGCAAGACAGTCGGTAAGATTGGTGGAGTGGTGGTTGTGCGTGGGGATGTGGGGGTGTGGGGGTGTGGTGGGGAGGCTTGGGTAACATTAAATTCTCGTGCAAAGTGTTTGTGTATTCTGCCCACCTGGGAGATTGGTGAGGAATCTTAATCTAACACTGGCTGTCAATGGACGTGCCACACCCCCACACAACCCCAATGAGATATCAATCATTCACCAACAGCTGCTGCCAAAACACATTGAATCAAATGAGAGTGAAAGCTTTGACCAGCTACATGTAACCGTGGCTACAGCCTACTATACATCAGCAGTTACCATGGATACTACTACTGATCATTGATTAAAAAACCATTCTCCTTTGTTATGACCTAACTAATGCCCACCTCCATACATGTCTAACTCATGCCCACCTCCATACATGTCTAACTAATGCCCACCTCCATACATGCTACGAGCTTACTTCAATTGACCATCTGCTGGGCTTCCTTTGGTCACCATGGTAACAAGAATGGCTCCTGGATTGGGCAACTGAGGTTGGTCACGCCCACCAGCTACACTGAAGCCAGCCAATCCATTTGGTCCCTGTAGCACGGATGGTTACTGCTAATGCACATGTGACCATTGCTAATGCTCATGTGACCACTGCTAATGCTCATGTGACCACTGCTAGTGCTCATGTGACCACTGCTAATGCTCATGTGACCACTGCTAGTGCTCATGTGACCACTGCTAATGCTCATGTGACCACTGCTAGTGCTCATGTGACCACTGCTAGTGCTCATGTGACCACTACTAGTGCTCATGTGACCACACTTACCATAGCAAACTCCACCTGCTTCTCTTCCCATGCCTGTTGATAACAAGAGACATTGTTTGTCATATCATACACACATACCAGACCTCTGCCCACACAATGCATGTACGTGAGTGCTGACTGCACCCATCCGGTACATAGCTTCACCCCCCTCCAGTACATAGCTTCACCCCCCTCCAGTACATAGTTCTCACCCCCTCCTCCTCCACCCACCCCCTATCTCCCCCTTCACTTACATCATCCCAACTGATGGGCCTCTGTTTCCACAGCTTATCAGCTCGCTCTAAGGTTTTGGCCTGCTCCTCTACCAGTCTGTTCTTGGCAGCTTCTAGAGAGCTACACTGCTCCGTAAGTGTTCTTATATCATCTCGTAACCTCTCCCTCTCATCATCCGATTTAGAAAGCTTGGAGCTATAAACATATGGAATAAATGTGCTTCCTCCTCCCCCTTCCTTCCCCTCTCCCCTCCTCCCTCCCTCCTTCCCCTCTCCCCTCCTCCCTCCCCTCTCCTTCCCCTCCCCCTCTCCATACTTCAATACTCCATTCTCCTTGGTGAGTGTCTTGCATTGCCCCATGAAGCGATCCTTCTCCATCATGAGATCCTCTATCCTATGCTTCAGTTCCAATATCCTGTCCTCAGCCTCTTTGCTTGCACTATGCTGCAGCTCGTCAATCTCCTCCAACAAGCCGTCCCTCTCAGTTACTAACTTCTCCACCTTCCTTACGGCTTCACTATACCCGATGTTGTCATGGCCACACACCGCTTTGAGCAAAGCTTTCTTCTCACTCTCTGCAGCCACCAGCCTGCCTACCACGGCTTCAATATCCTTGACAACAGACTCTGATGAGGGCATTGAGGGTACCAGTGCCTTTATGGTAGATCTCAGGTGATCCTTGACCACACCCATTTCTCCTTCTATGGTTTGCCTTTCCCTCTGCAGCTCTTCCACAGCTCTCCTGAGCTCTCCCACCTCCTGCACAGCCTTGTCCTTCAAGAGCTTCATGGAGCTAAGGTCCTTGGCATCCTTCTGTCTCTGCTGGTGAACAGAGTCCATCTTCTTTTTCAGCCCAACATACTCTGCCACCATCTTGTCCCTCTCGCCCACAGCTGCATTGTGCTGGGCCTGTAGTATCTCTTTTTCCACCTGAATGGTCTGCAGAGAAGTCTGCACCTTCATCATCTGCTCATACGAGGCACTGTTCTCCCTCAAGGCCATGCCCTTCTGCTTAATTAGCACCTCCATCTGTGCCTTGCACTCCTGAAGCTCATTGGTCGTCTTGAGGATGTGCTCTTCTTTGGAATCAAGAGATTGTCTTAGCTGCTTCACTTTCGCTTCTAACTCATCTCTAAGCTGCTCCAGGGATGAAACCTGTACACATACATGTGTGTGTGGTGAGATGTGTGAGTGTTGACAGGCTGTGTAGCTCACCTGAGACAGAAGATCGAGGCGTTGCTGGGACAACTCCTCCAGTTTCCTGTCACTGCCCTCCCTCCCCTCCCTCCCCTGTGCACGAGAGGTCTGCTCACTCAGCTTGGTGTGGTAGTAGCCCCTCCCCTCTTGGCTCCTCCCCTCTTGGCTCCTACCCTCTTGGCTCCCGGCAGTGTCACCATACAGGTTGTTAGTACTATAGCTCAACTTCCGATACGAGTGGCTGGGCCCAGACCCACTCGAATGGCTGTGCCCAGACCTACCCTGTGAACCACTGAAATCGATTTCTCCAAGGCTACCAGTGGGCGGAGCACCGCCTTCTTCCTCAAGGGACCCTTGAGAAAACTTGGCGGGGAAGACAGTATGGTTGGGGGTGTGGTTTCGTCTCTGACCAGAAGACAGATCCTCAGCACTACTCTGGGAAAGTCCCCTATCTCCATGAGGACTTTTTTCCTTCTCTGCTCTGTTTACCAGTCTCCTGCGAACTGTTTCCTGCAGCTCTTCCTTCTCCTTCTTAAGGACAATGTTCTCGTCTCTAAGTCTGTCCACTAACTGCTGTAGGCCCACTGACTGTTTGTCTGGGGGTGCGGCTTGGTTCAATAGCTTCGAATCCATGGCAACCCCCTTGTCAGCTTGAAGCTGTGCTATGTATAAGTTGAGTTGCTCCAACTTTCTCTCTAACTCTTTCTTGTCATTAGTGACCAAGGTAAGCCTCTCTGTCAGGCGGTCATTGTCCCTCTTGCTCTCAGTCAGCTGGTGTCGGAAGCTTTCTTTGGCCCTCTCCAATGTCTGCATGTTTGCCTTGATATCACTCATGTCCTGCCTCTCACGTTGGAATTCTGCTTCATACCTCTGTGGAGCAAATGTAAGGATGGGAAGGGGGAGAGAAGAGGGGGAGGAGGGAAGAAGGGGGAGGAGGAGGAAGGAAGGGAGGAGGGAGAGGGTATGTGTAATGATGTGTGGTGCACATCAAAATTCAACACACACACTTCATTAACATTAAGCATGAATGTTTGCTGCTTCACAAGATTTGCTGAAATACATTAATACTCTCAGCCAAATGTCCGAGTGGTGTGAATGGCATGTGTGAAGGCACAGAGTATGTGTGGGTGTGGGTGTGGCACCTGTAGTTGGATCCTGTACGCCTTGCACCGTTCCTCAAGGTCAGACCCCCCACGTCCATCGGACATCGGAGGGTTTCTCTGGGGTGGCATTATTTTGGTAGTTGCCATGGCAACTGAATTTGTTTCGCCTCTAGGCAGTTCTGAAAGATGGGTTCAGACATGCGTCATTTAGTATGTGATGGTACGTAAGGGATATGCAGAGGTATGCAGGGATATGCAGAGGTATGCAAGGGGGAGTGTGGGGTTGTAACATTGACAAAGGAGTGCTCCAGACATGAAGGACATGTTACACCACTCGCATAACCCAAATAGTGTTTGTTGCCACACACTTTCAGTCGTGAATATCGTTATAACGCAGAGGACTTCTCGAGCACAAGAATACATACATACATGTACGTGGTGGTACTAATGTAACCCCGCCTCCTCCTACCCCCTGTTCCCCTGTAGGTACTACATCCCATATTCCAATATTGTGAGGTCTTATGAATACCGCACGCGCACCAATGCACGCGCACATACATACACACACTTGCACGCGCACACACATGCACACACACACATATACCCCCCCCACACACACACACGCTTCTACCTCATGCGAGATACCACGCAGCTGTGAGTTGCAACACGATCACACTACCTTCCCTCCCTCCCTCCCACTCCCTCCGTAGCGCAGTATTTCAAATGCGCTGCTTGCAAGTCAACGTAAAGTAATATGCATAGCCAGAGCGAAAAACTGCATTGCTACATTTAGCGAAAGAAATGAACTACGCTTCAGTGTCACCATACACCATCATTCCTTCACACTTACCGGGTCTATAACTTCACAGAAGAGCTCTTGGCCTAGGTACCAACTTTTTGTGCGCTTACGCTAAAACGAATTTGTATACGAAGCCGTAGCGAGTAGTGGGAGTGGCTATATACATGCCAATGGCCATAACAATACAAATGGGCGGGTCAACGCGATAATTGGTTGCGGGAAATAATTATTCACTGTTCCATACATTCCTGGGGTACATTTATTGTAAACTTCCCCCCCCCCCCCCCCCCCCCCCCTCGCACGTGCACATAACAGGATGGCTAAAAGATAAACAAACTGAACGCGTGTACATGTAACGATTAGGCGCATGCACAATGCTATATAACCATGGTGACCAGAAAGGCCCAACAAAAGGAGAGGAAGTACCCACCTAGCTGGCATGTTGAGTTACCATAACAGTGATCACGTATTTAATTCCATTACACGTCAAATGCAACAGCCACACACATTCATCCAATGAGAACAAAAGCACACACACACATACACACACACAACATAAATAGTGCTTAGAGATCTGGATTACTAGATACCCTCATGCACATACACATCTAGATACTGATAATTTTTTATTATTCAACAGGTACACATACCAAATGTCATCACCCAAAAACAAACACATCATGTCTCCATGGTTGCAGGTTCACTGCTGTCATCCTCTGCTAGCAGGTCCTGGAGCTGGTGGATTGAGTGCACCAGGAGGTAGAACTGCTTGCGCCTCAGCTCTAACTTCATGTTCAGGGCCCTCTGGGATGATGCTAGCTTCTGCAGATGTTCCTCAAGTTTAGCAATTTTCTCCTCAGAAGACAGTCTTTGAGGGTGTTGTTGGATGACCTAAGGTGCAGATGGTGGTCATTCAGTGTAACTATTGTGCGCCCGCCTTTTTCATACCTTTGCCAAAGCGTCATACTCCTGCCTGTGTTTTCTTATGACGCGTGAATGTTGCAGTTCTTCGCGATACTCCGCTATGCGCTTCACGGCTTCCTGGATGTTGTGTTCTATTTCTCTGTAAAAAGACGCGTGATGCGCGCGCACACAGCTAAGATACGTGAGAGCCTACTTGTACAAAATCTCGTATCTCTCCATTTCAAGTCTGTTCATCTCCATGACAATCTCGGCTTTTGAAAACGAGAACTCACATTGTGCTGTGCGCGTCATAATGGATGTGAAAACGCAACAATACGTACTGAAGGGTCCTACGCACCAATGGTGAACAGCATCTTTTGGTACGTGGCCTCGCTCTCTTCTTCTGTTAGTGGGGAGCTGCACCATCTAATGTACGTTTTTAATAAGGACATAATTCTCTTGTCATCCCCTCCACCGTCTCCCTCCACAAGCAAACGCTTTTTAATCACGTCTTCTTCGCCAGCCATGATGCGCTTTAGTTGGGTATTATAATATTATTATTATTAGTTGAATATATTATTATATTATTCCAATTTGCTAGTTATATACGTTAGTTAAGTTAAGTTAGTACAGTAATGTATAATACTGTACTATTAGTCATTTCCCTACAATGGTGACAAGTAGCTTTAGCAGGATTAGGTTAATGCATACTCGTAACGGTACGTCATCGAATTCCATAGGCATATATAGAAGCACGTGAGTGTTGCAGCTATGGCTTTGAAGGCAAGGGTGCACCCTTATTCAGAGGACCCTACGTTAGCCTGGGATCGCATCAAAGTTCACCAAACTGTCAAATCAGTTCAGCTCCTCAAAAGTGACGACCCCAAGTTACCCGGTCACACTAGGTTTGTGTGCATTTCCGGTTAGTGTTTGCACCACGCCCACTAGTACACTACGTCTTACTGACTGGCACGCCATGGTTGTGCCCGCAGACACGCACAACCGCACCGACAAGTTACTGGTTCCTCCTGGTGACGTGCTCCTTCATGCGGGGGACTTCTCTGATACAGGCCAGCCTAAAGATGTCGAGAAGTTCAGCCGCTTCCTGAGTGCTCTTCCGCACGCACACAAGGCACACGCCCCTCTATCTGCCTCGTATCACATGATCATGTCTGTTTGTTGCAGGTGGTGATAGCGGGCAACCATGACTTGACCTTTGACACGCAGAATTACGGGACACTGTGGAAAAGGTTCAGGCATCCCAAACAGTTTGACTCCCAACAACTGAAGGATAGCATTTCCTCACTCCCAAATGTGACATACCTTGAAGATACAGGAACAGTTATAAATGGCATTAAAATTTGGGGATCGCCATGGTGAGGTCATCCTCACTCCTCCCTCTCCCTATCTCCTCCTCCCCTTCCCCTACATAGGCAGCCGGAGTTCTGTGACTGGGCCTTCAACCTACCAAGAGGGGCAGCATGTCTGTCCAAATGGGACCTCATCCCTGAGGGCACAGATGTTGTGATAACACATGGGCCACCCGTTGGGCATGGGGACCTGTGTGAAGGCGGGGCCAGGGCTGGCTGTGTAGACCTTCTTACCACCATGCAGAGCAGAGTAAAGCCGAAGTACCATGTGTTTGGCCACATCCATGAAGGTGAGAGAAAGGGGCACTGGGGAGGAGGGATGTACGAACCTTTGAGGAAAAAAACGGTATTGTATGTGGTGGGTGTGGTCTTAGGTGTGGCATGATGGGTTTGGTCTTAGGCGTGGTGGGTGTGGTCTTAGGCATTGTTTGGTGGCAGGTGTGGCATAATGGTCTTCCCCACAGGCTATGGGACCACTACGGATGGCTCCACCATCTACATCAATTGCTCCGTTTGCACATTCAACTACAAGCCACTCAATAGTCCGGTGATATTTGACCTTCCAAACTCTTTGCCATAGGCAATATGTTGTCCTGCTAGTCTCCAGCCTTTATGTGTTATTTTTCAAAGTACCATATCTCTATTTGAAATTTTAAAAGTGTGCCTTAATGTTGTACATGTATGCAGGGGGGGGGGGGGGGGGTTAATAATTACAGTGCTTCTCACAAAGAGAGGGAAAAATGAGAATGTCCCGTTTTTTAGCCATAACTCTGTAACAAAACATGATGTGGAAAAATCAATTACATTTTTGGAATCTGCATGTATTATTGCATCATCATGTGAATTTCTGTTGTGTCACGTGATGTGTTTTTGTTTCAGGACCACAACAAGTAACATAGGGTTAAAACAACATTTTTTGTCTATAACTAATGAATGCAATGAAGATAAGATATCAAATTTTCAACACAACTGCCACATCATAGTCTGCATGTCCATGAGCAGTTTGATCGTTACACGCCCTCTAGTTATGGAGATCGGTTCAAGATTGTGAAACATTGAAGGTGGGTAGCGGTTAAGGAAAAAACTCCAGAAAAGTTCTGAGGTAAGGTTTAATTCTTTGTTCGTTACATTGCAAAGTCCCTGTAGTTAATATATGAAACATTTTAAGCTTATCCGTCATTGCAATCGTAAGTTGCAATTTGCCAAAGTTAAAAATTCCATTATCGAATAGAAATTTTAAAGTTTTTCCGTGTACGTTAAGGTATTATCGTCCACTTTGACGTCACAACTGATTACATGTACATGTATCGTAATAATAACGCAATGGCTTCTGGCGCATGCAGCAATCTCCAAGTCTTCTATGATTCTGTTTCTGGTACTTGTTCGTTCCAGACCCTACCTGATACATACACACATGTATCGGGGGGTACCAGAAATAGAAAGCGAAGAAGTTGGAAGGTAGAAGGCGTTACTGTGGTTGTACAAGAGCGGTCGAGCAAGGGGTAGCCAACTCTGGCACACCTGTTGAGAACACAAATTTGTAGAACAGGCATTCTTTACTGATACAGTTTAAGACAACAACGTGTCATCACTATAATGACATCATGTTTTGTACGTCATCAATAATCAAAATTTCTAACCGATAATGGAATTTTGAACTTTGGCAAATTGCAACTTACGATCGCAATGAAGGATAAGAGTACAATGTTTCATATACTAACTACAGGGACTTTGCAATGTAGCAAACAAAAAATCAAACCTTACCTCGGAAGTTTTCTGAAGTTTTTTTCCTTAACCGCTACCCACCTTCAATTTTTTACAATCTTGAACCGATCTCCATAACTAGAGGGCGTGTAACAATCAAACTGCTCATGGACATGCAGACTATGATGGTGCAGTTGTTTTGTAAATTTGAAGCCTTAACTCCATTGCGTTCATGAGTTATAAACAAAAAATGTTGTTTTAACCCTATGTTACTTGTTGCGGTCCTGAAACGTAAATACATCACGTGACACAACATAAATTCACATAATGATGCAAAAATGCATGCTGATTCCAACAATGTAATTGGTGTTTCAACATCATGTTTGGTTACAGAGTTATGACTAAAAAATAACACATTCTCATTTTTCCATCTCTTTGTGAGAAGCACTGTACATGGATTGAAATCCAGCACATTTAATCATGTTACATTGATGAACCTACAACATCCTTTGGTATACATTATAAAGGTAATTCCACATTCCTATAGTATTGTGACGTTTTTTATGTGTACAGAAAACAGTTTCCTTTGACTCGATATAGCATTTGCTGTCAAGGTCTCTCGTTAGAGTAGACCTATCTAGTGACTTCTATGTGACAGGTATGGATGGCCTATGTTACGAAGTCACAGGTGAGAATGCTAGCTGGTATGCATTAGAATTTGATCCAAAATGTATCAAGGTCAGTAGTACAGAGTGAGGTGAACCAACTAAGAAAGCTGATCAGAAGGGACCTACCCACCTTGCATATAGAGTTGTGTACTGGTGTATTTTTAACATGTAATTGATGCACCTCACCCAAATATTGAAGCTGGATCTAAGAAACTGGTTAAGCATAAGGATGCTTGCTTCAACTATTGGTTCTGTTGGAGATTGTCTCTTGTGGTGACATCATAACTGGTGACATCATAACTAGTGACATCATAACTGGTGACATCATAACTGCAAAGCTTTTCAAAGTGTGAATGTGCATCATTAGACACGTCACATCTAACCACATCAGATATCTGATGTGGCAGTGGCGGAGGATTAACCCCCCTTCCCCCCTCCCCCCTACCCCTACTCTTTACCTTGAGCTTGATTTTTGATTTGATATTTTAATTAATTTACCAGCTGCATGGAAGTGATAAAGCGCAATTGATATCAGGACTCCCCCCCCCCCCCCCTCCCTCCGCTGGTTGAATCAGCCGAACACGGACAGCACCCCCCCCCCCCCCCCCCCACACTCATTCATAGCTTTACCCCCCACTATAAAACACCTTCCGCCACCCCTGTGTGGGCAATGATATTGAAATACACATTTATGACAAAAAGGTGGATCGGTTGGGTAGTTATGGAAGCATGCTAAATTGTCACACTTATTGACATGTATTCATTTGATCCAATGTCATTAAATGGCTAACCGTTACCAGCATTACTGTAATCATTTACTGGAAAAATGGAAATCATTTTATTACAATAAGTTAATCTTACCTTACATGATGTAATATATGGGTATACTCTGTGGTTACATGCTGACTGTGTACATGTGCCAATCACATGGTCACATTCTGTACAGCTTGTGCCTATGTCATGTATGACCAATGGTATGTGCACATTGAGCTATAGGTACATTTCAGTGTGTTTTGTGCATTGACTCAGAAGACAGTCAACACCACATGTTGTGCAGGGCAGCCAGCAAATGCAATGCAATTTGAAATAATAATACACATTAAAAATTTAGCATCCAATTCTCCAATCTGGTGAGCAATATTATCACCTGATTGTCCAAGTACCTCGAATAGGTGACTATGAGTGAGGTTGGGCCTCATGATACCTCCACCTTGAGTGGATAATAGTAGGCATATGTAGGGGGAAATATATCAGTAGGCATATGTGGGGGACATATATCAGTAGGCATATGTGAGGGACATATATCAGTACATGTAGGCATATGTAGGGGGACATATATCAGTAGGCATATGTAGGGGGACATATATCAGTAGGCATATGTGGGGGACATATATCAGTAGGCATATGTGGGGGACATATATCAGTAGGCATATGTGGGGGACATATATCGATCTATTCTTAATGGCAGGTGGATTGTTAGATCAGATCTCATAAGCAAGGTAACCAGCCAAGACTGAGTTTGGAAGTTTAGGAGCTGTTAGCTGCAAAATAATAGCATTCCATATAACCAGAAACACACCATGCAACATGATGTTGCTAGGGAGTGAAATGTTCAGTGTTGCTACATCTGGACATGGGTATGCACAGCATGTGCTGGGTACTTGTGCACAGCTGGAATAAATGGCTTAACCTTTCTCTCTATCTCTACAGGCCCCTCACTCTACCACATTTTTGAATTACATGTTTAAAGGTTCACTAGCCTGCACTTGAGGGAAGGTACTCAACTGACTCAGTATAAAAGTAACCCAATGTCAGACCATAAAAAATGAAGGAAACAAGATTAAAAAAAAAAAAACCTTCTCTCTGAGAAAGTTAGTGGTATATAGGATTTGAAGGGAACGGTGGTGTAAAAAGGAAGGGAACAAGGCATCGACAATGATACAAAAAATATACTAGTCCAACATTTAGTAACATAAATTGTACAAATCAAAAGTGCTAAATAGAAGTAAGACAATTTGATTTTCACATCATCATTGATACATAGACCCCTGTTCCCTTTCTTTTTTACACCACCATTGCCTTCAAATCCCAATGTGTCATCCACATTAACTGGCTAGCTTATGGCTAATTGTCATCTCTTCACCTATATTGGACTTCAACGTTAAACCTGGTGAGACTCAGTTTGCCACCATATTCACCTTCATAATTCCCAAACTGGCTCATCTGAGATGTGTAGCTTCATCATTACTGACAGGATGTTGATTATCACATCCATGACTGCATTGTACACACACTCACACACACACACACACACACACACACACACACACACACACACACACACACACACACACACACACACACACACACACACACACACACACACACACACACACACACACACACACACACACACACACACACAAATCTCAGTAGAGTATTCTTCTTTTTATTTATTTATTTTCCTCCTGGACACTACACATTGACAGTAAAAAGCTTCACAACCATGTCATGTCCCATGCTCCCCCCCCCTCCCCCCCCCCCCCCCCCCCCCCCCCCCAACAGGGAGATAGATTCGATTGTGTTACATTAGACGTGCAGTACTGCGCTTATGAGCGCTTAACAACGGAGTTGCACCTCTATAATATTTTATTATGCCTACATGTATTTTGCACACATGACAATGTATAATGTATTGGAAGTCAGACAATACAAGTATACGCCGTAAACATTATGTACATACACTTTAATGGAAAACATACATAACACACAATTTTTAAAAACGTTATCTTCCTGTAATCACGTGCTGAACGAGCCACACCCCCATTTGTTCGCAATGGACGCAGTTCGGAAGGCTGCTTCAGAGGCTGTGGAGACGATACGCAACAGCCCTCTCTTCAGGAGGAAGTTTGGAACGTACCAGAAGGCACACGAGGAGAGCTCAGACGACGAGGCTCCGATAGTCCCTGAGAAAGACCTCACACCTTTTGTTCAAGGCGTGTACTACAATGCTGAATACCTGGGCAAACAGCAGATCGACACATCACGTGCTCAAGACCATGGGTGTATGGACCAGGTGGTGAGCAATTTGTGGAGCGGCGAAACAGCAGCGCACCCATCAGCCGTGGGCATCAGCCTCAGGGTGACCACCACGAATCTCAGAGTGAAGGAGGTTAAAAATGGAGACGTTCTGTACGAGTTTCCGCTGCTGAGAATATCATACTGTGGTACTGACAAGCATCACCGTGACGCCTTCAGCTTCGTGGCAAAGGAAGAAGATGGGAACTTTTACTGCTACGTGTTTCGCTGCGCCAACAGGGATAAAGCCCACGCACTCGCTGTGACGCTGTCCAAGGCTTTCTACCTGGCGTACCAGATACTCCAGGAGCAACAAGGCGTGTTCCCACCCACGCCCGAGCGCGATCGACTGTTCGAACCACAGCTTGAGGGCGATACTAAGCAACACCCACCGTGGCCACACCCCGCTGCTGCAAGTCACAAGGAAGTACCGGTATGTAGTCATTCACGCATTGTTAGTTGGGGCTTATTTTGATTTGCTACTTGACCTCTAGGATATTCATGTGGAGACGCCAGTATCCCACCTCCTCAACACAAGACAGCAGTCGGCCACGCCCCCACCTCGCACAAGACCGACAAAGCGTCCCTCACTAAGTTCCACAAAAGATGCAGAAACCATTTTGTCGTCCGTTGACGACGATTTCATGAGGATGGCGAAGGCTCGTTCTAACCCGCAAATCCTGCGCTCCACGGTAGACCACCACTTCATCACCAGCCACTTGCTGGACCTAAGTCATGCCGATCGTGGGTCGCAACTATTGGAGTCCGAGGAGAAGATTGAATAACGTTGATATTCCACTGGTGGTGCTTAAATAACTTACGGTGAACAAAACAAGTGCTTTCTGCAGATGCAGTAACACATTACAGAGATAATTAATGTATGCACACGCACACACACACAGAGGATAACCAGTGTATTGTGCTGGTAATGTCTTTAAGCCATTCCACAGTCTTTTATTATTACAGGCTGTGATGTGCTGCCATTGCGTGACCCAACTGCCTCCATTTTCTTCACCACCTCCATTCCACTTACAACTTTCCCAAAGACAACATGCTTCCCATCCAACCTGCAGGGGAAGTGCGCCAGCTTTAGCATACTATGTCTCGTTCCCAGACTATATATAACCTACCATGACGTTTTTTCTGTGCAAATGAAAAACTGGGATCCATTGGTCTGGGGACCAGCATTGGCCATGGATAATATGCCAGGTCCTGTGTGCTTCAGCTTGAAGTTCTCATCAGCAAACCTTTGGCCATATATGGACTTTCCACCAGTTCCTACACAAGCATAGCATATAGATGCAGCTTGGATGTAGCCTTCATCTATCATATCATAAACAACCCCCCCAATTGTGTTCCTCACTAGTGATCCTTACACACTACATGCCAAAAACCCAGTCCCACACGGTTGTAAGCTTACCATCACCATTGGTGAAGTCGCCGCCCTACAGGCAAAAAGATACGGACAAATCACGCGACAACATATGGCTTCCGTGGTACCTGGCACATGAACTGCGGTATGATACGGTGGAAACCGGATGATTTGTACCCGAATCCTTTCTCCCCAGTACAAAGAGCGCGGAAGTTCTCTACACAGAAGGCAGCCCAGCTTACTGAAGCCAAGGCTAGACCGCACGTGACAATAACTGACCAGCAGTCTTTGGGACTACATCCGCGAACAACTTGAAAAAGGAGCCAGGCAAGTTATAGATGCGATGATCAGCGTTCACTGACCTCAAAGTTTATACGACCCGCGTCTTTACCGCCGATAGTGATATCAAAGAACACCTTTGGGTTCGGTACGGTTGACAGCAACCTGGCAAAATGGCCACCACGAAACGTTCTGCATAGGGAGAACATGTTTGTTACATGTACACGGGTTATTACTTAAGTGACGCATGCGCACTTTATAGCGTATTATTGTTACTAGTATTGAATTTTTATGTATATGTAGTGATGCAGCTTGGTTAGCAAACGTGGGCGAAATTAATGTGTGGCTCAATTATGGTTTTGGGAGAGTAGCTGCCAAACAATTATGTGTGTGTGTGTGTGTGTGTGTGTGTGTGTGTGTGTGTGTGTGTGTGTGTGTGTGTGTGTGTGTGTGTGTGTGTGTGTGTGTGTGTGTGTGTGTGTGTGTGTGTGTGTGTGTGTGTGTGTGTGTGTGAGTGTGTGTGTGTGTGTGTGTGTCTATTGTCCTAGCCTGGAATGTAGACCTGCTGATGTCCTTCTGCCAAATCGGGTTTGCTCCAAACCTGCAGTCCCTTGACTTCACTGTGGTCTCACCGCTTGGTTTAACCCATGTATTGTTGAAGTGGAAACATACTGCAGCAGCAGGGAGAGGAGGAAGACCAACAATGGTCCAAGCTGGGGGCTGTGGCTTTAATGGCTGTAGAGGTAAATGGAGGTTTCAGCCTTGCCACGAGGCTTACTATGATTACATCAGTGCTTGTAAGTCACAAGTGTAGTAGTCCGGCATTTACACCGCAATTTAATTCAGCATGGTCCTATCTAATAGATAGCGCTAGGAGAATTGAGTGCTTCTTAACATGTAAGTAAAAGTCTGTTTTCTGGTTGTGCATTGTGTGTGTGTGTGTGTGTGTGTGTGTGTGTGTGTGTGTGTGTGTGTGTGTGTGTGTGTGTGTGTGTGTGTGTGTGTGTGTGTGTGTGTTTTTAAGTACCAGTTTATACAGCAAATAATATACCTATGATTGACAATACAATGGAATACATAAGATCTTATATTAGGATGAGATTTGCGCATGCGTAATAAATACCGAAAACGCCATTTATCCGATAATTTATGTATGCATTATTGTTCAGTCCGCAGCGAATAGCGGAAGGAAGGGGTAAGTGTCGCCTGTGCTTGTGGTATTTGTATCGCTGTCTAATGGCGCCAAAGCTTAATATCAATTGAGAATTGCGGCGTCCCTATGTCGAAGTATTTCCCTCTATGGTACTCGTACATGTACTGCATAATGTGTTGGAGCGGTTAGGAAGACAGGGAAAGGTGTGAACATCAGTGGGTGACGCGCACGCTTTCACACGTACAGATGCACAGGATCGTAAACAGCTCAGTTTACTGCTAGATCTTGAACCGTTAACTACGAGACAGTGCTGAAATGGATGCGAGTGGTCGCGCCTATGCCGCTGGAGTGCATCAAGGTGACTGGTCGAAAGCTTGGAAGGAGTGGGCACGTGGGAGAAAGAGAGGGAAAATGGCTCAGTTTATCATCGAAAAGCTGGAAGAAGGAGTAAGCTCATTACACGGGTGCGTATGCGGCACCTGCGGTATACTGCCTGCCCTTCGCAGAAACAAGCTCGGTGGCTGGACATATCACGTGGGAAGTTTGAGTTGAGTGAGTGGCACGCGATAGCCGATGAATGGTACAGGGCGAAACAAAACCGAAACTCGGACGAGTCAGACGCTCCGTGTATGCTGAGAAAAGGGTTACCCCGCGCCTTTCCTGGGCTGATTGAGGTGAAGATGGAGAGTACGAAGGAAGGCACTCAGTATAGGAGCAGGGTGTTCCAGTCTACTGCCCAGTTGATGCAAGGTGCGTGTTTGAGCTATATGTGTGGTGGTGCGTGTGTGTGTGTGTGTGTGGTGTGTTATTGTATGTGTTGAGTTTGTGGTGTGTGTGTGTGGTGATTGCTCATTACCTGTTTTTTTTCTTTGCTTGTTAAGTGCAAGAACACATTTAATGTTTACGAACATAGACAATGTATAGGATGTTTACTAGTTGTGTTGGTGGGTGTGGCTACTTGACTGACAGGATGTATCTCCCCAACAGAGGTGGCCCATCATCTTCCCTCCAGAGCAGGAGCTAATTTCTCCCAATTTCCCCAGAGCAACGGACAGAACCAGTATGTACCTACAGGGAATGGCCAGATGTATGCCCCCACCAACAGACAGCAACAATACTTGGTTTGTGAAAAATCTTATCTATTGTATAATCCATGCATACCTACAACTAGGATACATCTGGCCAAGTGGCAGGTGGAGGTATGTGGTGTGTGTATGTGCATATGAGCTGCTAGTTTCATCCTATCTTTACAGGCTTCTTGGTTAATGGATTTAACGGAACTGTGCCCAATGGCAACGCTTCAGTAAGTGTGGTGGTGGTTTGGTTCCAATAGCCACTTATACTGACACTCTCACAGCCATGTTACAACACTGAGGATCTCTCATTGTTGGATGAGAGCAATGACTCTTGGTTTGACCTGGATGTGCTAGATGGGAGCACTGGTATGTGAAGCCTTCCAAGTGTGACTGAATCTGATTGGTTACGTATATTCCTTTTCGGTAGGTGCCAGTCCGTACCTGGACCAACAGCTTGAGGGCAGTCCTTATCCCGTCTCCAGTCCATACAACAATTCCAGTCCATATAGCGCTGGGAGAGTATCACCTTATCCTGTATGGAGGATTGTATGGGAGTAGAACCATCTTGTTAGGTGTGTGTGCATCCTTAGGTTTCTGTCACCCAACCTGAGAGCACACCTGGCGTTGAATGGTCGAGTCCCAAGACCTCTGTGTATAGGTCACCTCTAGGTGTCTCCCCAGGACACAACTATTCACCAGGTCCTGCTCCCACCTCCTGGATGCCTGTAAGCTAACTGCACTGTGGACTTGTTCAAGTACAGTAATGGCCATGTCTCTTCCAGGCATCAGGGCCAACAGCTGGACTTAGTCACTCCATGTCTCAAGGATTTACTCCCGCCATGTCTCAAGGCTGTTCTCCCGCCATTTCTCAAGGATTTACATGTACTTCCTCCGTTTCTCAATCTGTTCATCATCAAGGTACATGTACAAGTGTGTATTATCTTGGTAAGCGTATTCATAACTAATTTGTATAGTTCCAGTTCCAATTTGATAGTTGGTTCCTGTTTGGCATATATATTAGATGCATGCTCCCTTAGTTCTGATGGATTAGATCTAGTCGCTTTATCATTGCACCATGGTTTTGACAGAATTGCTGCAAGTTCAAGCCATTCCCTCTAAAAGCCCCATCGAGGTAAGGCTGGCACGGTTGTATATTCTCGCTGGCGCGGTTCACTGATTTTCGATATATGTTGTGTTAGGGCGGCGGTCAGTTAGCGTTGTTGTTGAACCGTGAGATGCCTGCTGGTAAGAAGGTTCTAATGTTCACGTCGACGACTAAGCCAGAATACACTACGTCCGTTGAATGTATGGAGGTTAACCCGATGGCTTTGATGGCGATAATTCCAAGTAAGAGGCAGGCGCCTCAGTGTATCGCATGTTTGTTTACGTATCTGCACTGTTCTTTCCCTTAGAACACGCGATACCAGAGGCCGTGGTACTGCAAGTATTGTGCAATGCGCAGCTGATCGCCACTACGGAGTTCGTGTATTACGCCGATGCGGCGTACAACTCCGAAATGTTCTATCAGTTCCTTTGTCAAAACCTGCCTCGTTACTACCATCAGTCGGACAATGGTTTTGGTGGGGCTGGATTGCCCGATGGCAATGCAGCTATGGAATCCGTGTACGGATCCGGATACGGCAACAATGTTCCAACTTCCATGTACGGTATTCTGTTGGGCGCGTGTCGTATGGGGCTGGAGCCCCTGGTCTATGCCACACTGACCCTATCTGCGATGAGTAACATATCGTTGGAACAGTTAGAGAAGGCTCGTGAAGCAGCTGTACAGTTCGGGCACCACTCACTGGGAGATATGTTTCGTGGTCTGATCGAAGCCAAGCAAGTAGTACCTCGAGGTGGGGAGGCACCAAATGGAGTATATTGTTCCAGGGTAGCAGACCTGCACAGAGGAGAGGGTACTCCGGAAGGTTAGTCAGTGGCTATAAGGGAGTGGTGTGTGTTAACCCTTCTCTCACCTGTAGAGGAAGCAGTGAAGGTTCTTAGGATGCTCACCGCTGAGATCACAGCCAACAGTGTAACAGTCAAGGTGGAAGGCGATCAGGAGGTCCCCAAAAACGCGCCCACCCAACCTTGCAAGGATGGGGATGTCCCTCTCAGTGGTGATAAGAGTGAATGTGTTAAGTTGGAAGACAGTGGTCATGGCTCTGTGGGAGCCCCTACTTTAGAGGTCAAGACTAGCACTAGTCCACACAAGTTGCCAAGACAGGAAAAGTCCATTAGGGACAGTGATGGCTTGGAGGAGCAGGCGGACCATGTACCGCCCATGTGTGCTGAGATAGTCGCCACAAGGGAAGAGGTCCTTGGTCGTCGTGGTAACATAGCACGTCAAGGGAAACCTCGCAACACCGGAGGGCAGAGCAAAACTTTAGTGGCTGCAGCGTCTGATGCGGACTCTGCAGTGTCCATGGTAACTGTTGGGTGTTGTTTGGTGTACTGTGTGGATGATGATGTCATCACCTCTAGTCATTTGACGATGATAGTACTTCGGAGGTGAGTCATATCCAAGGCTCCATCCCTACCCCCTTAGCTGGGCCTGCGCTGGAGGCTGATAAGGTGCCTGGTGTCATCGTCACCTTCGACCTTGAGACATCCTTGTCATGTGAGTTGGCAGCCATATGTGGTAATGTAACCATAGCAACCATTATGACAACATTCTTTCTGTAGTGGTGGAATCTTTGCATTACGAACATGCATATGTCGTGTCGGAAGACTTTCCATCGGAGGATAAGAAGCTGAGGTGTGGGGATCGAATCACAGCTGTAAGTCATCTGAAGATACTTCTGTCTTCTGTCCTGTATTTGAATTATTGGTTCCATCAGATCGGAGACAAGGAAGTTAGTGGTATGAACAGCGATGAATTTGATAGATTGCTGAGGTCCGAGGCTGGCAAGGGCGCCACCACTGCCTTCAAGGTACTTCCTCAGCCCCGGACTCAGGTGGAGCGTAGCCGGGCGTTGTCCCCGCCCACCAGTCTTTCCCTTGGCTCCCTCGCTGGTGAGGACATGCAAGAGATCAAACGTCTCAACCAGAAGCAGGCAGAGAGCACCATTACTACCAAAGTGGCAAATCTTCTTACGATGAAGTCATCACGCTCCAAGCGTGTGGTGACCATTCCTCGCACTCCTGAAGGCTTTGGGTTCAAGGTGTTAGGAGGGAATGCTGTGGGACTGTTTGTGTCTGAGTCCCTTCGCAAGGATTTGGAGCCTGGGGACCAGATCCTTGAAATAAACGGCAACCCAACACGTGGGATGACCCACTATGAAGCCACATACCTGCTAAGGCAGACCACAGACATCCTTACCTTGACCCTCACAGACAACTACTCACGTAAGTAGCTGATTGCAGAATGGGCGGAGTTTCATCCCCACTTCCCCAGGCTACACGGCACTGAAGGACCAGGTAGAGTGTGATTCTTTCTATTTGAAGAGCAGCATAACATACACACCAGATGATCCCAAAGAGATGAAGCTAGTACCAGGGTCCCTTCTGCATGTGGTCAATACATTCCTGTATAGAGACCACTGGTTGGCATGGAGTGTGGACCAAACTGGACTGGAATCAGACCTTAGGAAGATCCGTGTACCGGCAAGGTATTTTGTCATTGCTTTAGCAACTGCTCCTCCACCTGCCCACCTCCACCCTCCCAGGACCACACCCATGAGCAGTGAATATGAACGTGTGGAGCTGCGCATAGTGCCACACCCCCGTCCATTGGTCCTGTTAGGAGCCAGTGACAAGGCTGTCATCAAGGAGCTGGATGCTTTGGAAGACTTCACCGAGTGCACACGCCTACGGGATATTGACAAAATGTGCACACCTGTAAGTGCTGGGGCTAGTGGGCGGGGCTGGGGCTAGTGGGCGGAGCATTGTTAGATTAATTATTGTGTTAGTGGTCCAGTATTTGACGCCGTTCTGTCCTCTTGTAGGGAGGGTCCCAGACAGCTGTAACTAGCATCAATCAACTTAGCGACCTAGCTGCCATCAGACACTTCTCACCACTGGTCATTCATGGGGTCCTCAGACCACAGACTCACCTAGAAGCCTCACTAAAGAAGATGTACAGTGATTGCATCATCGCCACAGTTGAAGCAGATTCTGTTTCATCGCTTGCTGCAGCAATCAAAGAGAAAGTGAAAGTCCTTCAACAGCAGCCAGTATGGCTACCATGGTTACCCCTGAAGTAGCCCCCTCAAAATCATTCAGCCATTTTATTGTCGTGTTTTTTTTTTTTTAAATACTCATTCAGCTGCCAACCCCTCCTCCCCTCCCCACTTTTCCCCCTTCTTTTTATATATAGAGATGTGAGACATATGACCTCTGAAGGAAATGCACGCACACACACACACACACACAAGCACACAAATGTGTTATATCCAACTGGCTTCGTCCTCTTCTGGGCTGGGAGTATTGTAATGTTCTCCACTGATGGGTGATTGCATCTCAGGAACAGACTGCATGTTCCAATGGTCACAGTTCCCGGGTAGTGCCCGGGACTGAAGTCTATGCTCTGCCAGCATATCTTGAAGGTCTGATATTCTGTTGTCATAGGAACGTAGATCTTGTCTGATTTCCATATTCTCACTCTGGAGGGCACGGTTCTCATTCTGAGCATTCTCAAATTTCTTCTGCCACAAGGCTGCCAAAGCCTCACTGGTTGCTAAGGCATGTCTCCTCTCCTCATCAGCCCTGTGCAGCTGCTTCTGGTACTGCTCCGCCCCCTTTATTGCCTGTTCGTACATCATCTGCAGAGTGTCCTTCTCCTCACATAACACCTTGAGCTGTTCGTACAGAGACTGCTCTGAGGCTGGTAGCTCTGATATGGAATCTTCTGTGCTGCTGTTGAGACTTCTGCTTCCTTCCTCCTTACGGCTCCCCCTGTTGATGGGAGGGGGAAGAGGGGTATTTAAGTGTGAACCACACTATGCGTGATGTATTTGCATGTATGCATGTGGAAGTTAAGGTGGAGGTGAAGGTGGAGAAGGAGGAGGAGGAGGACTCCTTACCTGTGAAGCTCAGCACGTAGGAGGTTGGCCTCTGAACACGCCCTTTCCTTCTCTCGTGCCACCTCAGCACAAGCAGCTGCCAAATCATGGTACTGTTGCATCAGGGTACGTAGCTGAGCCTGTGGGTAAGGAAAGAGAGCAGGGGGAGGAGGAGGTAAGGAAGGAGGGCAGGGGGAGGAGGAACAGTTTCAGCTGGCACATGAGAAGGTGAAGTACCTGAGCATCTTGGTAAGTATCATAAGCCTTGTCTCTCTCCGCTTCAAGGGTCTTACAGACCCGTGTCTGGGTTTCAAGTGAGAGTTGACATTGTTCCAGCTCTGAGCGTGATACCTTGGAACTAAGGAGCTTCCTTCGTGTGGTCTGCTGCAGGGGGTGGAGCACATTACATCATCATTACATCATCATCACATGTCATTCCATTATTTAACCATACACCCGGCAATAATTGTAAACATAACCCCCTCCGGGACAATATACATATATTTATAAACACCCGTGGACAAGCTTATATTATATCGCCACCCCCCACCCTGGGACAAGGACTACCCCCCCCCCCCCCCCCCCCCCCCCCCCCCCCCGGGACATATTCCCTATACCCCATGGACACTATTTATTGTCATCTGCAGGGATGTATAAAGTAGTCCATTGACCATCTATGTGCTTTGGTGGGTTGTACGAAATCTCGTAGTGCGAGAGTGCGGAAGTGATCGGTGCACGCCACAAGTACATGAAAGGCCACTCCCACGGGAGTTGCAATTATACAGCGCTAGGATTGTAACACAATAAGCACAAAAGGAGTCTGTATGTGCGCGTGTGTGTCTTACGTCTTGCGATGCTGTCTTTTCAACCTTCTCAAACTGCTCTATACGTTTGAGAGCGTCGTCTCTCTGCTCCACCACTCGCCCTAACTCTTGCACCGCAAACTTCCAGGATTCCTCGTATTGTCTCACGCTGATTTCTAACACATTTTTCTCGGCAAGAAGGTCCGAGTATTCTCGCTGTACTATACCTAGCTCAGCCTCGGTAATACGCAGGCGAGTCCGGATATCCAATGTCGATACACCCGCTGACCAATAATAAGCGTGAATAATAATCTATGCCCATAGCTCGGTTAGACCATACTCACTGGGTGATATGTATTCCGATTTGGGCCTGCTGTAAGCCCCTCCGTGAGAAGACGAGGTGACCCTCTTTTCTCTCCTAGCTACCGTTAAAGTCGACTCTGGCCTCTCGCTTTCTCCTTCTGCCATCGTTTTGTGTGATGGGAATGTGCGGGCGGATGTAGCTTACGGTATCCGCCCATGGGCACGCCCATACACACATCGTGTGCCCGGCGTCCAAATGTTCGACTACACCATCGACGAGATAAGCAACTTTTCTAGTGGATGTTTTAATGTGAGCACAGGCACACGTTCACTTGAAGGTACAAAAAGAACAGTACTGTAGCGTGCGTATTGGGATATAATGAACTTTTCGCTAAACATTAGGGTTGGACCATTTGTCCACCCTCGTCATCCAATCTGTTCGTTGTATCGTTCTCGTGAGCCTGACCATAGCGAGTCTTGCTTTCTATAGCAGGTAAGCATAATTTCTTAGCTTGAAGGACATTTAGCCGTGTTGGCCCGCCAACCAATGCACGCACACGTCTCCCCTTGCGGACTTAGTGTCAAGGTGATGGGCAAGTCCATGGTCAACATTGGCACGTGCTCCGTATACTGGGCTGTGTGCTTTGGGATTGCAGCATTCAAGTAAGAGGTCCATATTGATCTCCTCCCCTATTGATCCTCCTCCCCTATTGATCCTCCTCCCCTATTGATCCTCCTCCCTTCTACATCCCCATCTCAGGACTGTGGAGATAATATTGCTTGTATGGTTCTTGCCTTATGGCGATGTGATCAGAGCAGGCTTCGTGGTCATCACTGTGACTCAATGCTTTGTGGTATATGTGTGTTGCATGTGTTGTGGGAGATGTGTGAAATGTGTGTTGTGTGTGTGTGCAAGTGTGAAATGTGTGTTGTGTGTGTATGCATGTGTGAAATGTGTGTTGTGTGTGTGTGCAAGTGTGTTGCGCGTGTGTGCATGTGTGTACATGTATAGTTTCCTAATGGTGTCCACCTGACCCCAGATACAGATTATTGTTAAGTAACCTTAATCATTGCAGATTGTATGGGGATGAGGAAGGAGAGAGTGGCAGAGGGGGGAGGGGCAGAGGGGGAGGGGCAGAGGGAGAGGTGGAGGGTTAACGTGTACATTGTATGTGTGTATACAAACTTCAGGTAAATATCATTGTAATGATGTAATGGTGCACAGGTGGTGATGACGATGATGGCTTTGGATCATGAGTGGACATACAGGTCATCAGGTGAGGTCTAAGGGATGATACCATATATGGTATCTATTAGCCTTCTGGTATTTTGGCAGCTGTCGGTTCCAAATATGACAGGACTGGGTTATGCTTTGACTTCACACAATGGAAATACAACATCTTTCGTAAGGCGCTCTACGTCACTACAGCTGTTGTAGCCCCCACTGCCTTATTGGTTGCTGTGGAGATAAACCATTCGTGAGTCGATGTGTAAGTTATATGACATTTTATACACATAACTTTGCTTTGCAGCATGTACATTTCAAAGGCTTTGCTTGCATCATTGCTAGCATCTTTGCTGTTGCCACGGTTACTTGTTATAGTAATGTCTGTGCTTGTGTTCCTTGGAAAGGACGACCTCAGGCCAACTGTTGCAGCAAAGGTAGCAATCCCAGTTCTTGCACAACTCATAACAATAACATATTTTTACAACAGGTACTGCTTCTGTTAGGCGTCATCTGCTCTCTTGCAGAGGAAATCCCGTACTTCCTGCTTACTACAAGTTTGTAACTCCCATCCTCTCCATCTCATTCACACACTTACACATTCCTTCTTCAGGTGAATTTTGTTTACGATATGCAAGCGTGTATGATTTGCTACAGTTGTTAGGAGTGGTTGCCATGGTACTGTTGTTTCTCTTTGTGCGCAGTCAGTACCACCGAGTGGAGGAGGTGAGCATTTATTAGAGATTTTTTTTTACAGTATTGGATATGTCCACTCTCCCAGGAATGCAAGCTGGCGATGGTATGGAACGTGCAGAGCCAACTGACCATTAGAAGACGCATTACGGACACCACAACATACCACACTTTCTAAATTGTACTACACATGCACTTTTATTTGTACATTTGGATAGTGATAGTGTATTAAAAACAAAAGAATGTTTATATACTAACCCTCCCGCAAATGGTGGTAATTACAATTGTCAACTAACGTATTAAAAATAAGCCACTCACATGCACTACAAGGTTGCATTAGTCTTGAAGCTTGCCCAGCTCTGAGGTGTATACGTTCACAGACTCTACATCGTACAAGTTGAAGTAAATCTGTGTCAGCTGCGAAGTCGCTGTGCTTGCAAAATAGTCACGAATGCTTTGAAGGATGGTCTGTGCTGCCGTCTGCTTCGGAAAGTTGTTCCTGGTGGTGAGGTAATAAGAGTATGCAGCTGCAATGTGTGTGATCAATGGTTACTTACTGGCCACTAGCAATTGATGGGAAGGCAACTGTCTTCAGACCTGTGCTGTCTGCCAAAGTTAAACAGCTCTTTACGGCTTTCTCAAGGTTGGCCACTCCATCAGCTGCTGACCATGATGGGCTGTGCACGTGTATCACGTGACGACATGAGAGCTGGTCCCCAGCCCCACTGATTGCAGCTGTCAATAAGTAGGGTGGTAAAATCACTATGCTATGGCTTAAGACGTTACCTTCAGCGACACCTATGGGTCCCTTCTTAGCAAGGTCACTGACTTCCTGTTCAAAGCTGGCACCCCCAGCAGCTTGCAGAGCTGTGCCTGTGGGGAAGGTTAGCAGTCAATGGACAGGTCAAAGGTCCAGTGGTCATTAACGTACCACACTGTCCAGAGAGAGAGAAGGAAGAGTTAGTAGGATGGACCACTGCATCAACTGTCATCTCAGCAATATTCCCTTGAATCACAGTCAACTATCAGGTGATCAGCATTTATTAATGTTTACTTAAGCAGTGGACTGCCATTACCTTCTGTCCTTGGACCAGGGTCTTCTCAGAGAGCACAGTTATCCCCGTGGCAACAGCAGCTGCAGGCCTCTTGCTATTGGCCACCTTCTTAGACTGTCAGGACATAACAGATCATTATACGTAAACTGGATACGCGCATTCACGCACTTGGGCTGAAGCCTTTGAAACCTTTGTCGCCTAGAAATCAAGAATTTGAGACGCGTTTCAATTTTAAGAAGGGGGCGTTACCTTCTTTGATGTCGTGGGCAGTGAATCAGCCTGATCAGTTGGTTTAGGTGCACTCAAAGCCTTACTGATAAGCTTCAGCTTGTTCCTCGTGTACAAAAGCTCTTCCTTGATGTGCGGAAGCACTCCCCCTTGGCTAATGGTAACGCCCCTTAGCAGCTATGACCATCACTATAAGAACGGAATAACCGGGAATAACCGGGATGCTTTACCTTGTTAAGTTCGTCGTCATTAGCTATAGCTAACAGAACGTGTCTCGGCGTGATGGTCCGCCTCCTGCAAGTCGTGGAGGGATGGGTTAGTGGTTACCGCGACGATCGAGCTCGACGTACTTGTTATCACGTGCTGCATTTCCTGCTAGTTCCAGCACTTCGGCGCACAAGTACTCAAGTACAGCTGAAAGATACACTGGAGCACCAATGGCAATGCGCTTTTTTAGGAGAAGAACTTTTAAGTAGCGATAGATCCTGGACGTGATAAAAGCACGTGACAAAAGGCGGCTCCAAAAAGGACACTTTACCTGCTGACTGGAAATACAACTCCGGCCTTTGATGATCGACTAACTCTCTTCTTACGAACCTTCCCTGCTCGGCCAGACATGATGATCGGTCACTTTTTTAATACGTACCGTAAATAAAAAAATATTTTCTTAATACATGTAATAAATGTCTGAGGAGGCAGGCCAGCCTGAAGTGACGGAGCCTCAGCTGCAGGACTCCCCTGCTGTCGAGACGTCTGATGTTTCGAAGGAACTATGCCAAGATATGTTTGAAAAACTTACAGATTATCTCAACGGAGAGCTAGCGGGCAAGTTTACGAATCGCTGCTGTATACACTGATTTGATATGTATATGTTCGCAGTAACCGTTGAGGAATATCAGCTGCTGCTGAAACTGAACCAGATGACCACAATGAAATACGAGGAGATGACAAGCTTCGCTAGCCGCCTTCAGCAGTCGTCGCAAACACTCAATGACAAATGTAAGTTCCCCAGCATAAGTGTTCCATGTAGGGTCAGCCCCCTATGTCCACAGTCACATCCATGCAGCCATACTGTGATCACATAGACCAGGTCGAAGCAAGTGTCACCACCCTGGAACAAACGGCGTATCGCCTTGATGCTTACTGCAAGAGACTAGGTACAGAGAGCATATTGATGTGTTGTTGATATGATCTCTGTCCTGTTCTCAACAGAAGCTAAGTTTCGAGAGCTGGAGAAACACTGAACTGAGACCTCAAGTGTGCAGTATTTGTCAAATGTTCTGTTCTTTTTAATGACACATAGCTATCACAGGCCAACCACACCCCACCACACAGTTTGACATTTTTACACAAGTTACATTCACCGACTGTAAGGATGGTATGAGCCACCATGGCTATAGTTTGATCGCATAGGGCCATATCTTGAACCATAGCCTGTCAGATGTGTGCTTTAAGCATTGGTCACCACCCACTTCGGGATCACTGACCTTGTCTTCCACCTCCACCTCCTCCTCCCCATCCTCCACCATAGTACCCCCCTCCCCCGCCCTGGTAGTATGGTCCTCCATCGTAATACCCTCCATACCCTCCATATGGGGGTGGAGCATAACCTCCATAACTGTACTGTCCATACGGCGACCATCCTAACGAAAAGAAGAGATGAATGATACCATATTTACCACGCATATCAGCTTGCCTCCTCCTCCTCCTCCACCACCTCCTCCATATGAACCTCTGTTCCCCCTTCCTCCCCCTCCTCCCCTTGGTTCCTGACGGCCTGGCCCTGTGCTCTGCTCCCTGGGCGTGGCTCTCTTGACCTCCACTTGATGTCCACTGAGGTCATGGAATGTCTGCTCTGTGCACTTGTCCACAGCATCCTCATTAGTGAACAGGACAAAGCAAAATCCCCTCCGCCTTTGCGTGCCTTTGTCAGTTACCAGGGCAACCTCCTCTATCTATAACACAAACATTGTTACCAGCCACTTCCATGTGCACAAGCCACACCCACCCACCTCTCCAAACTGTTGGAAGTAGTTTCTGATGGCATCCTCTGGCATGTCGGTGGGGACACCGCCCACGAAGATCTTCTTGGTTCTGTTCTTCATTGCCTAGTAGTGAACACATATCACTTAGCAGTCAATCACAACCCTTAAGATCACGCTAACCTGATGAATAGCGTGTGGTATTGCCTTCTTGGCATCAACCTGTCTCCCATCAATGGTGTGAGGCACCTCGTCCATGACACGCTGCACAGCCTCCGCATCCTCAAACACGACAAACGCAAAGCCTCTGAGGTGGGGGGCAGTACACACACATAGCAGAGCTGATTCAGAGGCCTCCATCTTTTCCGTACCTGGATCGCTTAGTGACAGGGTCATACTTCAGGTTGATATCGGCAACTGCACCATACTTAGAGAAGTACTCCTTCAGTGTGGCTATGTGTACATAGATTAAAAATGATACGTTTGATCACACTGTACTAGAATGCACAAAGGTATACGGATAGCGACAACACACAACGGTAAGCATCTGAGATGAGCGCCTAACCCTCGTTTGTTTCCCAGTTAAGAGCTCCAACAAACAGTTTACTGCACACCAAGGATTGGAGAGAAAACAAAAGATGAACGTTAAGCCTAGCCTTCACCTAGCCTCGGCACAAATTTCAAAATAAAAAACTGCGAGGAGAAATGTAACACACCGACTGGCAGGTTATGTGTTAGTGCACCTGGGACTGCACTAGTCGAGTTGCATAACTCGTGAATTGCTATAGGAACTCACTGCTCATCAAAATGGCCGTCACCGCCACTCTCCGCTTCGCCTTGTGTTTCCATGCTCTCTTCCCCAGTCCCCGACGACGCAATCGGCTCCTGCGTTCACAAGTAACATTTAAAAAACACTCCGAAAGCCTTCCGTTTCATCACTCACATCAGCCTTCACGCCGTTGGACTCATGTTCCACTATCTCTGAACTACACGTAGTCTGAAACTCTTCCGACATAGTTGGGGCCGCGTGATGGAAAAAAAATCACGTTCTGCTTAATTGGAATATTACTCACGTGATTGACGACGCTGAGGTGTTCCGGCATAGGCCTATCTGCCTACTTGTACTTTTGTAGCAAGACGCAGTTCAACACCGCAAGTGTAGCGCAACCATGCAACGTGTACTGCGCTCTTCAGTGTTCCGGAGGTGTTGTACGGCTGCATTCTTTCCCGGTCGGCCATTCTCGTCTGACTCGTTCATGAATGGATCAAGTGCTACATACATAGAGCAGATGTATGAGAGTTGGAAGAAAGACCCTAGCAGTGTTCACAAGGTTCGCGGGATGTTGTATGCTAGTGTGCCTGTCCAGTTATATGTTGAGATGTAATTTCAGTATTCTCTAGTAATCCGTTTGCTTCTTTGTTTCAGTCGTGGAATGCATACTTTGGTAACGTAAAGGGCGGAGCCAGGCCGGACCAAGCCTATCAGGCGCCGCCCTCCCTATCGTCAAAATCAACGTTTGTCCCTATGAATTTGGGATCGTTCCAAGACCAGATGAAAGTCAAGGACCTAATGGACCAGATCAAGGACCATCAGAATGTGCAGGCATTGATTCGCGCCTATCAGATTAGAGGGCATTGGTTGGCTAGGCTGGACCCACTGGATATATCTAACCAATCCCTAAGTGAGATGCCCCCAGAACTGAACATCAAGAACTATTTCCCAGCAGACTCTGATATGGATAAGATTTTTCAGCTACCTTCCACAACATTTATTGGGGATAAACAGCATGAAACTGCTTTGCCCTTGAAGGAAATCGTGAGGCGACTGGAGAAGACCTACTGTGGCAGCATTGGTGTGGAGTACATGTTCATTAATTCAAGAGCGAAATGTAACTATAGTGGGTGTGGCTTGGTTATAATGGGTGCGGCCTGGTTTGGAAAGGTTATGAAGCCATACCAGTGTGTGAAAGGTGTTTTTGGCATCAGTGTTTATATGTATGGTATATGTATGGTATATGTATATGGTATATGGTATATGTATGGTATATGTATATGGTATATGTATGGTATATGTATATGGTATATGTATGGTATATGTATATGGTATATGTATGGTATATGTATATGGTATATGTATATGGTATATGTATGGTATATGTATGGTATATGTATATGGTATATGTATATGGTATATGTATATGGTATATGTATGGTATATTTACAATGTATATGGTATTTAGGTGATTGGATCAGGCAACGCTTTGAGGCCCCTGGATGCTTCTCAATGTCCAGTGATCAGAAGCGCACACTGCTTGCAAGGCTGGTCCGATCCACAAGGTTTGTTAATTAGTGTAACTATGGTGATAGAAGCTGACCATGCCTACCTTCAGGTTTGAAGAGTTCTTAGCTGCCAAGTGGTCCAGTGAGAAGCGGTTTGGGCTGGATGGCTGTGAGGTACTCATCCCGGCTATGAAGAGTATCATCGATCTCTCCACTGCCAGTGGAGTGGAGAGCTTTGTGATAGGGATGCCACACAGGGGAAGGCTGAACGTACTGGCCAACGTGGCAAGGCAACCTCTGGAGCAGATATTCTGCCGCTTCAATGCACATGTGGACCCTGACCAAAAAGATGAGGTATGGGGAGGAGGGGTGACCATAAAGATGAGGTATGGGGAGGAGGGGTGACCATAAAGATGAGGTATGGGGAGGAGGGGTGACCATAAAGATGAGGTATGGGGAGGAGGGGTGACCATAAAGATGAGGTATGGGGAGGAGGGGGTGACCATACAGATGAGGTATGGGGAGGAGGGGGTGACCATACAGATGAGGTATGGGGAGGAGGGGTGACCATAAAGATGAGGTATGGGGAGGAGGGGGTGACCATAAAGATGAGGTATGGGGAGGAGGGGGTGACCATACAGATGAGGTATGGGGAGGAGGGGGTGACCATACAGATGAGGTATGGGGAGGAGGGGTGACCATACAGATGAGGTATGGGGAGGAGGGGGTGACCATACAGATGAGGTACAGGGAGGAGGGGTGGCATTAGGAATGTTTAAAGTACAGACATGTGATCATGTGATCGGCAGGAGGATGATGATAAGGATGTGAGGCCACACCCCCAATATTCAGGCAATGTATTTCCTTTAGTGTTGATTGATGGCCTCTCCAGTGCCACTCCCCCTTAGCGCTTGAATTTGTGTTAACAGCTAAAACACTCATAGTTAGAAGTGCCCTAACACGTAAATCTTGATTCTAACTATACATCCCTACACATGTGTATTTCAATGCCAAAGAATAGTAAAGTTGTGAACACATCACATCCTGCATGCTTGGTGTACTACAGCCCTATATAGCTAGGCCTGTGTTCACAGCCCTATACAGCTAGGCCTGTGTTCTCCTTAAAAGAGCCATATTGTTTTACTATGGCTTGGCTTGCAAGGTGACCAGTTTTGATGACTATGATTGTGTTCCTGACTGGGTTATGTAATTCAGTGAACAAGAGCCTACAGGAAGGACTGGGCACTCTAGGTCTTCCAGTACTAGTTCTAGAAGCCCTAAAGTGCCCAGTCCTTGCAGTCAAATCATGCGGCACATGATCCAGATACAGTGAATCATGTAGTACCCATGCACTGGTCTATCTTCATTAATATTGCACTGCTCCCATGCTTACTGACATAGCGATAAATCCTGCATATGTCTACTGCCACGCCCCCCATATTCTCTCCAGCATGTGTGAGGGAGTGTACATGTTTACATGTGCAAAGTGTTGTGCAATCTTTGTCTTCCTCAATAAATTACATAATGATAATGACTGGTGCAGGTGGGTGTGTGTCTTAATGGTGCGTGTTTATGGGTGTGGTTTAACCCCCCCCCCCCCCCCCCCCCCAGGGGTCAGGTGATGTGAAGTATCACCTCGGGGTGTGCACTGAACTACCTAACCATGCAACAGGCAAGACGATAAAGGTAGCAGTGGTGGCCAACCCCTCCCACCTAGAAGGTAAGTGGGTACCCCTCCCTCTCACCCTCGCTAGTCATTCTCCCCCGTCCGCTCCAGCTGTGGACCCAGTCGTGCAGGGGAAGACGAGGGCTGAACAGTTCTACAGAGGTGACCATGATGGCAAGACCTCCATGAGCATACTGCTGCATGGGGATGCCTCCTTTGCTGGGCAAGGGGTGGTATATGAAACCTTCCATCTAACTGACCTGCCTGACTACACCACCAAGGGCACCATACACATTGTAGTCAACAATCAAATTGGCTTTACCACTGATCCCCGCGTTGCAAGGTCTTCTTTGTACTGCACCGATGTTGCCAAGGTAACTATAGGAGCATGTTATCAATGTACACTCTACACCACACCCACACCAGGTTGTGGAGGCTCCCATATTCCACGTGAATGCTGATGACCCAGAAGCTGTGATGCATGTGTGTGCAGTGGCTGCTGAGTGGCGACAGAGATGGTCCAAAGATGTTGTGATAGACCTTGTGTGCTATCGCAAGTTTGGCCATAACGAGCAAGATGAACCTTCCTTCACCCAGGTGATGTTAGCTACTATGAATATAGATCATCATGTGCATTCTTTCCTCGTTGCTTGCATTCTACCCTCCTCCCTCTCCTTCCTTGCCTCCCTCTCCTTCCCCTTCCTCTCCTCTCCTCCCTCTCCTCCTCTCCTTCTCCTTCCTCTCCTCCTCCTTCCTCTCCTCCCCCTTCCTCTCCTCCCCCTTCCTCTCCTCCCCCTTCCTCTCCTCCCTCAGCCCCTCATGTATCATAAGATACATAAACAAACACCAGTGTTGGAGCTTTACTCCAAAAAGCTAATAAGTGATGGAGTTGTCAGCAAGGATGAATGTGATGTATGTTTACTTTCTTTCTGTAGTGCTGTTTTCTATTTAGTGCTCACTTCAGGTTGTGAAGCAGAAATACGAAGAAGTATTGAAAACAGCATTTGACAAGTCAGGAAGTCAACCTAATTACAATAGGTTGTGGCTTGATTCCCCTTGGGAAGGTAAGGGTTAATTAGCGAGGTAGTCTTATCCAATTAGTGCACACCTATGCATAGGGTTCTTTAATCGTGATGGAAGTCCCAAGGACCCTGGGCCTCTCTTACCTAGCACTGGGGTGGAGGAGGCTAGGCTTAGACGTATTGGTGAAGTCATCAGCTCATCTCCAGTAGACTTCAATGTGCACAAAGGTGTGCAGTGTCCATGTGTGCATGTGCGCTATGTGCCTTATCAGGGTTGTGTTCTAGTGTTGAAGAGAACACTAGCTCAGCGCAAGGATATGCTGGACAGGGGAGAAGCTGATTGGGCCATGGGGGAGTCCTTTGCCTTTGGGTCCCTGCTGCTGGATAAGATCCATGTGAGGCTGTCTGGTCAGGATGTGGAGAGGGGCACCTTCTCCCATCGTCACCACGTGCTGCATGACCAGTTGGTAGACATGAAATTGTATAGGTGTGTAACGGGCATTGGAGGAGGTGACATCATCATGGGTTTTCGTGATTAGACCGCTGAACCACATAGCACCTGAGGGGCAACAGGCTCACTACACTGTGTGCAACAGCTCCCTGTCAGAGTTTGCTGTCCTTGGCTTTGAGGTGGGCTTTAGCATGAGCAACCCTGACTCCCTGGTCTGCTGGGAGGCACAGTTTGGAGATTTCCACAACAATGCTCAGGTGGGTGTGGTCTGTTGGTGGGTGTGGTCTGAATGTTGAATGCTCCCCCCCACCCCCCCCCCCCCCCCCCCCCCAGTGCATCATTGATCAGTTCATAAGCTCTGGTCAGGACAAGTGGATGAGGCAGAGTGGTGTGGTCCTCCTGCTGCCCCATGGCTATGAGGGGATGGGCCCTGAGCACTCCTCAGCTCGGCCTGAGAGGTTTCTGCAGCTGTGCTCGGATGACCCAGATGTCATGCCCGACATCACCCAGCAAGGCTTTGAGAGGTCACAGCTGCTAAACTGTAACATGCAGGTGTGACCTTGTGTAGATTGGGAGGATGGCTGTGTGTGATTGATGATCACCTGACCTGCAGGTGATCAACTGCACTACTCCTGCTAACATCTTCCATGCTCTCAGAAGGCAGGTGAAGATGCCATTCAGGAAGCCAGTAAGCCACACAGCACCCTCACTGCCTGCTGGTGACTGCTCTCCTTCTCAGCTCATCGTGATGACACCTAAGAGCCTCCTAAGACACCCTGAGGCCAAATCACCATTGGCTGACATGGTTGAAGGTGTGGGGTGTGTGGGTGTACCTGTGGGGTGTGAGGGTGTACCTGTGGGGTGTGAGGGTGTACCTGTGGGGTGTGAGGGTGTACCTGTGGGGTGTGAGTGTGTACCTCTAGGAAAATCAAAACAGGTAGGATTAATCAATCTCTTTCTGCCACTAGTTGCGTGGGTACTTACAAAGGAATTGCTTAAGGGATGTGTGTGTGTATCTTTTCATCACCTTCAGGTACAAGGTTCAAGCGCATCATCCCTGACCAATCATGCACTGATGCTGGTCAGGTGGAGAGACTCATTTTCTGTTCTGGGAAGGTCTACTACGAGCTAGCGAGGGAGAGGGAGAAGCTAGGCCTGTCACATAAGGCGGCCATTGTGAGGGTGGAGCAGGTGGGTGGAGCCTATGGGTGGGGCACCAATCAGTTCCCACCACCACTATAGTTATCACCGTTCCCCTACGATCTCGTGCACGCTGAGATGGGGCGTTACCCCAACGCTAAAGTGATATGGGCCCAGGAGGAACCCAAGAACATGGGGGCGTGGTCATATGTACAGCCACGCCTCTACACAACTGCAAATCGCAAGAGAAATATACAGTAATGATGTCATCATCTTACCACATTTATTTTACACCTCATTACTTATGCAGGTACAGAGGCAGGCCTCCCAATGCATCCGTTGCTACGGGTAACAAATATAGCCACATACTAGAGCAGAATGCAGTATTGTCAAGTGCACTGACTGACCTTTGACCTCTGATCAGAGGATCATAGTTGTATATATATATATATTGATCTGTATTGAAAAACTAAGTAGCTGTCAGTGTGGTGTATATTTATAAACTCTACGGTAACACTAGTAACCAGACAAGTTACAACTGTCACACCAAAACATTGGACATAATGACATCACTGGGAGGAGTGGAACGGCTGGGAACCAAAAATATCCACTTCAACAGACCCAGAGCTTTCAAATGTAGTGGTCTGGGGAGGAGGGTACTCTTGATTGGTGGTCAGGACAAATGGCTGGCTCCCAAATGCATCCACTGGTGCAACACCACTGTTTGAAAATGGCTTTGCACCAAACAGATCTGTACAGATGCCATCACCTGCTAGGGGTGCAGTATCCTGAGGTATACAGCCAGGGAGTTTAGTATCCTGAGGTGTACAGCTTTGACCAACTGTCATGAACGGAGTGAATCCAAACTGGTCTACTGCTTCTTGTTGAACATGTTCCTGTGTCCTGTTCACTCGTGTTGGCATGATGGGGGATGATGAGGCAGCAGGGGGAGGGGGCGGAGCATCACTGCGGGGGCGTGGCCTGTCTCTGGATGATATTGTTGTTGTCACTTGTGAGGTAACCGTGACAACTGAGGACAACCTGCAGTATAGTACAGAGGATGTAAAAAGGGGTGGAGCCCTTGAGATGACTAACCGATTGGGTGTGGTGTATGTGGCCGGTGCCTGACCAATGGAAGATGTACGCTGGGCATGGGGGAGGGTTTTGGGTGGCGGAGGGGAACCCTAGGAAGGAGGAGTGGCACACTTAGCAACACAGGTGGGCGTGGTGTGGTTCTTACAAAAACATTGGGGACAGGATTACTAAGTCTTCTCAATTTAAATGCTATTTCACAAACTTGAAATATGTTAGGTCTCTGGTCCGGATCAGCTTCAAGCATGTACCCTGACAAGTGAGTTAACAAACATATAAGTAATTATTTTTAAGTGACAATTATGGTTATCAGGTACGGATAAGGGAGTGAAGCTCCTCTGAGTATGCTGACTCAGCAGGTATCGTGAAGGATGCACTGAGAATGGCCAACCGCTGCTCTCCAAATGGAGTGGTGAAAAAGCAGAGTTTATACAGCAGACACCCCAGAGCCTGGGGAAGGAGGGGGGTAGAGGAAGGGAGGGGGAAGAGGAAGGGAGGGGGAAGAGGAAGGGAGGGGGAAGAGGAAGGGAGGGGGAAGAGGAAGGGAGGGGGAAGAGGAAGGGAGGGGGAAGAGGAAGGGAGGGGGAAGAGGAAGGGAGGGGGAAGAGGAAGGGAGGGGGAAGAGGAAGGGAGGGGGAAGAGGAAGGGAGGGGGAAGAGGAAGGGAGGGGGAAGAGGAAGGGAGGGGGAAGAGGAAGGGAGGGGGAAGAGGAAGGGAGGGGGAAGAGGAAAGAAGGGGGATGAGGAAGGGAGGGGGAAGAGGAAGGGAGGGGGAAGAGGAGGGGAAGAGGAAGGGAGGGGAAAGAGGATGGGAGGGGGAAGAGGAAGGGAGGGGGAAGAGGAAGGGAGGGGGAAGAGGAAGGGAGGGGGAAGAGGAAGGGAGGGGGAAGAGGAAGGGAGGGGGAAGAGGAAAGAAGGGGGATGAGGAAGGGAGGGGGAAGAGGAAGGGAGGGGGAAGGGAGGGGAAGAGGAAGGGAGGGGAAAGAGGAAAGGAGGGGGAAGAGGAAGGGAGGGGGAAGAGGAAGGAGGGGGAAGAGGAAGGGAGGGGGAAGAGGAAGGGAGGGGGAAGAGGAAGGGAGGGGGAAGAGGAAGGGAGGGGGAAGAGGAAGGGAGGGGGAAGAGGAAGGGAGGGGGAAGAGGAAGGGAGGGGGAAGAGGAAGGGAGGGGGAAGAGGAAGGGAGGGGGAAGAGGAAAGAAGGGGGATGAGGAAGGGAGAGGGAAGAGGAAGGACAAGGAAGTATGGCCAAAACCACACCCACTCATGTACTGACCCACACATACCCAAATATCACTTTTGGTTGATATCAGCTTTCCAGAGTACAAGTCGACCATTTCAGGAGGTCGATAGGCGAGTGTTGTGAACCTTTCGACCTGCTCTTCACAGGTGGCCACACCCACTTTTTGTGGATCGATTGTTTCTATAGAGCAGCTTCCATAGTCACACAACACAAACTCTCCATCTCTGTCGAAGAGTATGTTTTCCACTTTGATGTCACGATGGGTGATGGGTTTGGTTCTGTGGTGAAGTCTGGCTACAGCCTCACACACATCTGTGAAGATCTTGAGCGCTTCCTGCTCCGTAAACCCTCCGTGTAGACGTTGGTTCATAAGATCTATCACTTTCCCTATTCGGATGTTCAACGTACATATGCAACCTAAACACCTCGTGCCCTGGCTCGCTCTTACCAGGATACAAGCGCAGAAGGATAAGTACCTCGTAGACATCCGAACTCAGAGACGTGATGGCGGAATCAACATATTTCACTGAATGTCTACAATCGGATATGATTTTCTGGGAAGAGGTTCAAACGTGTCACTTATACTTCAAAATTATGGTACGTAACGTACCGTAATGGCTATCTCTTGTCTGCAGAGGTGTAAATCTGTTTCATTATTCACCGCACTTCGCTTCAGAGCGTATCGATCGCCTTGAGGTGTTCGTACAACGTAAACTACCCCGAACCCTCCTACGGCGGAACGATACGCACATATGATCGCATCTGTCCGTATATCCCAGTGTACCTTCGGCCAAGAGGTCTTCGACGACAAGCTTGTAGTTGCCGACACGAAATGTTTTCCCGGCATGTGAGATGCGGGCAGGTTGTGTTCCGTTATTGCCAAACAACTTAAGCATCTCCCGCTGTGCCTCCAGCTGACCACACACAGTTACCCCGCCTACTTATGAGTGTGCGGACGTGCGCGGAGCGGAAAAATAATCATGGATACACCGAATGCCCATGTAGAAGGTCAGGGCGGGAAGGATGACGAAAGGGAAGCCAGAAGTAGTTCCGAATCCCCATCTCGTCACTCTTCTTCACGTTCGTCCAGTGAAATAGGCAAGAACCCGCCTCATAAAAATACGACTTTGCGTGGGTGGAGGTAAATATTAAAATTGGTTTTGTTGTCAGATCCTTGCGACTGGGTTCAAGAACAGATAATAGAGGGTACCGACCCCCGGGGAGTGCTCCGGAAGCTGTTACACCCCAGTTGTCAGCTGGTAGGCATATCACCGGTTCGTGTACGTTTACACGGGCAGAAACTGATCCATAGCCGCAACACCTCGATGACGTAGCACTTTGGAGACTTGTGCTTCAGCTGCTCACAGAACCTACACCACGTCAGAAGCTTGATCACGTGAACTCAATAGACGACGTTGTAAAGCTGATCACCGCAAGCTCTCGCATCATCGTACTAACGGGAGCTGGGGTGCGTACGTCATGTGCAGATATGTTTGTGTGTGTGTGTGTGTGTGTGGAAAGCTCCTGTTACTGGGTTGTTATTAATATTGTATCTTGTTCAGAAACTTAGTAGACACCAAATTGATTACATATTTAGATTTTATCATTGTGGATGTGGTTTCCTTTGTGGATCACGTGAAGGGATAAGAATGCCAGTTAAAAGATTAATCGAAGGAGATTGTTTCTGTATGGCTTCAGCGTGTACACGCAAATCTATTTCCTTGAATGAGAGTAGGAGCTCCCCCCCCCCCCCCAAAAAGCCTGGTTGCTTGGTTTGTCCATGAAACAAGAAATCAATTTGGTGTGGCCTACAAGCCAGCCAGCTGTCTTATTATTAATAACCAGCCTGCTGTCTTATTGTTTATAACCAGCTTGCTGTAATTAATAACCAGCCTGCTGTCATGCTAGTTCCTACTACAATCCATTCATGTGTCAATGTGTGTTTGTGTGTATGTGGTAGAGCTTTATCAGAACAGTCTTCATCAAATATAGATTTCTGTGTCTTGCGGAATTCCAGATTTTCGCTCCCGTGATGGGTTGTATGCCAGACTAGCAGAGCAGTTTCCAGAGCTACCGGACCCCCAAGCGATATTTGACATTGAATACTTCCATGATGATCCTAATCCTTTCTTTAGATGTGCAAAGGTTTGTCTGTTCACACTCCATTGTGTGTGAAAGGTTCTAAATTTTGTAAATTTCTACATCAGGAGCTGTTTCCTGGCCGATACGTACCCTCCATAACCCACAGGTTTGTAGCAGCTTTGGAGAAGAGAGGAAAGCTGCTTAGGAACTATACCCAAAACATCGACACCCTTGAAGTGACGGCTGGCATCACCAGAGCTGTGTTCTGTCATGGTGAGGTGCATAGCTGGTGAGAGAAGTCTATCCTCATACCCCCCCCCCCCCACACACACACCCCAGGATCATTTGACACAGCCAGGTGCATCAGTTGTGGGCATAGTGTGAAGGGGGAGGTGCTAAGAGACGACATATTGAACGATGTAGGCTTGGCACAATATGTTACGTGTACACATCATGTTTTGAATATTTAATCTTAGCGTGTTCCAGTGTGTCCAAAATGTACTGGAGTTTTCAAACCTGACATCGTGTTCTTTGGTGAAGGCTTACCAGAGTCCTTCCATCAACAGCTGCAAAGTGATAAGATGGAGGTGTGGTGTAATACTGGAGGTGTGGTGTAATGATGGAAGTGTAGTGTGGTGTAATGATGGAGGTGTAGTGTGGTGTAATGATGGAGGTGTAGTGTGGTGTAATGATGGAGGTGTGGTGTAATGATGGAGGTGTGGTGTGTAATGATGGAGGTGTAGTGTGGTGTAATGATGGAGGTGTGGTGTGGTGTAATGATGGTGGTGTGGTGTGGTGTAATGATGGAGGTGTGGTGTGGTTTAATGATGGAGGTGTAGTGTGGTGTAATGATGGAGGTGTGGTGTGGTGTAATGATGGAGGTGTAGTGTGGTGTAATGATGGAGGTGTAGTGTGGTGTAATGATGGAGGTGTGGTGTGGTGTAATGATGGAGGTGTAGTGTGGTGTAATGATGGAGATGTGGTGTGGTGTAATGATGGAGGTGTGGTGTGGTGTAATGATGGAGGTGTGGTGTGGTGTAATACAAAATGGCTGTGTAATGTGATAGCTAACATACACTCATTACATTTGAGGTAGAACTTGTCTGGTACCCAGTCCCATTTCTCTGTGCAGGCTGACCTTCTGCTAGTCATGGGCTCCTCCCTCAAGGTACGGCCAGTCTCCCTTATACCAAGTACGTGACACAGGTCAGAATGCATGACATCATCTGATCATTCTTTGGTTCAATGGTGGGCGTGGCAGGTGTGCTCCCTCACGATGTCCCTCAAGTGCTTATCAACCGCGAGCATCTAGGTCACATGACCTTCGATGTGGAGTTATTAGGCTACAGTGATGATATCGTCAGCGAACTGTGTCGTCGCCTAGGAGCAGACTGGCTATCTGATGTTGCTGGGCAATCAACTGAGCAGGGGGCAGGTCAGTGGGTGTGGCCTAAGTCCATTAGGTGGGTTCATGGGTCTCCTTTCCAGTGGTGACATGCCCAAAAGCAGGTGTCCATCTATTTTCTGGTGCCATTGTTTGTTCCAAGGATTTTGACACAGAAACAAATGAAAGTGATACTAAGAGGCCAAAGCTGGAAGTATCCAATAGCAAATGCTCTTTAAAGGACTTTGACACAGAAACAAGTGAAAGTGAAACTAAGAGGCCAAAGCTGGAAGTATCCAGTACTAAATGCTCGTTGTAAGACAAGTAGAAAAGTTGCAAGGAAAATTACATTGTTTACATGTGTATGACTGCCGTTATACATGTACAGTGTAACATTGCCATACAAGTTCAGTGGTGCGCAGTAGGTATGGATAATCAAAGTATACAGGCTATACAGGGGGCCTATTCCATTATTCTACCATACACCCCTGTGAACAGTCAGTGGAATGGCCTCTTCTTGCATGGTCACCAGTCACCCAGATAAGGCATGCAGATGTCATAAAGGGATTAGTGTCCAAGCCTTAATCAATACATTGTTTTGAAGAGCTTTAAAAAGACTTATGTTCTGCTTATTTAAAGCATCATACAATTAGGCCGAACAGAAGGGGCGCTCGTTGCGTACGCCCCTCCCCCTGTAAATCTGCGCCTGGTACTAATGGTTTCATGTTATAGTATTACACATATGGATACATATGGAGGTATAATCATGTAGTACACATCTTCATGCTAACCTTGTACCCATCTTCATGCTAACCTTGTACACACACATCTTCATGCTAACCTTGTACACATCTTCATGCTAACCTTGTACACATCTTTATGCTAACCTTGTACCCATCTTCATGCTAACCTTGTACACATCTTCATGCTAACCTTGTACCCATCTTCATGCTAACCTTGTACACACACATCTTCATGCTAACCTTGTACACATCTTCATGCTAACCTTGTACACATCTTTATGCTAACCTTGTACCCATCTTCATGCTAACCTTGTACACATCTTCATGCTAACCTTGTACCCATCTTCATGCTAACCTTGTACCCATCTTCATGCTAACCTTGTACACATCTTCATGCTAACCTTGTACCCATCTTCATGCTAACCTTGTACCCATCTTCATGCTAACCTTGTACACATCTTCATGCTAACCTTGTACACATCTTCATGCTAACCTTGTACCCATCTTCATGCTAACCTTGTACCCATCTTCATGCTAACCTTGTACACATCTTCATGCTAACCTTGTACACATCTTCATGCTAACCTTGTACACATCTTCATGCTAACCTTGTACACAGTACATCTTCATGCAGACTGCCCTGACATCTCTGGCACTGTGTCCATAAACGTGAAAACATTTCCTCCAGTTCAGTCTGGTATATTTCTGCCTCCCTAGCCTTGCAGTGAGTACAGACTGCAGCATCTGGAGGAGGGGGAGGGGCCGTGGTACATGATCACATGCCATCCTCAATGAGAGGATCACATGATCACAACTCAATCATATGATTAGTCACATGATGATCAATAGTCACATGATCAAACACATGCAGTTAAGACATGTACTTTTCCTCTTTAGATTTTGAAACACATCCAAACCAGTTGTCGGTAACTGACTTAGCAAGAGTATGGCTTCCCTCTGAAAAGTGCAAAGCATACAGCCATTACATCATACAGCTATTACCCCCCCTCCAAAAAAAAAAAGGCTCGTGTTTAAACAAGCGTATCGTCGTAACCATTAACGCTAGCGCGTACCTGTTTCAACATTCCTGGAAAGAAATAGTGCTCTAACAAGATTTTGATGAACGGTGCAGCAGCGCTCGAGATTGCGACAAGTCAATACGCTTTTTTTGGTGGGGGCGGAGGGGGGTCCAGACTTACACGTATCATCCCATATATTAATTTTTATGAACAATATAAAAATCATTTAAAAATAATATTATAATTATATATATAAGTCCCTCCTAGCTGCTGCCCCTATGATGGATACCTTGGGCCCTTACCTCTCAGCTATGGCACATGAGTGCATAATCCTTGTATTTAAAATTGTCATTGTGTCACACAATCCCATTTTTGATGGTCCGCGTCACCTAACGCTGATGGCCAGATCACTTCCTTCATTCACTGTCTATCAAACTGATCCGGCCTTCATGCATGAGGGCCAATAACCTCGCATGCCAGACGTACTTCGGCATGACCATGCATATTACGAGATGCTATGGCAAAAGAATTATTTGCCGGCAACCTTGAACAGGATATTTGTATATAACAAAATCTCTCATCATTATACTTCTATTGAAATACAGCAATTCTAAGTTGCTCTTGGCGACAATGACTGACTTTGTCAATCAAAAACGCTATTGGCAGATGGTGCATGCAAAATAATGCTTGAATGCAGTGCATCAAAATGCAAGTATCTATGAATGAGTATACATGCATGTGTTAATACTGCATTCAAATACATATATGGGACAGTGTACAGCAAAATCGAGCTTGTGGGATTTAGTCTCGTACCCAGACACACCATGACGTAAGCGTTTATCGCTTACAGTAGAAACACTACGACAGGTGGCACTTGTCGCTCCCAACGCCATATGCTCCGCCATGCATATTCTCATTCTTTCAATATATTGGTGCAGCGTCCGTTGTGCACACCACCTGCACTACTTCACATTGGGTACACGAAGTACACTGTAGTCTGCTCATGTGCTGGCTGTATGTGTTGTACACTGTACAACACATACAGCCAGCACATGAGCAGGGACCAACTTTTAATTTTGCCTATATTTGGAGGAAAGTGGGCCCACACCTCCTCCTGGAAAAAACCCTTTATAAAAGGGAAAAACCGAGTTCAGAGCTAGGGTGTATAACCTCCCCTGAATAATGAAAATCGATTTTCCCAAATACTTTAAAAACACTAATCGATTTTTCAGGTTTTTCCGGATCTGAAAATCGATTTTTCCAAATACTTGAAAAAAGAAAATCGATTTTTCCGAATAGGTTTTGACAATTTGCCAGCCAAATACCTAGGTTATTCAGGTTTTCTGCTCATTGAGCCACCTAAATGTACACATCACATCAGATACCCTTGTACAGCTAAACCATATCACCAGATGCCCTCAGCACACAAGCATGCTTACCCCCATCACACCAGTGCCCTCATGTGGCACACAACCATAGCTAACCCCATCACACAACCACAGCTACCTCCATCACACCAGACACCCTCCTACAACTACCCACATTACACCAGATCAGTACAGCATGCATCCACAGCTACCCACATCACACCAGATGCACTCAGCACACAACCACAGCTACCGACATAAGCCTAAATCGCTTGGCCTAACCACATCCCTAGATGGGTGTGTCCTGACCTAAGTTAGCGTGGCCACGCTGAGGTCTGCCTACACATCGCACTTAAGAGTAGAACCACAGGTGAAGTTTACGCACCACCAGCCATACAGCCTCCATTTCACCATCGCGTACTAGTAACTAAGTAGGCCTATAATTGCGATCGCGGCAATAGGTCTATCACTATCAGCTCAGAGAGATTGATGCAAGAAACCAGCTACTGTACTTCGAAATGCACTAAGCGAACTAACTTTGATTTGTAGCTGGAGCTGTCCGTCGTCATGACTCGTGAAGAGGGAGACCTGTTGGCTAGTTCGAATTACCAAGGACACTTAGTTATTACATGGACTGGAAACCAATAAATTCATGTCGCCATCCTCATTGCTCATGAATTATTAATGAGTCAGTACATGTACACGACGATGTGACTGTTGTAGTGCATCAGAAAACTGGGACTTGACTGGGGTGCCGTGACGTTCTTTTTTGTTATGTATAAACCATTCTTCGCTAATTTTGGCATCGCTAATTCAAAATGAGCAATGAACCAATAATTAATAAACATCAGTTCAAAGTAATGTATAGAAATAAATACAGGTTCAGTCATCATGTAAATATAATCTCGAGTTAGAGAAACCATCCTGGTATACTGTGGAACGCTAAATAAGGCCATAACTATTACCATATTTGCAGAGGCCTGACAAAGAGAACATGCGCATCGTTCGATTAAAATCGTTTGCCCTTTCTGTAAGAAACATCCTTTCCAATACAAACTAACATACGAGTTGTATCATACCATTAAGCGTTGGAAACACCTTTCAAAACAAATGTCTGCTCATCGGTGTGTCCAGGAGCCTAACCACAGTAGCATAGCAAGGCAAAACACGCACGTAGAAGCTAATCTTTAAGACTTATAACGGATTTACCTCAACAAAAGAACAGCTTTCTGTAACTGTAAGTCACTCCAAAGCTAAGACGACTTCACAAAACCCTTTGTTTGTCCGAAAAATCTGGGAACGAGGCGCAACGAGGATTGCGACAATTTATAGTATTACGTTACGCGGCGGTTTCCAGTACTCAGTCCATGAAATAATTAAGTGTCCTTGGAATTACTAAACTGCATCTGATCTCGTCCCCACGTAAATATAAATAATAATTATACTAACAACAGTGACGTTAATTAACCAATTAGAAGTAATTACATGTAATATCGTAAACGCGTATCCGGATATCGTCATAAAAAGGTGCGAATTGTCGATGCGGACGACGAATACCTAAGTACCTCCGAATGGAGATTCACAAACCGGTTATTTCGAATAGAACAAATCCAATAATCGATTTTTCCGAGTAATGCTAAATTACGGATAGGTTTTTGCGAATATCCGAATAACCCGAATAACCTGATAACCGGTTACACACCCTCTTCAAAGCTGCTCATACAATTCATTTATGCCTTCGTGAAAGAGTTTGCCGTTAAATTCTTCAGTTGCACACCGTCGTGTATACGTACGTACACCTGATTTCTCATAAAGGGGGGAAAAAAGTGGGGTTACTTAGTTCTGCCAGTGCATGTAGCTGTGCACAATACACCTAGTATAGTGATTCTAACACGCATTCCTCAACCTTATATCCAAGCCCAGATGCGCACACACACCAGCTGAAGACTCATTGTACAAAACATGTGCTCCCATCACCTGATATCTACAGCTGCACATTCACATACACCCCTTACCATCTTTATCGATCTACATGCTTGCGCCTCCATATTCTGCTGGGAGCATATTTCCTGTCTAATTCGTTCCTCAAACGACAGAAAAATGTATTAGTCTTTATACTGTAAGCGATAAACGCTTACGTCATGGTGGGTCTAGGTACGAGACTATGCGGGATTATAATTTTATCTGTATAAAAATTTACACGCGGAACGGATGTCACGTGCATCAGGCGACCTTTCCAGAAGCCTATAAATTCGAGGCTGCGATGAATAAAATGCCACCGGTACAAGTGCGGGCCAATATAAATATCTCCGCCGAAACGCGTCTGTTGCAGTTTTGCTCGTTGTTGGGCTTCGCCGTGAGATACGCGGGACTGTCTATTGCAGTGAGTTGCGTGTTCGTGTTCTGTCGTCGGCTCCGTGCGTGTTTTGGGTGTTGCCTTCCCTGTACTTCCCCTCTCGTAGCTTCCCCTGCGTGCCGTTCTTCCTGTGTGCGTCCGTTGCAGCGGCTTGTTAAAATACGCAAACTTTATTTAATGCCCACCGTTATCTTTTGTGTTGATTAAAAAGCTTCCCCTCCTACGTAGTCTCCCATTGCAAGGCCGTAGTAACTAAGGGGGAGGGGGCTTAAGCACCCCCAAAATTTTGGGCCAGCATATTATTTATAAAAAGATGCTATAATATATTACTCGGTAGCGGTACATAGTACATGTACCACAAACGGACATAAAAATAAGTAAAAAAGTTCCATACACATGGCATGGGGCATTGAGAAGGGTGTGGATGAAGAGACAAGGGCAGGTCAGGTGGGAAGAATGTGTAGGACAGGGTTCGTACGGGTCAGGGAAAGTAATGGAAAACTGAAATATCAGGGAAAACTATTTGTCACTGGAAAGTCAGGGATAGTCAGGAAAGATCTATATAAGTCAGGAAAAATTGCGCGAAAACGAGCTAGCATAAAACTGAATGGCACGCTAAGCGTGCCATTCAGTTTTATGCTAGCTGGCTAACTGCTCTGTACGAGTATACGCACACGTACGTGGCCAATAACGCGCGTATTAATTAGAGTCACGATTGTTTTACTGGTTTAATAATTCCATTACAAGCGCATACCAACACCTGAACTGTCAACGTGAGCGTTAGCAGTCGATAGCTATGCCAAAAACATCAAAGAAAACTTACTTTGATGAGTTATGGCTGAAAGAAGAAAAATTTGGACTGTGGTTACAACAGGTTCCGAACGACTGTACATGTTTTACGTACAAACTTTGCTCGAAGGTCTTGAAGCTGTCCAACATGGGCATTGAACCCATCAAGAGCCACGAATCCACGAATCAAATGCAAAGCATCGTGTTTTAGCGGCGGTTACGGTTGCCGCTAAGTTTTCTTCAGCCCTCGCATTGTCAGGTGAGCCACAATCACACACTTTAAGTTCCAGTACAGAGTTGTCAATTACTGCAACTCACACAACACTCGATCCACGCACAACACTCTTCCCTCCTATGTGCGTACCTTGTTGGACACACAACACTCCCTCTGCACATAACACTCTTCCCTCCTATGTGTTTACCTTATGTGTGCACATGTGCAACACTTCCTCTGCACTCAACACTCTTCCCTCCTATGTGTGTACCTTGTGTGTGCACACAACACTCCCTCCTCACACAACACTCTTCCCTCCCTTGTGTGTGCCTCCGCACACAACACTGTGTTGCTTTCTTGTGTTTCGCATAATACTTCCCAGCACATAACACTATGTCCCTCACCTGTGTGTGCACACAATCAAATGTACTATCCACCCCTTTGTACATGTCCCCCTCCCCAGGCACACCCCTTCTGCACATCATAAGGAACACAGTGGTTAGGGGGAGGGGCAAGGGGCTATTGCTATGTGCCTATGTGCTATGTGCCTGTGTGCTATGTGCCTGTGTGCTATGTGCCTGTGTGCTATGTGCCTGTGTGCTATGTGCCTACATTACCAGGCGTAGTACTTACTAATAAAAGTTGGATGTGCACACCTTCTCTTTATTTGTTCTCCATGTTTATAGCATCCATTTCTTCCCCGTAGTCACTGATGGCTGAAGTTGTGACTACCCTCGCACTATCTGAGTTATCTAAGCTGGGCTATTACCTCATCTTGGCTTAGATATTGTTTGTGTATATAGTCTATTCATGTTTGCCTAATACATTCATGAGGTGACGCCCTTCAAACGGTAATACTTATCTGAATAGAATCGGCCTCCTACATGTACTCGATCGCTAACATTTTACTGCTCTGGACGTAGAATAACAGAAGGCACACTTCTATCAACACTGTATGAGTGCAAACGAAGCTTAGTTGTAGTTGCATCTGGTTTATAATGATTACGTATGTAAGTGGCCAACAGGTACGATAGTGACAGCAGTTAATAGCACTTGCAATCACGCGTAACAACTGAACTAAATACAAAAATAGGTACTTATGTATTAGATGTCACACGACACTGAAGGTCTTTCTGTGCAAGCGCATGCAGCTCGTTACACTGCTCCCCCTTGTTCGAGGTACGGTCCATAATGGTCTGGGTGTTGGCGTTGCCTTGCTGGGTAGAGTCGCTCGTCCACTGTTAACTCTGCTGGGACAGGGGTTTGTGGTCTAGGCACTTGTATCTCCTCTTGATTTTCATCCATGGCATCTGGCAGTTCATCATCTTCATCATCCGTAAGGAGGGTGTCGTCTGCACGTTGGTACGTGTATGCTGATTGATCTGAATGACTTGCAGGTGGGACGTCTGGCAATGAGTTCCCTGCCGTCAACTTCCTTCTGTTTGATGTAGGCGGTGGTAGCTCCGCCTCCAGAGTGTTGGGTGCACAGGGTTTCAACCTGTCGAAATGTACAATTTGACATTTCCCGCTATTCCTGCTTGGCTTGATCTTGTATGTGGTGATCCCGATCTTATCGACCACTACAAATGGTCCTTTCCAAGGGTGGTGGAGTTTCCTGCTGTGTCCACGGGGAACTACAGGAGAGAACAACCAAACCAGATCACCTTTTTCATAAGGTCTGCCATGAGCCTTCTTGTCATATATAGCTTTCTGCCTCTGGTGCTCCATCTCACATTGTTCTCTCACAAGGGCGTAGGCGCTCTGAAGTCCCTCCCACAGCTGATGCACATATGCAGGGACTTCCTTTTCCTGCCCTTTATTTACGGGAAACTTAAGGTCAATAGGGATGGTCGCCTGACGGCCCATCATTAAAAAGAAAGGACTATAACCTGTAGATGAGTGAATACTAGTATTGTACGCAAAGCACAACTTACGTATATACACTTTCCAGTCAGCTGGGTGATCGTTAACTGTAGTGGTCAACATGTCGAGGAGTGTACGGTTGAAACGCTCAACCATGCCGTTTCCTTGGGGTCTGTAATTGCAATTGAACATGCGTAGAACTGGTTTCCATAGTTTTAAAATGGCGGATTGGACGAAACAAATGGCTGATAAAGATTTGGGGAGAGGAATCGATACAAGTGCAACTGGAAAGCTGTAAAAAAAATCAACTGGTGTACAACAAGATCGGTACTGAGGCCATTTGAGGTGTATTGGATGGCCATTGCCATAATATTGTGTATGTTACGAGAAAAACGAGAAAATATAATCGCTCTCCTTTTGTGCCTCTGATGCCTCCTTTTCTCGATTGCACGGAATGTTGTAAACAAGTCATCCATTTTGATTTCTGGCAATGATTGTAGTTAATTACGGAATTGCTTTTAAAAAACCATTCTATACCACATAGCCACAAACGCGTGTAAACGTTACTCGATAACAGTGCCGTACCGTGCCATGCTGAGCCGTTCCGTACCGCGCCATCGTGTAAACGCGGTAATAGTGAAGCAATCTGCAGCCACTAGAACGTATTTACTCCCTTTCTCAGTAATTGGCAGTGGGCCCATTATGTCTACACAGACAATCTGCATTGGGTAGCCAGTTCGCAAGGACTGCAATTTTGCCCTATTTTTAGGGGCGGGTGACTTCCGCATTGCACATCTAGCACATGCCCTACACCACTCTCTCACTCTTTCACTACACCCTGGCCAGTAAAAACGCTCCTTCAGTCGTCCTAACATCTTCCCTTCCTCCAAATGGCCCCCTGCAGCCCCTTCGTGGATATCTTTCAACACAGTTTGATGAAGACTATATGGTACAATTAACTGGAGCACATCTCTACCTTCCAACTGTTTTCTCCACAACTTGTCGTCTTTTATGAGCAAACATTCCCATTGTTGCAAAAGCAATTTACTTTCCCTTCCCAAAATACTTAGCTCATCGTGGGATGGTTTTTTACTGCTTGGTACACAGGCCCGACAATAGGGTCCTCCATTTGTAAACGAGTTACCTCCTCTGGGGTATGGGTTTGAAACGACAACACCGATACAGCTTCGGCAGTGATGGGTCCGGCTTCAGCTGCCACCTCTTCCTGTGTTTCATCACTGCGACCGGGGAAGTCGCGACAGGGCGTCAGCATTGCTATGTTGAGAGCCCCGTCTATGAACCACAGCAAAGTCGTACTCAGCCAGTCTCTCCAACCAGCGGGCGACCTGTCCTTCCGGCTCCTTAAAGTCTCTTATCCAGACGAGAGATCCATGGTCTGTTCTCAGGGTGAACTGTCGACCGAGGAGATACTGGCGAAAGTGCTGGACAAACTCAACGATTGCCAGCAGTTCTCTACGGGTCACACAGTACCGCCGCTCCTGTCTGCTAAGAGAACGACTTGCATAGGCCAATCACACATTCTGACTGATCATCATTAACTTGCGATTATACTGCTCTGATTCCGCAATCGCTAGCATCTGTGTCTGCTTCGAGTAGTCAGGGTATGCCAGCACAGTGGAGGACGTTAAACACTTACGCAGTTTGTCAAAGGCTAGCTGGCAGGTCTCAGTCCATTCAAAAATGGCGTTTTCCGTTGATCTGTGCAGTGGCTTTGCAATATCGGCAAAATGTTTAATAAATCTTCTATAGTAGTTTGCCAATCCGAGGAATTGCTGAATCTCACGCTTTGACTGCGGAGTAGGCCACTTCGAGATCACCTCTGTCTTGCTTGGATCAGTAGAAATCCCCCTGCTGGACACTACATGCCCCAAGAATGACACCTGCTGTTGGCAGAAATTACATTTGGCTGGCTTGAGCTTCAGCCCCGCCCCCCTAAGCCGCATCAACACACTGCTAATGTTGCGTAAATGGTCGTCAAATGTACTTCCTACAATAATAATATCATCAAAGTACACCAAACAGCTGGACCATTTAAGGCCACCCAGTAAACGATCCATCAAACGCTGATAGGTGGCAGGGGCATTACAGAGGCCAAAGGGCATTACCTTGAACTGATAGAGCCCATCAAAGGTCGTAAATGCCGTCTTTGCTCTGTTTTCAGGGGCCACTTCCACCTGCCAATATCCGCTCGCCAGATCCAGGGTACTAAAAAACTCTGATCCACCCAACATATCCAGTGTGTCGTCAACACGAGGAAGAGGGTACGCGTCTTTCCTGGTGATCGCGTTCACTTTTCTATAGTCCACACAAAATCGTAGGGACCCATCTTTCTTCTTCGCTAGGATGATTGGAGAAGACCAAGGTCCTTCCGAGGGTTCGACAACCCCGCTATGAAGCATTTCCTGTAAGAGACGACGCACTTCCTCTCTACGCGCTTGGGGAACTCGTCGGGGAGGAAGGTGAACTGGAGCTGCATTGCCTGTATCGATGCGATGTTGCAATACAGACGTACGACCTAGATCACTGCTTGCGAAAGAAAAAACATCAGCATATTCCTGTAACAATGCAAACATTCGCTCCTTCTCGACTGCACTGACATGTTCCCCCACCTTGGACACCAATGACCAGAGGACTTCCTGGTCTGCTGGTGATACCTCTCCCGACATGTTCACTGTTGAGACATTTGATATCGAGTCACACTCAACACGCTCCATCATGGCTAGCTCCGCCCCTTTCTTCAAAAGAATGCTACAATCTCGAGGATTAAGGATGCAAACTGGAATTAGCCCATTGTTGGGACATACAATGACACCATGTGGCATTTTTGGATTGTTTTCCACCATCCATACACCTGCGATTGAATCTTTACTATCAGTAGGCTTCAGCATGATCTCCATCTCGCTTTCCGGTGGAACAATTACTTTCTGGGTTGTAACGAGGCGCGCAGTCCCTGATTGCTGGCTCTCTACTGCATTGCCATCGTTCTGCATACCTACAGAAAGGTTTACGCGTGGGAATTTTAGCACTTTGTTTTCGCAATCAATCACACAATGATGACGTTCGATGAAATCAAGACCCAAGATAGCATCAACCAATAGGTCACCTGATACAATGAAGGTCCCCTCAAATGGAATACTCCCGATAGACACATGAGCATGTACACATCCCTTAACACACAATGGGGCGCCATTAACACCAACAAGCTTTTTTCCCGTCCATTGTTGAAGCACAATAGGCAAGCCCGTAGTGTTTATCCTTCTCCAGATGTCCGTACTCAGTAGGGATATAGCAGCCCCAGTGTCTACCAGGAGTTGCAGGGGTATAGAGCCAATTAATCCGTGCACGCGATAGCTGGCACCGCTAGAGACAGATAGAGTAGGCACAGTTAGCACACTTATATGTTTCTGGGTCTGGGCCGCCTGAGTCATATGTCCTCGCTCGCACGGCTGGCCCACGCCGACGAGGGGTTGAAGTTTCCCTGATGCTTTTCAATTGGGATTCTGACGACTCCAACATCTCCTAGCTATATGCCCTCCTTCCCGCAGTTCCAACAGGTCAGTGCCGCAGTAGCCTTCCGTCCATGAACTTCGTCAGCCTGTGGTTTATGTGTACGCGAGTCAGAGTGAGCGCTTACCATTTGCACTTCGAGCCTTTCCAGCCTCTCGTTCAACTGTTTGAGAGCTGCTGACAACGGTTCATTTTCCGCAACTAATGAAACCACAGAGATGGTGGGCATAGGGTCAGTTCGTGTAGAACTGGCAGTGCTGATACTCCCGAGGTAGGACTCTAATTCAATAGTAGCAACCACCGTAGCTTGCACCGTTTCCGGACGTTTCTGTCTTACTCCGAGAGCAACCTGCGGATTATCTATGTGAGAAAGATATTGGGTTAGTGCCAGTCGTTCTCGCGCTTTTTCTTCCAGGTCTCCGTAAGCTTTGTTCGCCAGCGTCCTTAGGGTGTCCCCGTAGGAGGCCCAATCTTCGCCTTTATGTCTCGCTCGGGTGTGGAGTTCAGCGACGTACAATTCTTTTTTGCTATCGGGTTCGAAACGCTGTTTTAAAGCTTTGATACACTCACCATAGTTATCCCGCACACTTCCCGACAGTTTGCGGACTGCCGTCTGCGCCTTGGCGGTGAGCCGGACTCTGAGCCACTTCAGCTTCTCGGCGTTGCTCTCCCACTTGTTTACGGCTGCCACACTCTCGAAATGCTCCAGCCATTCTGTCCAGTTTTGAGACTTACCGGCAAACAATTCGAGGAGTAGTGGCTTCCCGGACATGATGCCGACTACGCCAGTGTAAGTGGCCAACAGGTACGATAGTGACAGCAGTTAATAGCACTTGCAATCACGCGTAACAACTGAACTAAATACAAAAATAGGTACTTATGTATTAGATGTCACACGACACTGAAGGTCTTTCTGCGCAAGCGCATGCAGCTCGTTACACGTACATGCCCCACTCCAGCTGTCTGCGATCGCTCTTACGCAACATTCAATTATGTAAGGTAATTTTGTCTGTGAAAGCAGACCGTGGTAATTTATCGGTTAAACTGGTGCATGAATTTACATGTGCATAATGATGATACAGATATGTTAAACCTACGAGCAGTGGCAAATGACTTCGTAAGCCACAATGTACTTGTTTTTCTATGTATGTATGTATCTTATTATTATGTGCATGTATTTTGCAATTAATATTCCTTTGAGTTGATGAAAAATAAATAAATAATTGAAGCCGCCACACTGCATTTGGGACATTTGTTTCATAAATGTACATTTTAGTGCCATACGTACTTATGCATCATTTTATCATGACTCATAAATTTTAATTAGCCACCCCAAATTTTTGTGTTTGACTTCGGCCATGCATTGTTAAATGTTGGTTGTACTTCGGTTTTTTCCCCCTCCCCCTGATTTTGTAATTTGTTACATACTGCTGAACCTAAACTAAACTACGCCCAGCTAAATAGGTGTACCCAAAACTAAGTCCAGATAGATGGAGGAACAGTTGGCTGACTTGCTAACAAATCCAGCTGTATCACCTTAGTATTTATTCCCAAATCTTTCCTTTTAATCTCCTCCCCTCCCCTCCACTTAATTCGTAATTTGTAAACTTACTTAACATACTGCTGAACCTAAGCTAAACTAAGCCCAGATAGATGGGCGTACCCTAAACTACTAAGCCCAGCTAGATAGGCGTACCCTACGCTAAGCCCAGCTAACAGTCTGCCGATCCGCTAACAAATCCAGCTGGTCCGCCTTAGTGCTTACTCCCAAAGATTTTCTATTTAATTTTAAAGCACACCCAAACACTTCCCCCCCCCCTTCCTTCCCTTAAACACCTTATTCTTTTTATTTACATTATACTCTTAACACCAGTTCCGTGAGAATTTGACACTTTCTGTTGAACCGACTTTCTTAAGATTAGTAGGAACGCCACCAATTGTCTGGAAAAGCATACGTATAGATAGTTTAACTATCGCCTAGACATTTGTCGTAGTCTGCCGGACACTTCTCTGTATACTTTCAAAGTGACGCAGTTTTAGTTTTTTTGGTCATGAAACGTTGCGAAGGACACTTTTTCCTAGGCAATCTTGAGCCATAATTAATACTAATTTAAGAACGATTAGAAGGCTAAAATAGATTTCGTGTTGGCGGGTAGCTCAGTTCTTGTACAAAACGCACGTACAGTTGTTTACCTTGTTCAAGAACTTGCGTACATAATCGACCTTTTCATTTAAGGGTGCAAGGAATGCAATTAGTGTTGATTACACGTGACGTCAACGTTCGGAGTACATTCTTTGCTCGTTTGGCTATGGTGTGCGTGTATTTTCGCGTGTATTCTTGCGTTGTTGGCTTAATAGTTGGCGTCAAATTTGAGGTAAGAATGATGAATGCAGTATGGAGGACCCCTCCAGGGACATGCTGTGATCTTGCTTCGCATTCTCATTCAAAGTGTCTGAAGGATAGCGTCTAGTGAATGCATTAGTGAAAAACCCAGTACTTCGGCTGAACTAACACAAGACGATATACCCGGTCATCACTAAATGAGCCATTCCATGGTATTCTAAAAGTGCGCACTTTCACACCTACGCAGGCATATGGATCGGATGGTAGATTCCAGGAAGCAATAGTGCACTTCTTCTCACTTAAAAAAGTATTCGTGACAAGCTACCACTGTAACAAGGAACTGAAAAACGCATTCGGCGAATGTACTCCAGATGTAACGTCACTTCTAATTATGACGTCACGTTGACGCGCAAACAATCCAGGGCCTTAAATGAAAAGGTCCATTATAGATGATAGTTGTCTGGGTACGAGATGATCAATAACCGGACGGGAACGAACAACGGGAGAAATATTAGGCTCACGTGCTGTATATTTTATAGCAGCATATTACACAAAAGCAACTATATAGTGACATAAGTGTGTAACTGAAACCTGCGTAACGTCAAATAATGCTTACATGTGGCCAACATTAGACGTTTGGACCTGTGCATGACTAATATTGGGTTCGGTTTCGAGATACAAAGAAATTTTAGTGTCTGTTTCTACGCTAATATGATAGATGACTGCCAGAAATTTTACAGCCGCTAGCAATTTGATCCAGATGAACATTACTATGCTGTTTTAAAACTCAGAAACCTTGTCAGAAAAGTGTCCCATTTCTGTTAACAGCCTTACCTCTTGACTTCCAACTAACCTAGGTACTCAGCGGAAGTAGTTGCAAGGCTGGCAGTAGCTTGAAACGTCGTTTAAGGTGTTGAACTACTTAATAACTTAGTACACCAGTATTTGTGGCAATTGGTACCGTTCCGACTAATTTTCCAAATGTGAGTTCGACGAAATAGGCTTGACCGAGACTTCCCCTAGGTGTCATTGATCTTGGTAATCTGGTATGAGGGCTCACAGGCTACGTTGATTTTGGGGAAGTGGGGTAAGCCTTGCCACCGCCAGTTAGCGTGGGATCTGTTGCATCATCGGTAGGCATTGCCGCCCTTGACCGAAACGTTCCCTAGCTGTGTGTGTGTTTGGGGCTCGTGCTTTTGACCTCCAGGATGCCAACCTGTGTCTTAACCTGGGTCACGTCCTTAATGCCTAAGACGAGGCGATTGCTGTAAGGCTTAGACAGCATCGCTAATTCCTTAATTGTGTTGGCTTCCCTTGATCATGACTCTTTTGAGAATCTAATATCTATCCCTATTAATCCCATAACAGTAATCTAACTTTGATTTTTGTTCTTATCAATTTGTATCTATTTAATGTGTCTGTTGCATCATTGGTAGGCATTGCCGCCCTTGACCGAGATGGTGTTTTGAATGTGTGTGCATGTACTGTTTATTAATAGTTATGTACATGTAGAGCTATGCACAAGTGTGTATGGTTCCTATGCATTCAAAGAGCAGCATTACATATAGCTTAGATCCCCGTGGCAGCCAGCCTAAACTGATTGTACTCCACAGACATTTGTCCGCAATGTCCATCTGCCTCAATGAGCCAGGAGACTTACAAGCAATTGATCTGTGTTCTCCGTGCGAATGGTTGGCAAAGCTGTCCTAAGTATAAAGCATTTTCAGGTGTCCCATTTTTTGACATTTAATGCTGCGCTACCATTTGTATGGTACCGTACACATTTGTCGTACTAAATCACCATATCTATGCATCGAGATGTTGCAGATACATGACACCTGTCCGTGGTATTATACTGTTAGTTGTTGTATACGTAGAGCTAAGCACAAGTGTGTATGGTTCCTGCACATTCAAAGAGCAGCATTACATGTAGCTTAGATCCCCGTGGTAGCCAGCCTAAACTGATTGTACCCCACAGACATTTGTCCGCAATGTCCATCTGCCTCAATGAGCCAGGAGACTTACAAGCAATTGATCTGTGTTCTCTGTGCGAATGGTTGGCAAAGCTGTCCTAAGTATAAAGCATTTTCAGGTGTCCCATTTTTTGACATTTAATGCTGCGCTACCATTTGTATGGTACCGTACACATTTGTCGTACTAAATCACCATATCTATGCATCGCGATGTTGTAGATACATGACACCTGTTTCTATTTATATATTGTATCTTCACCTTATAGTGTAAAATTCACCATAATCACCTATCCCCAAGCACCCTGTATATTTAAATTCCTGTCTTCACCCATCCTATCTCTTTTAAACTCTCTCTATCCTCCGGGCCCAACTGAGTGTCATTGTTCTTGGGAATCTGGCATGAGGGCTCACAGGCTCCGTTGATTTTGGGGAAGTGGGGTAAGCCTTGCCACCACCAGTTAGCGTGGGATCTGTTGCATCATTGGTAGGCATTGCCACCCTTGACCGAGACTTCCCCTAGCTGTGTGTGTGTTTGGGGCTCCTGCTTTTGACCTCCAGGATGCCAACCTGTGTCTTAACCTGGGTCACGTCCTTAATGCCTAAGACGAGGCGATTGCTGTAAGGCTTAGACAGCATCGCTAATTCCTTAATTGTGTTGGCTTCCCTTGATCATGACTCTTTTGGGAATCTAATATCTATCCCTATAAATCCCATAACAGTAAACTAACTTTGATTTTTATTCTTATCAATTTGTATCTATTTAATGTGTCTGTTGCATCATTGGTAGGCATTGCCGCCCTTGACCGAGATGGTGTTTTGAATGTGTGTGCATGTACTGTTTATTAATAGTTATGTACATGTAGAGCTATGCACAAGTGTGTATGGTTCCTATGCATTCAAAGAGCAGCATTACATGTAGCTTAGATCCCCGTGGCAGCCAGCCTAAACTGATTGTACTCCACAGACATTTGTCCGCAATGTCCATCTGCCTCAATGAGCCAGGAGACTTACAAGCAATTGATCTGTGTTCTCAGTGCGAATGGTTGGCAAAGCTGTCCTAAGTATAAAGCATTTTCAGGTGTCCCATTTTTTGACATTTAATGCTGCGATACCATTTGTATGGTACCGTACACATTTGTCGTACTAAATCACCGTATCTATGCATCAAGATGTTGCAGATACATGACACCTGTTTCTATTTATTTATTGTATCTTCACCTTATAGTGTACAATTCACCATAATCACCTATCCCCAAGCACCCTGTATATTTAAATTCCTGTCTTCACCCATCCTATCTCTTTTAAACTCTATCCTCCGGGCCCAACTGAGTGTCATTGTTCTTGGGAATCTGGCATGAGGGCTCACAGGCTCCGTTGATTTTGGGGAAGTGGGGTAAGCCTTGCCACCGCCAGTTAGCGTGGGATCTGTTGCATCATTGGTAGGCATTGCCACCCTTGACCGAGACTTCCCCTAGCTGTGTGTGTGTTTGGGGCTCCTGCTTTTGACCTCCAGGATGCCAACCTGTGTCCTAACCTGGGTCACGTCCTTAATGCCTAAGACGAGGCGATTGCTGTAAGGCTTAGACAGCATCGCTAATTCCTTAATTGTGTTGGCTTCCCTTGATCATGACTCTTTTGGGAATCTAATATCTATCCCTATAAATCCCATAACAGTAATCTAACTTTGATTTTTATTCTTATCAATTTGTATCTATTTAATGTGTCTGTTGCATCATTGGTAGGCATTGCCGCCCTTGACCGAGATGGTGTTTTGAATGTGTGTGCATGTACTGTTTATTAATAGTTATGTACATGTAGAGCTATGCACAAGTGTGTATGGTTCCTATGCATTCAAAGAGCAGCATTACATGTAGCTTAGATCCCCGTGGCAGCCAGCCTAAACTGATTGTACTCCACAGACATTTGTCCGCAATGTCCATCTGCCTCAATGAGCCAGGAGACTTACAAGTAATTGATCTGTGTTCTCCGTGCGAATGGTTGGCAAAGCTGTCCTAAGTATAAAGCATTTTCAGGTGTCCCATTTTTTGACATTTAATGCTGCGCTACCATTTGTATGGTACCGTACACATTTGTCGTACTAAATCACCATATCTATGCATCGAGATGTTGCAGATACTTGACAAATGTTTCTATTTATTTATTGTATCTTCACCTTATAGTGTACAATTCACCTTAATCACTTATCCCCAAGCACCCTGTATATTTAAATTCCTGTCTTCACCCATCCTATCTCTTTTAAACTCTCTCTATCTTCCGGGCCCAACTGAATGTCATTGTTCTTGGGAATCTGGCATGAGGGCTCACAGGCTCCGTTGATTTTGGGGAAGTGGGGTAAGCCTTGCCACCGCCAGTTAGCGTGGGATCTGTTGCATCATTGGTAGGTATTGCCACCCTTGACCGAGACTTCCCCTAGCTGTGTGTGTGTTTGGGGCTCCTGCTTTTAACCTCCAGGATGCCAACCTGTGTCTTAACCTGGGTCACGTCCTTAATGCCTAAGACGAGGCGATTGCTGTAAGGCTTAGACAGCATCGCTAATTCCTTATTTGTGTTGGCTTCCCTTGATCATGACTCTTTTGGGAATCTAATATCTATCCCTATAAATCCCATAACAGTAAACTAACTTTGATTTTTATTCGTATCAATTTGTATCTATTTAATGTGTCTGTTGCATCATTGGTAGGCATTGCCGCCCTTGACCGAGATGGTGTTTTGAATGTGTGTGCATGTACTGTTTATTAATAGTTATGTACATGTAGAGCTATGCACAAGTGTGTATGGTTCCTATGCATTCAAAGAGCAGCATTACATGTAGCTTAGATCCCCGTGGCAGCCAGCCTAAACTGATTGTACTCCACAGACATTTGTCCGCAATGTCCATCTGCCTCAATGAGCCAGGAGACTTACAAGCAATTGATCTGTGTTCTCCGTGCGAATGGTTGGCAAAGCTGTCCTAAGTATAAAGCATTTTCAGGTGTCCTATTTTTTGACATTTAATGCTGCGATACCATTTGTATGGTACCGTACACATTTGTCGTACTAAATCACCGTATCTATGCATCAAGATGTTGCAGATACATGACACCTGTTTCTATTTATTTATTGTGTCTTCACCTTATAGTGTACAATTCACCATAATCACCTATCCCCAAGCACCCTGTATATTTAAATTCCTGTCTTCACCCATCCTATCTCTTTTAAACTCTCTCTATCCTCCGGGCCCAACTGAGTGTCATTGTTCTTGGGAATCTGGCATGAGGGCTCACAGGCTCCGTTGATTTTGGGGAAGTGGGGTAAGCCTTGCCACCGCCAGTTAGCGTGGGATCTGTTGCATCATTGGTAGGCATTGCCACCCTTGACCGAGACTTCCCCTAGCTGTGTGTGTGTTTGGGGCTCCTGCTTTTGACCTCCAGGATGCCAACCTGTGTCCTAACCTGGGTCACGTCCTTAATGCCTAAGACGAGGCGATTGCTGTAAGGCTTAGACAGCATCGCTAATTCCTTAATTGTGTTGGCTTCCCTTGATCATGACTCTTTTGGGAATCTAATATCTATCCCTATAAATCCCATAACAGTAATCTAACTTTGATTTTTATTCTTATCAATTTGTATCTATTTAATGTGTCTGTTGCATCATTGGTAGGCATTGCCGCCCTTGACCGAGATGGTGTTTTGAATGTGTGTGCATGTACTGTTTATTAATAGTTATGTACATGTAGAGCTATGCACAAGTGTGTATGGTTCCTATGCATTCAAAGAGCAGCATTACATGTAGCTTAGATCCCCGTGGCAGCCAGCCTAAACTGATTGTACTCCACAGACATTTGTCCGCAATGTCCATCTGCCTCAATGAGCCAGGAGACTTACAAGTAATTGATCTGTGTTCTCCGTGCGAATGGTTGGCAAAGCTGTCCTAAGTATAAAGCATTTTCAGGTGTCCCATTTTTTGACATTTAATGCTGCGCTACCATTTGTATGGTACCGTACACATTTGTCGTACTAAATCACCATATCTATGCATCGAGATGTTGCAGATACTTGACAAATGTTTCTATTTATTTATTGTATCTTCACCTTATAGTGTACAATTCACCTTAATCACTTATCCCCAAGCACCCTGTATATTTAAATTCCTGTCTTCACCCATCCTATCTCTTTTAAACTCTCTCTATCTTCCGGGCCCAACTGAATGTCATTGTTCTTGGGAATCTGGCATGAGGGCTCACAGGCTCCGTTGATTTTGGGGAAGTGGGGTAAGCCTTGCCACCGCCAGTTAGCGTGGGATCTGTTGCATCATTGGTAGGTATTGCCACCCTTGACCGAGACTTCCCCTAGCTGTGTGTGTGTTTGGGGCTCCTGCTTTTAACCTCCAGGATGCCAACCTGTGTCTTAACCTGGGTCACGTCCTTAATGCCTAAGACGAGGCGATTGCTGTAAGGCTTAGACAGCATCGCTAATTCCTTATTTGTGTTGGCTTCCCTTGATCATGACTCTTTTGGGAATCTAATATCTATCCCTATAAATCCCATAACAGTAAACTAACTTTGATTTTTATTCGTATCAATTTGTATCTATTTAATGTGTCTGTTGCATCATTGGTAGGCATTGCCGCCCTTGACCGAGATGGTGTTTTGAATGTGTGTGCATGTACTGTTTATTAATAGTTATGTACATGTAGAGCTATGCACAAGTGTGTATGGTTCCTATGCATTCAAAGAGCAGCATTACATGTAGCTTAGATCCCCGTGGCAGCCAGCCTAAACTGATTGTACTCCACAGACATTTGTCCGCAATGTCCATCTGCCTCAATGAGCCAGGAGACTTACAAGCAATTGATCTGTGTTCTCCGTGCGAATGGTTGGCAAAGCTGTCCTAAGTATAAAGCATTTTCAGGTGTCCTATTTTTTGACATTTAATGCTGCGATACCATTTGTATGGTACCGTACACATTTGTCGTACTAAATCACCGTATCTATGCATCAAGATGTTGCAGATACATGACACCTGTTTCTATTTATTTATTGTGTCTTCACCTTATAGTGTACAATTCACCATAATCACCTATCCCCAAGCACCCTGTATATTTAAATTCCTGTCTTCACCCATCCTATCTCTTTTAAACTCTCTCTATCCTCCGGGCCCAACTGAGTGTCATTGTTCTTGGGAATCTGGCATGAGGGCTCACAGGCTCCGTTGATTTTGGGGAAGTGGGGTAAGCCTTGCCACCGCCAGTTAGCGTGGGATCTGTTGCATCATTGGTAGGCATTGCCACCCTTGACCGAGACTTCCCCTAGCTGTGTGTGTGTTTGGGGCTCCTGCTTTTGACCTCCAGGATGCCAACCTGTGTCCTAACCTGGGTCACGTCCTTAATGCCTAAGACAAGGCGATTGCTCTAAGGCTTAGACAGCATCGCTAATTCCTTAATTGTGTTGGCTTCCCTTGATCATGACTCTTTTGGGAATCTATCTATCCCTATAAATCCCATAACAGTAATCTAATTTTGAATTTTATTCTTATCAATTTGTATCTATTTAATGTGTCTGTTGCATCATTGGTAGGCATTGCCGCCCTTGACCGAGATGGTGTTTTGAATGTGTGTGCATGTACTGTTTATTAATAGTTATGTACATGTAGAGCTATGCACAAGTGTGTATGGTTCCTATGCATTCAAAGAGCAGCATTACATGTAGCTTAGATCCCCGTGGCAGCCAGCCTAAACTGATTGTACTCCACAGACATTTGTCCGCAATGTCCATCTGCCTCAATGAGCCAGGAGACTTACAAGCAATTGATCTGTGTTCTCCGTGCGAATGGTTGGCAAAGTTGTCCTAAGTATAAAGCATTTTCAGGTGTCCCATTTTTTGACATTTAATGCTGCGCTACCATTTGTATGGTACCGTACACATTTGTCGTACTAAATCACCATATCTATGCATCGAGATGTAGCAGATACATGACACCTGTTTGTATTTTTTTATTGTATCTTCACCTTATAGTGTACAATTCACCTTAATCACCTATCCCCAAGCACCCTGTATATTTAATTCCTGTCTTCACCCATCCTATCTCTTTTAAACTCTCTCTATCCTCCGGGCCCAACTGAGTGTCATTGTTCTTGGGAATCTAGCATGAGGGCTCACAGGCTCCGTTGATTTTGGGGAAGTGGGGTAAGCCTTGCCACCACCAGTTAGCGTGGGATCTGTTGCATCATTGGTAGGCATTGCCACCCTTGACCGAGACTTCCCCTAGCTGTGTGTGTGTTTGGGGCTCCTGCTTTTGACCTCCAGGATGCCAACCTGTGTCTTAACCTGGGTCACGTCCTTAATGCCTAAGACGAGGCGATTGCTGTAAGGCCTAGACAGCATCGCTAATTCCTTAATTGTGTTGGCTTCCCTTGATCATGACTCTTTTGGGAATCTAATATCTATCCCTATAAATCCCATAACAGTAATCTAACTTTGAATTTTATTCTTATCAATTTATATCTATTTATTGTGTCTGTTGCATCATTGGTAGGCATTGCCGCCCTTGACCGAGATGGTGTTTTGAATGTGTGTGCATGTACTGTTTATTAATAGTTATGTACATGTAGAGCTATGCACAAGTGTGTATGGTTCCTATGCATTCAAAGAGCAGCATTACATGTAGCTTAGATCCCCGTGGCAGCCAGCCTAAACTGATTGTACTCCACAGACATTTGTCCGCAATGTCCATCTGCCTCAATGAGCCAGGAGACTTACAAGCAATTGATCTGTGTTCTCCGTGCGAATGGTTGGCAAAGCTGTCCTAAGTATAAAGTATTTTCAGGTGTCCCATTTTTTGACATTTAATGCTGCGCTACCATTTGTATGATACCGTACACATTTGTCGTACTAAATCACCATATCTATGCATCGAGATGTTGCAGATACTTGACAAATGTTTCTATTTATTTATTGTATCTTCACCTTATAGTGTACAATTCACCTTAATCACTTATCCCCAAGCACCCTGTATATTTAAATTCCTGTCTTCACCCATCCTATCTCTTTTAAACTCTCTCTATCTTCCCGGCCCAACTGAATGTCATTGTTCTAGGGAATCTGGCATGAGGGCTCACAGGCTCCGTTGATTTTGGGGAAGTGGGGTAAGCCTTGCCACCGCCAGTTAGCGTGGGATCTGTTGCATCATTGGTAGGCATTGCCACCCTTGACCGAGACTTCCCCTAGCTGTGTGTGTGTTTGGGGCTCCTGCTTTTGACCTCCAGGATGCCAACCTGTGTCTTAACCTGGGTCACGTCCTTAATGCCTAAGATGAGGCGATTGCTGTAAGGCTTAGACAGCATCGCTAATTCCTTAATTGTGTTGGCTTCCCTTGATCATGACTCTTTTGGGAATCTAATATCTATCCCTATAAATCCCATAACAGTAATCTAATTTTGAATTTTATTCTTATCAATTTGTATCTATTTAATGTGTCTGTTGCATCATTGGTAGGCATTGCCGCCCTTGACCGAGATGGTGTTTTGAATGTGTGTGCATGTACTGTTTATTAATAGTTATGTACATGTAGAGCTATGCACAAGTGTGTATGGTTCCTATGCATTCAAAGAGCAGCATTACATGTAGCTTAGATCCCCGTGGCAGCCAGCCTAAACTGATTGTACTCCACAGACATTTGTCCGCAATGTCCATCTGCCTCAATGAGCCAGGAGACTTACAAGCAATTGATCTGTGTTCTCCGTGCGAATGGTTGGCAAAGTTGTCCTAAGTATAAAGCATTTTCAGGTGTCCCATTTTTTGACATTTAATGCTGCGCTACCATTTGTATGGTACCGTACACATTTGTCGTACTAAATCACCATATCTATGCATCGAGATGTAGCAGATACATGACACCTGTTTGTATTTTTTTATTGTATCTTCACCTTATAGTGTACAATTCACCTCCCCAAGCACCCTGTATATTTAATTCCTGTCTTCACCCATCCTATCTCTTTTAAACTCTCTCTATCCTCCTGGCTCAACTGAGTGTCATTGTTCTTGGGAATCTAGCATGAGGGCTCACAGGCTCCGTTGATTTTGGGGAAGTGGGGTAAGCCTTGCCACCACCAGTTAGCGTGGGATCTGTTGCATCATTGGTAGGCATTGCCACCCTTGACCGAGACTTCCCCTAGCTGTGTGTGTGTTTGGGGCTCCTGCTTTTGACCTCCAGGATGCCAACCTGTGTCTTAACCTGGGTCACGTCCTTAATGCCTAAGACGAGGCGATTGCTGTAAGGCTTAGACAGCATCGCTAATTCCTTAATTGTGTTGGCTTCCCTAATATCTATCCCTATAAATCCCATAACAGTAATCTAACTTTGAATTTTATTCTTATCAATTTATATCTATTTATTGTGTCTGTTGCATCATTGGTAGGCATTGCCGCCCTTGACCGAGATGGTGTTTTGAATGTGTGTGCATGTACTGTTTATTAATAGTTATGTACATGTAGAGCTATGCACAAGTGTGTATGGTTCCTATGCATTCAAAGAGCAGCATTACATGTAGCTTAGATCCCCGTGGCAGCCAGCCTAAACTGATTGTACTCCACAGACATTTGTCCGCAATGTCCATCTGCCTCAATGAGCCAGGAGACTTACAAGCAATTGATCTGTGTTCTCCGTGCGAATGGTTGGCAAAGCTGTCCTAAGTATAAAGTATTTTCAGGTGTCCCATTTTTTGACATTTATTGCTGCGCTACCATTTGTATGATACCGTACACATTTGTCGTACTAAATCACCATATCTATGCATCGAGATGTTGCAGATACTTGACAAATGTTTCTATTTATTTATTGTATCTTCACCTTATAGTGTACAATTCACCTTAATCACTTATCCCCAAGCACCCTGTATATTTAAATTCCTGTCTTCACCCATCCTATCTCTTTTAAACTCTCTCTATCTTCCGGGCCCAACTGAATGTCATTGTTCTAGGGAATCTGGCATGAGGGCTCACAGGCTCCGTTGATTTTGGGGAAGTGGGGTAAGCCTTGCCACCGCCAGTTAGCGTGGGATCTGTTGCATCATTGGTAGGCATTGCCACCCTTGACCGAGACTTCCCCTAGCTGTGTGTGTGTTTGGGGCTCCTGCTTTTGACCTCCAGGATGCCAACCTGTGTCTTAACCTGGGTCACGTCCTTAATGCCTAAGACGAGGCGATTGCTGTAAGGCTTAGACAGCATCGCTAATTCCTTAATTGTGTTGGCTTCCCTTGATCATGACTCTTTTGGGAATCTAATATCTATCCCTATAAATCGCATAACAGTAAACTAACTTTGATTTTTATTCTTATCAATTTGTATCTATTTAATGTGTCTGTTGCATCATTGGTAGGCATTGCCGCCCTTGACCGAGATGGTGTTTTGAATGTGTGTGCATGTACTGTTTATTAATAGTTATGTACATGTAGAGCTATGCACAAGTGTGTATGGTTCCTATGCATTCAAAGAGCAGCATTACATGTAGCTTAGATCCCCGTGGCAGCCAGCCTAAACTGATTGTACTCCACAGACATTTGTCCGCAATGTCCATCTGCCTCAATGAGCCAAGAGACTTACAAGCAATTGATCTGTGTTCTCCGTGCGAATGGTTGGCAAAGTTGTCCTAAGTATTACGCATTTTCAGGTGTCCCATTTTTTGACATTTAATGCTGCGCTACCATTTGTATGGTACCGTACACATTTGTCGTACTAAATCACCATATCTATGCATCGAGATGTTGCAGATACATGACACCTGTTTGTATTTTTTTATTGTACCTTCACCTTATAGTGTACAATTCACCTCCCCAAGCACCCTGTATATTTAATTCCTGTCTTCACCCATCCTATCTCTTTTAAACTCTCTCTATCCTCCGGGCCCATCTGAGTGTCATTGTTCTTGGGAATCTGGCATGAGGGCTCACAGGCTCCGTTGATTTTGGGGAAGTGGGGTAAGCCTTGCCACCGCCAGTTAGCGTGGGATCTGTTGCATCATTGGTAGGCATTGCCACCCTTGACCGAGACTTCCCCTAGCTGTGTGTGTGTTTGGGGCTCCTGCTTTTGACCTCCAGGATGCCAACCTGTGTCTTAACCTGGGTCACGTCCTTAATGCCTAAGACGAGGCGATTGCTGTAAGGCTTAGACAGCATCGCTAATTCCTTAATTGTGTTGGCTTCCCTTGATCATGACTCTTTTGGGAATCTAATATCTGTCCCTATAAATCCCATAACAGTAATCTAACTTTGAATTTTATTCTTATCAATTTGTATCTATTTATTGTGTCTGTTGCATCATTGGTAAGCATTGCCGCCATTGACCGAGATGGTGCTCTGAATGTGTGTGCTTGTACTATTTATTAATAGTTATGTACATGTAGAGCTATGCACAAGTGTGTATGGTTCCAGAGCAGCATTACATGTAGCTTAGATCCCTGTGGCTACCAGCCTAAACTGATCGTATTCCACAGACAATTGTCCACAATGTCCATCTGCCTCAATGAGCCAGGAGACTTACAAACAATTGATCTGTGTTCTCCGTGCGAATGGTTGGCAAAGCTGTCTTAAATGTAAAACATTTTTAGGTGTCCCATTTGACATTTAATGCTGCGCTACCATTTGTATGGTACCGTACACATTTGTCGTACTATATCACCATATCTGTGCATCGAGATGTTGCAGATACATGACACCTGTACGTGGTATTATACTGTTAGTTGTTGTATATGTAGAGCTAAGCACAAGTGTGTATGGTTCCTGCACATTCAAAGAGCAGCATTACATGTAGCTTAGATCCCCGTGGCAGCCAGCCTAAACTGATCGTACTCCACAGACATTTGTCCGCAATGTCCATCTGCCTCAATGAGCCAGGAGACTTACAAGCAATTGATCTGTGTTGTCCGTGCGAATGGTTGGCGAAGCTGTCCTAAATATAAAGCATTTTCAGGCGTCCCATTTAATGCTGCAGCTATAATTTGTATGGTACCGTACAAATTTGTCGTACAGTTCATTTGTCCCCCTCACATGCAGCCAGTTGGTGTGGCCAATGATTACAATCTCATGCACCACCAGCTGAATACGTGCTGAAAGTGCCCAAAGGGCATCCTTATGAGGCCACAGTACCGGATCTATTCATCTAGATGTTGCAGATACATGACACCTGTGCGTGTATATTCTGTTAGTTTTTGTACATGTAGAGCTAGGCACAAGTGTGTATTGTTCCTACGCATTCAAAGAGCAGTAGCTAATATCCCTCCTAAACTGATCGTACTCCACAGACATTTGTCCGCAATGTCCATCTGCCTTAATAAATCAGGAGACCTACAAGCAATTGATCTGTCTTCTCCATGCGAATGGTTGGCGAAGCTGTCCTAAATATAAAGCATTTTTAGGTGTCCCATTTTTTGACATTTAATGCTGTAGCTACAATTTGTATGTTACTGTACACATTTGTCATACCAATGACTATATGTTGCAGATGCATGCACTGAAACTTTTTTCTTGTGTATGGTTCCTACGCATACAAAAGAAGTAGCATTACATCTAGCTTAGAACACCTTGGCAGTGACTCTAGTTTCATTACTTTGGGTCTGTAAAACTTTAATCTGCGTGAACCGATCCTGAATTCAGGATTTTACCAATCCTGAATTCAGGATAATGAGTTCTTCCGTTTTATACCAACCATCGCAGTGAAAATTAAAATTATTAAAAGATAGAGGCTGTTTCACCAATGGTGCGCACATTCTATACCATAAAATAATTTTAATCATCTAGAAAGCTGCCCTAACCCCACAATAGAGTGCAACCGAAATCCCGCGGTCGTACAATCCAATAATTGGTCGTGCACGTCCATAATTAGGGTCATTACGCCAGAGCCGAGTTGTGCACAACCACCCTCGATAATTAGAAATTGCCCATTGGCTCTCCATAGTTCAATTTTTTTTTCATCCTTTTGGTTGTACGAGCATTCAACCCAAGTACAAAGTCTGGGCTTCCCAAGTACAAAGTCGGTAAGCTTATATATATGTATCGGTGTGCGTAGGTATCGTGTGTATATGTTTACAGTGGGTGTAAGTGTGTGTGCTCTATTATCTATGCCTCAGCCATCGTGCCGTGCCGTGCCATCTACATGCGTGCCCGTGCTAGCTCAATATTTGCCTTGAGCTTCAAACCATGTGTAAGCTTCACAGTTCAAAACACACCTCGAAGCGGTTGCCTCCGTTTAACTGAGCCATCTACATGCGTGCCCATGCTAGCTCCATAGTTGCCATACATCAATTGATTTTGTTGGGTGTCCTTACGCCTTTGCGCATTGAACCCAAGTACAAAGTCTGGGCAACCCAGGTACAAAGTCTGTAAGCACCTGCATGCAGTGGGTGTATACGTGTGCGCAGCCATATTGCTGTGCCATCATCAACTAGCTTCACACGTAAATGCCTGCCGTGTCATGTACAAGCTTTGCACTCCCTGCTATGTAATATATATGCGTGCCGTGTCATGTAGAAGCGTTGTATAACAAAGGTAATAGCCCTCCATTGAACTAAGCCTATACCTAACACTGTGAAGACTGCATTCTTAACGAATAAGTCTCCATAAAACACACTAGTAAGCTTCGCACATGCCTGCCGCTTTTGTTAAACAATTCAGGGTGTTGTAATAATGAATAATAATATAATATATAAAGCTGTACATCAGCAGTTACAGCAGCTGCGTTATGAACCTGTAGGAAAAAAAAGATGGGAGTAAATATTTATTTTGGTGCTTCCTCCACACACACGCGCGCACACACACACACGCGCGCACACACACACACACACCCAAACACACACACTTACTCGTTCCTGCCACTAAAAATAAATCGTTGCAGTGCATTTTTCTGTCTAGATCTCCAAAACTTGCACCGTCACGGACACATTTACACAAACCTCATATAGCCACGGTCACACCTCTACAGCTTTTAAAAAGCTTGCACCATCACAGACACATTTATACTAACCTTATATAGCCACGGGCACACTTGTACAGCTTCAAAAAAGCTTACATCGTCACGGGCATATTTACACTAATCAAGCACACTTGCACTGTATTAATAAAAGCTTACACAGACACGGTCACACTTGTACAGCTTTAGAAAAGCATCATGGGCATACTTACAATACCACGGATAGCTTTAAAAGATGCTTCTACGGTCTCACAGGCACACTTACACTAACCTATCACATTTGCACTGCATTGTCTGCATGCATTACACCGTCACGGGCACACATACACAAACTATGCAATTGGACAAGCTTATACTGCCATGGAGCACTAAAAGCTTGGATACCGATATTAAAAAATAGTATTACTATTCCATAAGCTTAAAGACTCGCGCTGGCACACTTATATTTGCGACACTTTTATACTAGGTAGCTTTACTTTACAGGCCCATGGGCACACATGATCACCCTACATTTACTCTACCAGGGTCACGGCCACATGTACAAGCTATCAGTACTTAAGGAGAAGCTTAGAGAGTCACGGGCACAGTTACACAAGCTATAGTACAGCCAATACCAATTACATTTGGCAATGTGGCATTTCTTTGGCTGCTATCCATTGAATCTCATTAGGGCCAAAAACAACATTGACATGCCCTGCATAGGAAGTAAGCGTTTTGGCTTAAAAACTTCCATTGCATTAGGACTTGTTAGAAGCTTGCTTTGTGCTCTAACGTACATTATGCATTTTTACTTGCAATGATATCCAATGACTAAGCCAGACCCTTTTTTAGCTCGAGCGCGTACTAGTACACATGCACTCTATAGTACAGCAAATGCCAGTCTTATTCGAGCCTCGCTCACCTGTTTTACAACCTTCTCGACGCTACACAAAACACTCTATTAATACCAGGGTACTCCATAATATCTATGCCAATACGTGCGTAACATTTGAATTGGTAATAATAATTCTATTTATAGCTCATTTAGTGTCGTTGCAATTCTTATTGGTAGATCAGAGCTCAGCTGGATTGACAATTCCGAGGTGAGCTTACACCCTTGCCATCTGTATAGATGATTTCGGTGAGAAGTCGTTTCCCTGGAAACGCGTGACCTAAAACGATGAATAATTGATGTGGAGGGCAAGGTATACGTGAAATGGTATGGAGGTGTTGTGCTTTTGGCTGTAGAAATTGTGGTGGTCAGTGTTTGGGCCTAGGTTTCTATCGGTTTCCATTCAAAAATGAAGGCAGACTACGAAGGTGGATTCAAGCGGTCCGTAGAGAGGATTGGCAGCCTTTGAAGTACTCGCGAATCTGTGGCGACCATGTTAGTTAGAAGTGTGGAAGTCACAATTGAGTGAGGGAGTCATTTGTTTTTGATGTAGGCAAGCCTGTTGACGAACCCAGTGATGTGGCTATGTCTCTTCACGATTCTCTTTCAAGGATGGCATGCAAGAGGAAGTATTTTATCAAAATTATGGCAGTGAAAGCGCAGCAGACGAAAGCGGGGCAAAGGAGAGGTGTGCTTTATATTATCTCTGCTTCAGCTGTAGCGGGTCGTTTGCTAGTTCAAGCAGGACTCGCAACAGAGACAGAAATCATCAGTATGGGAGTTATAGGGATGCAGCCCCCATGTCTGGAATAGCCACCCCATCTGCACCAATAGCTGAATCTGCTTATGTCTTAGCAACGATGATGAGCATGTGTGCTGTCATGCTGCCCTGCTTTGCCTTTGGCTACAGCCTACAAAAGCTATAGGCCTACATGACGGAGGACAAAGATGTCTGTTGCCGATCGATTGCTATAAGCCTACTTGCTACATGTATGGACCTAGCTTATCGATTACAGATAGGTCTGTAGACATGTACACCGTGCATTCTTTTAAAAATAAGCTTAAGTTAGCAAGCTAGTGCAGTCGGCAACAATCAAGCCAGATGACCGAGCAATAGGCCCTAATCCACGCTTCGTGGGCTTGGTCTGCACTTTTGGTTGCCTTGGCTGAAACACACCACAAACACAGTCCTCACAGAGCCCGATTGAAACTAGTTGTAGGCTTCAAGTTCCAGGGCGATCGATAAAATAGCCAAATTTATTGCCATACTCTATACGCTGCCACAACGACATAGCGTCGCCGAAACGACGACCATCACCCCTCATGAAAAGGTCATAGCTTGGTGTCAGCCCCACCGACTCCAGTTTTTGTTTGTAACGCTCCTTTCGCTTGAAATCTGCCGATTTACCCTACGTCTCAATAATGTTTTGCCCTCATAAAAATTTCACATGACTCTCACGTGACGCGCGGGTTCTCACCGAAATAATCTATACACGTTTCCTGTGCCACGTATACTATCAGCACCCAAGTCGCCGTGCCATCAAATAGCTTTATCTACGTCTCCCGTGCCATCTGCAAGCTTTGCACACGTCTGCCGTGCCATGCACAAGCTTCACACACATCTGGAATACCCACACCGTTTAAGCTACTTGTAACCGCACACGTTAATCGAAACGTCAAATTATCCATGTACATTTGAGACACATCCAATACAATCCTGTGACACCAGAACCCCCCTGCTGTCCGCTTGCTGTAAATAGTCTTTCTGTAATTAAACAAAAATTAAGTTTTGGTAGTGTTGACTATATTAGCGCACACGTAAACAATAAATTAGTTTTTCGACGACTGTGCAAGCTGCGTTTAGTGTTGTTTGGGTGCTAAGCGGTCCCCAGCTTGTGAGCGTCAATGATCATGCCTTTGATTAGACTATCCAACTGGCAGCTCGAAGCCTCAACGTATACTGGGGGGTGAGTGATGCATGCACGGACGGAGCCTATAATTGTGCATAGTCAGTAAGCTTATGTATGTACTGGTGTGCGTAAGTATCGTGTGTATTTGGTTGCAGTAGGGGGAAGCGTGTCCTCAGCCGTCGTGCCGTGCCATCTACATGCGTGCCCGTATGTGCCTTGCAGTCTATGAGATTCAAACCATGTGTAAGCGTCACAGTCCAAAACACCGTTTTGTCCGTTTAACTAAGCCATTTACATGCGTGCCCATGCTAGTTCCATAGATGCCATTAGTCCAATGTGTTTTTGATTGGTTGTACATACGACTATGGGGTTGTAAGCTTATGTGTGTATTGTTGTGCATAGGCACCGTGTGTATATATGTATGTAGTTGGTGTAGGCATGTCCTCAGCCATCCGTGCCGTGCCATCTACATGCGTGCCCGTGCTAAGCTCGATAGTTGCCATATAGCAATTTATTTGTTGGGTGTTCGTACGCCTATGTGCATTTAACCCAAGTACAAAGTCGGGGTAACCCAGGTACAAAGTCTGTAGGGTGTCTAAATAATCTATGGTACAACAAAGGTAATAGCCCTCCGTTGAACTAAGCCTATACACTAGTAAGCTTTGCACATGCCTGTCGCTTTTGTTAAGGTTGTTGTAATAATGAATAGTACTACAATATATAGAGCTGTACATCAGTTATTGCAGCTGCATTATGAGCCTGTAGGGAAAAAAAAGATGGGAGTAAATATTTATTTCGGTGCTTCCTACACACACAAATAAATAAATATGCATCCACAATAATAATAAATAAATAAATGTGAACATTTACGCACTTATGTCCAATCTTATTGGAGGTTGATATTCACAAACTCTCATCAAAGTTATAAATTATTTAGTCGGAATTAGTGTTAGTTGCAATTGATTATTAATGATACCAATATAGTCACACCTGTTAAAAATAAAAGAATAAAAACCAATAATGTTAATTTGTCCAGCATATAAAAAGATGGGCTTAGCAAAAACGCACCCTTTTAACAGGAACTACAGCTGCACCATATGTCTTGTCCATGGGTTAATATTATCATCTTGCACTGTGACATGGTTATTACCATCGTGTGCTCAGTGGTTCATGCATTTGAGTGTAGTGTGCTCCACACATGTTAGTACACTGATGTTGTACTTACACAGGATAAATTAAAGAGTAAACTGGCATATCCAAAATGGCAAAGATTTATCCAGCCCGAATGTTATTGCCCTCAAGGTTACCATGTTGTGCACCATATACTTTGATGCACACAGCTCTTACCTATTTTTCCCCTCTCACAACAGGAAGTACATCTGCATCCTATGTGTAGGAGTTGCCAAATTGACACGATCTTACAAATGAATCTCACATCTGCTTGAGTCTGTAGCCACCCTGCAAGGCGATGCAGCTTACATTTTGGGGGCAATGAAGTTGGACAATGCAGATCAGGAGTTTTTTGTTTGAGCATTGCTTATGTTTAAGTGTTGTAAATAAATTTTATTGATCGATTGCATCATTATACAATCACACTAACATCAAGATACATGCACGTTATTATTTTTTTAAAACAAGTGATTCATTCTATGGCTTAACATTGGGTTAACAAATGCCTGCCAGTGGTTGAGCATCCCCTGCTGGTTTTGCTTGCCTTCTGAAATTGTTCCAAATCTTATGGTGGCAACTTCAAAGAACTTTAGTACGTCACTCATCCCGAGTGGAACATGTGTCACCAATTTTCAAGAGAGTGGACACGTGCCTTATATTAGCTTGCCACCTTCTAAATAACCCTTTTCCTAGCAGTTTTGCGCAATTGTCTTGTCAAGTAAACAGATACAATTATTACAATGATTTGTTTGTCGACACAGCATTAGTACCAAGAACGTGGCACTAATTCCCCGAACACGTTTATAGGCTTGGCACCAGTGGTTGGTATTATATGAATTCCCTGGGTGCTTCCAGAGTTTTAGCAGATGTATTAAAGACTGTGATGATTCAATATCGTGCAAGTAAATACGACAAAAATGATGGCGCACGTTGGATCAATCTCCTGCTCTGCACGGTCGCATTATGTTGTTGTAAGCAGTTTAATTTATGAGCTTTTAGGGATTTATACTAGGCTCAATCTCTGTGCAGACACCTCATCAGGAGGCAAGTGCAGGAATCTATCGCGAGTTACGTTAGTAACTCTCATATAGGATTTGACCTCGATTGTGAATATCATTAAAAAAACGGGACCCGCTTCTAACGGGATTCCTATCGATCGGATGGCTTAGCTAGTTGTTGGTATCGAACAAGGAATCAAAAGAGAGCCGTTTTGTGTTTGTTTGATGTCGCATAACCGTGTTGTTCAAGAGAACAAAAGGGATTCTGTTTTTCCTCGTCCCCAGACGGAACGGCGGCCATTTTCTCCTTCCTTTATTTGTAAAGAACTCGAGATAAGAACTGTTTTAAAGGACGCAAATGATGCCAGTACGTTCAGAATTTCAAGCGGCAGTGCCCTTTTGAGTCAGATACTTGTGGATCCTATTGGACCTTGAACTGATAACATAAATACATATGTTGATAACTTTACTGGGGATAAAACTCGACACGGGAGCTGTTTCAAACAACGTCAGTGGTATCAATAGGTTCAGAATTTCAAGTTATATCTGTACAAGTGAGTATGTTCATAGGGATCGCTTGTTACAGTAGCTCAGGCTAGAAATGGTGTGTTTCAAGCCATACGGCCATGATAGATGCTGTAAGCCACACCTACTTGAGCTTAAATAGAACTACACGTGAGGCTTGGTGTTCCTGTTCGTAGTTTATATCGTTTGCTTTTGTTAGTGAAGTTGCTTTTGTCAAAATCCCTTCATGTCAGCGTAAGGCTAGAGCTAAACGTCGAGCGGAATACCTCCAAAAGCGAGAGGAAATATTGAAGGAACGGTCGTCAGATGAGAGCAAAGAAAAATCACGAGAACGATATCATCGGAACCCCGAGCCAAAACTAACCGCTGAGGAAGAGAGATATCACCAGAACTCCGATCGAAAGCAAGCCGCTGAGTGGGAAAAATATCACAAGAACCCCGAGCCAATACTATCTTTAAAGCGGCAACGGTACAATGAAAATAAAGCGGCCATGAACAGTGCAGAACATCGGGACGGTTCCATCGCTTCTCCTGCGAAAAGAATGCGATTGCAAGAACGACCGACAGATCAACATGCTGCACGAAGCAAATGCCACCGTGCAAGGATAATGGACTTAGAAAGATATCTACCATAGTACCAATATAAACCCCAAAGGTACATACGTTTGTATTCGACTGAGTGATACGATACGTATTTTGAACATGTACATGCATGCGTGTATTATATTATAATGTTTATAAACCTTTGTGTTGCTAAGTCACCATGGACATAGTGCCCATATTACCAGGGCAATCTCATCCCTCCATCCTGCACATTCTCTCAGAAGGTTCTATATTCAGCTACTGTGTGTGGGATGGTGTCATCCTACTGACAGCTCAGACATGTGTGGTTCTATCATTGTAGTCATACAATATAATATTTAGTATATAGGTGTTACAGCAAGGTTGATGGGGGATCAAGGCAGATATGGAGGCAGCAAGCCACGTAGTTCTGCAAAAGTCTAATGGCATTCTCCATTTGAAGACCTGTTGAGGTATGCATAGGTGTCAATGGCCTGCCTGAGCATGCCATGAAGTTTAGCCCTTCCCACTATTGGGTTCTGCCTGCATAATTTTATTGTTTCTTTGAAGTGCACTGCGGTGACTGAATATGGCTTCTGTTTACCAAGCATGCTATCTGCTTACATGTCTGTCTTTTTCAACACCTCCAAGACTTGATTCTTCCATTCTGTTTTAACATTTTAGAACGCTTCCTAGCTGTGCAGGTCACATGTGTAACTTTGGAAAGGAAAACAAAGGTATGGATATAAAAATCATGACACGCTATTTGACTGGTGTACTCCACATATTGAAGAGTACATCTACATGTATGGAGAAGACTGATATGGTCCTCCAGTGGTGCTACAAAAGTGAACGATAAGTGGGTGGTGCTTATCCTGAAATTGGAAAGAGGATTAGTTTGGCAATGCGATGGCAGTTTAATGAAGGTAGAGTGAGTGGATTTGGTGATGGTGCATATAGCACTTGTCCTGACCAGGTGGATGTCAGATGTCGAAATGCACCAATTTTGTCTTGGTAATATGGTAGAGTTGGTGATGGTTTAAATGTGGTGTTTAAATTTGTGCTGTGGTCACATATGGAGTTACAGTCATCCTAATGACAGCCCAGACACATTTGACTATAAATGAGGTGGGAGACAAAATTGTGTGTTATCATTGTGGTCATACAATATAATATTTACTATAGGTGTTACAGCAAGGTGGATGGGGGGATCAAGGCAGATATGGAAGCAGCAAGTCACATAGTTCTGCAGACGTTTAAGGGCATTCTCCATTTGAAGACTTGTTGAGGTATGCATAGATGTCAATGGCCTGCCTGAGTATGCCATGAAGTTTAGCCCTTCCCACTATGTGTTGTGCTGTTAGCTGATATGGCTTTGATAGTGTAAAGATGTTGGTGCAATATCAAGGTAAATGAATGCTGCATCGAGTTGAGTGTATTAGTCATGTTTCTTTATCTACTCTGTAGAGATGTGCGTCAGCGTCTTCTGTCAGTTGCAAAAATGGTGGTGTGACATTTGGTTCTGAGCCTCTACCAACACCAGAAAAAAATAGCAACTGTATGGAACACCACCAAGATACAGCAGTGGGTCCTACAGCTACCAGTCTGCCTCAATGCAATCAGCTACCATGGGAGAGTCACTCGTAAGGGAGCTACCAGCGCCCATATTACCTTATTTCTCCATACACCAGTAATTGGTACGCAATGAAGCTACAAGCTGTAAAAAAAGGTAATGGTGGTGTACAGGTGACATTTACTGAGCCTCTACCAACACCAGGTTAAAGAGCTTTGAAAGGGAAAATAAGGCTTAATGGAACATCAGTAAGATACTGCATTCATCCCTTTGAAGTGACGTAAGTGTCTAGTAACAGGTGGGGAGAAGAAAGTGCCTGTAGATCTATATGGGCTTGTAAAGTGTGTACCAGCTGCAGGTACATGTACAGTCATCACTTTTGTAGATTGCATCCTATCAGTAAATGCATGTTAGTATTCATTGCTTCTTTGAACATCTTATCTGATTACCAAACATGTTTAGGTCTGCTGGTGTTGATATGGCTTCTGTTTACCTGAATGTATCTACACTCAACAAAAGCAATTTATTAGCTCATGTATACATGTAACTTAACTGTGTTGCTGCAGTGTATGACTACATCAACACTTCTAAGATTTCATTTGAACACTTACTGTGTACAGGTCACAACTTAAAGTGAAGGTATGATATAAATATTCACTATTTCACTGAGTGTTTGAATGATGTTGGTCCTGAAATTTTTGAGAGACTTTGGTTGACAATGCAATGTGAAGGTGGCATGTACTGCGGAGATTGTTCAGTGGTGTTAGGGACCAGACTTGGTGATGGTTGTATTCAATGTAGGTGTGTGGAGTTAGTGATGGTGCATCACACTTTTCAGGGATCAGATTTGTTGAAGCTTCCTCCAGAATGTGGAGTGCTTATATTTGGTCCTTGATTGGAGTTCAGCCGACATGGCTGGTGGTGACTCGAAAATGTTGGTGTTTTGCGACTCAGAACGGACTGTTGCAGTTGTTGTGTGTATTGGAGCAGGATAGATGGATTTTTGCCTAGTTGCTGTGTTGTGTTGTAGTCATAGTGTGCATCATGTGACACTGGCACCAATTGGGTATGGTCATAATTAATGACGCGATAATAGTATATATAACATTGCACATCAAAAAAGAGTGATGACTGACTTTCCCGGGATGACAACTACTGAACTACATTGATTTTAAAAAAACCAGCACCGCATGATACTCTCAGATCGATGGGCTAAACAAGTGTATGGCAACAGATTTTTAGCCCAAATGTCTTTACCTTGGTTTTAGACACATGTCCAGATATCGCACGCATGAATCGCCGATTAAGCTACGGGGTAGGCAGTCAGGGGCGGATGCAGGATTTTAGCGAGGGGGGGGGGGGGGAGGTTCTACATGAATTTTTGATGAAGGGGAGGGGCGCGCGCGAAGCGCGTGTAAATTTTTGTGGTGCGCATTCTAATTTTTCCACAGATTTTATTGGACACTAAGGCAATCAACACCAACAAATGTGTGCCACTCGGTTACGTTCTGGTTTTACGGATTTAAATGGCTGTGTTGGAACATGTATGCGCGCTTTTCTTTGCTATTCAGTTGAGCCACTTAAAATTTACCATCACACTGATTTCGGCAGATGACCTACTTCAAGCAGTGAACAGTGTGACATTGGCGCGCGAAAACATTTTTTGTACACATTCCACAGATTGTACATGTATAGGGGGATTAGAAACGGAAAACGGAGGCAATATGTCATAACCAATAAATGCGTGCCACTCCGTTACGTTCTGGCTTCCAGCTAGGCTATTGTCGTTTTAAAGGGCTGCATGTGCTTCATCATATCGCAGATTTGCATTCGCCATTGTACGTTTACAAAATCACATGCGCCGGCTTAGTTTTTTTGCTATGTTAAAATTTACCATCATCTCTAAAAGCATGCAGCCAGGTGCATTCAACTTTGATGGGTACTAATACTAGCGCAGAAATCACAATAACTGCGGAAAGAATCGCTCTATTACGTCCGCGGGTTAGCATTTTGGAATACATTTAGATTTACGTATATAAATACCAGCCTATAACATATCTCGCAGTTTACAGAATATAGTACTAACCAAGGAATAAGCAATAAGAATAAGCTGCTTAGCAACTTCACGGAGTGCACGCTGAACTCTCCGTAGAAATGTATAGCTCACGTGCGCCGATTACACATCAATAATATTCATAATGTATTCATCTTTCCTCAATACGCATTGCCCTGTATTGCATCTGTATTGCATCATGAACGGTAGATACAAGTCACTTCTAGTTGGTTTTGTCCTGGATCTAAAACGTCTCCACTTTGAGTTGCTAGCATATACCTTAATGAGACCATCTCGTGACTGACTTGCTAATTAGGAAGTCCGTAAAAGATTTTCCTAATGCATTCACCTTTCCTCAATACACATTGATCTAAAACGTCTCCACTCTGAATTGCTAGCATATACCTTAATGAGACTATCTCGTGACTGACTTGCTAATTAGGAAGATGGTAAAAGATTTTCCTAATGTATTCACCTTTCCTCAATACGCATTGCCCCTACTCTGTAATGCATCATGAACGTTAGATACAAGTTACTTCTAAGTTAGTTTACTCCTGGATCTAAAACGTCTCCAATTTGAATTGTTAGAATATACCTTTATGAGACCATCTCGCCACTGACTTGCTAATTAGGAAGTCCGTAAAAGACTTTCCTAATGCATTCACCTTTTCCTCAATACACATTGCCACTACTCTGTAATGCATCATGAACAGTAGATACAAGTCACTTCTAGTTTGTTTTGTCCTGGATGTAAAATGTCTCCAATTTGAATTGGTACCATATACCTTAATGAGACTATAACTCGTGACTGACTTGCTAATTAGAAAGACGGTAAAAGATTTGCATAATGTACACACCTTTCCTCAATACATATTGCCACTACTCTGTAATGCATCATGAAAGGTAGATACAAGTCACTTCTAGTTGGTTTTGTCCTGGATCTAAAACGTCTCCACTTTCAATTGCTAGCATATACCTTAATGAGACCATCGCGTGACTGACTTGCTAATGAGGAAGTCCGTAAAAGATTTTCCTAATGCTTTCACCTTTCCTCAACACGCATTGCCACTACTCTGTAATGCATCATGAACAGTAGATACAAGTCACTTCTAGTTGGTTTTGTCCTGGATGTAAAATGTCTCCAATGTGAATTGGTACCATATACCTTAATGAGACTATATCTCGTGACTGACTTGCTAACTAGGAAGACGGTAAATGATTTGCCTAATGTAGTCACCTTTCCTCAATACATATTGCCACTACTCTGTAATACATCATAAACGGTAGATACAAGTCACTTCTAGTTGGTTTTGACAGGGATTTAAAACGTCTCCACTCTGAATTGCTAGCATATACCTTAATGAGACTATCTCGTGACTGACTTGCTAATAAAAGATATAGTACTAACCAAGGAATAAGCAATAAGAATAAGCTGCTTAGCAACTTCACGGAGTGCACGCTGAACTCTCCGTGGAAATGTATAGCTCACGTGCGCCGATTACAATCAATAAAATTCATAATGTATTCATCTTCCCTCAATACGCATTGCCCTGTATTGCATCTGTATTGCATCATGAACGGTAGATACAAGTCACTTCTAGTTGGTTTTGACCTGGATCTAAAACGTCTCCACTCTGAATTGCTAGCATATACCTTAATGAGACTATCTCGTGACTGACTTGCTCATTAGGAAGATGGTAAAAGATTTTCCTAATGTATTCACCTTTCCTCAATACGCATTGCCCCTACTCTGTAATGCATCATGAACGGTAGATACAAGTTACTTCTAAGTTAGTTTAGTCCTGGATCTAAAACGTCTCCAATTTGAATTGTTAGCATATATCTTAATGAGACCATCTCGTGACTGACTTGCAAATTAGGAAGTCCGTAAAAGATTTTCCTAATGCATTCAACTTTTCATCAATATACATAGCCACTACTCTGTAATGCATCATGAACAGGATACAAGTCACTTCTAGTTTGTTTTGTCCTGGATGTAAAATGTCTCCAAATTGAATCGGTACCATATACCTTAATGAGACTATATCTCGTGACTGACTTGCTTATTAGAAAGACGGTAAATAATTTGCCTAATGTACTCACCTTTCCTAAATACATATTGCCACTACTCTGTAATGCATCATGAAAGGTACAGTGGAGAACATGATAGTTGGACAAATAATTTTTTCTCATCAAGTTTTACTTTCGAATGGAGTATCTCAGTAGCCTTACATCTTTATTAAAATCTAATTGCACACATCTGTGCCTATACCACTTGGCCATATATAAGCTTGAAAAAGAAATAAGTCGCATGACTTCTAAGGCTCGTTAATTAATTATTTAGTGACCCCTCTCCAAAACAATTTGTTTGTCGAGTTTCTCCGCGCACATTGAACGGATCCCAACGAAATTGGGTGTGTAACTAAAGGACCTACGTACGCAAGTTTTCAGTCTTACGCATCTAACATCGGACTAACCGTTGTGCCGTTATTCACAAAAAGGCGCCATTGTAGAGCCTTAAGTGTTAAGATCAACGTTTTTCCATGCGCTTTTGATAGCTTGCAGGAGTTTCAGGTTAAATCGTGCGATGGGCATTCTATCGATTTAGCTACGGTATGAGCTCATTGCGATAAAACTACCGTACAAAACATGTTTAGAAACATGAGTGGCTTGGTAGTGTCGCCATTTTGAATAATTTCGATTAATTTACTATGAATATATGATTTAAAACACTGCGTCGGTCCGGTTATTTCTGGTTATTCGAATGGCTGAGGGCGTAGCCTGTGTTGATGGAAACGGTCAGGGGCGGATCCAGGATTTAGGAGCGGGGGGGGGGTAAGGTGATATAAGTGCAAGGGCGTGGCCGGACACGCCTACCACCAGCAAGGGGGTATGGGGGAGCGCTGTAAGCTCCCCCATCGGGGTCTGGGGCGGAGCCCCAGCCGCTTTGCAAATTTTGCACTTTTAATGTCACAAAACATAGCATAATTGCGTAGAAACATGGTATAGAATAGTAAATTACTTGCTTCGAGACTTTCCTGTAGTATTGAACGGCATAACGATCGATATACGGTACCCGCTCAACGATCCGCCATAGTTAAATATTCCAAAGTACAACAGGTTGTATATATAGATCGGAATATTTAACTACATCCTGTGGGCTGGGACATTTATAACAATCACTCCACCTACCACTAAAGGAAGGATCGTTGCGCCGTTGCGCGTTCAGTATCGTCGTGCGTACCGTAAGAAGTCATGAATTTTTAATAACAGGTTTTGCGGGGGGGGGTATACCCCCGCCACCCCCCCCCTGGATCCGCCACTGACGGTTCTTTCGATAACCAAACCGACGAAGCTGCACCTACCGAGTACGAGTCGATCTTCAAGACAGGCTAGCAAGGCTGCTGTATCGACATGGACAGAGCTTAAAAAGTGACCGGAAGTCTCCCCAAAGAAACCCAACTGGCGGCTACCGGTATCCGTTGAAGCACTCTGAGTCTGGGAAATTCCAGGTACGTACCTGGAATATCCCAGAGTCTGAGTGCTTCAACAATCGCGCCAGTTGGCGTGGAGACATCCGGTCGCTTTTTAAGCTCTGTCCATGTCGATACAGCAGCCTTGCTAGCCCGTCTTGAAGATCGACTCGTACTCGGTAGGTGCAGCTTCGTAGGTTTGGTTATCAAAAGAACCGTTTCCATCAACACAGGCTACGCCCTCAGCCATTCGAATAACCAGAAATAACCGGACCGACGCAGTGTTTCATAGTATAATTAATCGAAATTATTCAAAATGGCGACACTACCAAGCCACTCATGTTTCTAAACATGTTTTGTACGGTAGTTTTATCGCAATGAGCTCATACCGTAGCTAAATCGATAGAATGCCCATCGTATGATTTAACCTGAAACTCCTGCAAGCAATCAAAAGCGCATGGAAAAACGCTGATCTTAACACTTTAGGCCCTACAATGGCGCCTTTTTGTGAATAACGGCACAACGGTTAGTCCGATATTAGATGCGTAAGACTGAAAACTTGCGTACGTAGGTCCTTTAGTTACACACCCAATTTCGTTGGGATCCGTTCAATGTGCGCGGAGAAACTCAACAAACGAATTGTTTTGGGAGGGGTCACTAAATAATTAATTAACGAGCCTTAGAAGTCATGCGACTTATTTCTTTTTCAAGCTTATATGGCCAAGTGGTATAGGCACAGATGTGTGCAATTAGATTTTAATAAAGATGTAAGGCTACTGAGATACTCTATTCGAAAGTAAAACTTAATGAGAAAAAATTATTTGTCCAACTATCATGTTCTCCACTGTAGATACAAGTCACTTCTAGTTGGTTTTGTCCTGGATCTAAAATGTCTCCACTTTGAATTGCTAGCATATACCTTAATGAGACTATCTCGTGACTGTCTTGCTAATTAGGAAGTCCGTAAAAGATTTTCCTACTGCTTTCACCTTTCCTCAATACACATTGCCACTACTCTGTAATGTATCATGAACAGTAGATACAAGTCACTTCTAGTTGGTTTTATCCTTGATGTAAAATGTCTCCAATTTGAATTGGTACCATATACCTTAATGAGACTATATCTCGTGACTGACTTGCTAACTAAGAAGACGGTAAATAATTTGCCTAATGTAGTCACCTTTCCTCAATACATATTGCCATAACACTGTAACGTATCATGAACGGTAGATCCAAGTCACTTCTAGTTGGTTTTGACCTGGATCTAAAACGTCTCCACTCTGAATTGCTAGCATATACCTTAATGAGACTATCTCGTGACTGACTTGCTAATAAAAGATATAGTACTAACCAAGGAATAAGCAATAAGAATAAGCTGCTTAGCAACTTCACGGAGTGCACGCTGAACTCTCCGTAGAAATGTATAGCTCACGTGCGCCGATTATACATCAATTATATTCATAATGTATTCATCTTTCCTCAATACGCATTGCCCTGTATAGCATCTGTATTGCATCATGAACGGTAGATACAAGTCACTTCTAGTTGGTTTTGTCCTGGATCTAAAACGTCTCCACTCTGAATTGCTAGCATATACCTTAATGAGACTATCTCGTGACTGACTTGCTAATTAGGAAGTCCGTAAAAGATTTTCATAATGTATTCACTTTTCCTCAATACGCATTGCCCCTACTCTGTAATGCATCATGAACGGTAGATACAAGTCATGTCTATCTGGTTTTGTCCTTGATCTAAAATGTCTCCACTTTGAATTGGTACCATATATCATAAAGAGACTATATCTCGTGACTGACTTGCTAATTAGGAAGACGGCAATAGATTTGCCTAATGTAGTCACCTTTCCTCAGTACATATTGCCACTACTCTGTAATGCATCATGAACGGTACATACAAGTTACTTCTAGTTGGTTTTGTCCTGGATCTAAAACGTCTCCAATTTGAATTGATACCATATACCTTAATGAGACTATATCTCGTGACTGACTTGCTAATTGGGAAGACGGTAAAAGATTTCCTAATGTACTCACCTTTCCTCAGTACATACTGCCACTACTCTGTAATGCATCATGAACGGTAGATACAAGATACTTCTAGTTGGTTTTGTCCTGGATCAAAAACGTCTCCAATTTGAATTGGTACCATATTCCTATATGAGACTATATCTCGTGACTGACTTGCTAATTAGGAAGACGGTAAAAGATTTACCTAGAGTATTCACCTTTCATCAATACGCATTTCCACTACTCTGTAATGCATCATGAAAGTTAGATACTAGTCACTTCTAGTTGGTTTTCTCCTGGATCTAAAATGTCTTGAATTTGAATTGGTACCATATACCTGAATGAGGCTATCGCACGATTGACTAGCTAATTAGGAACACGGTAAAAGATTTCCTAATGTACTCACCTTTCCTCAGTACATATTGCCACTACTCTGTAATGCATCATGAACGGTAGATACAAGTCACTTCTTGTTGGTTTTGTCCAGAATCTAAAACGTCTGAAATTTGAATTGGTACCTTAAACCATTATGAGACTATATCTCGTGACTGACTTGCTAATTAGGAAGACAATAAAAGATTTACCTAGCGCATTGCCACTACTCTGTTGTGCATCATGAACGGTAGATACAAGTCACTTCTAGTTGGTTTTGTCCTGGATCTAAAATGTCTCCACTTTGAATTGGTACCATATACCTTGAAGAGGCTATCGCGCCACTGACTTGTTAATTAGGAAGACGGTAAAATAGTTGCCTAATGCATTCACCTTTCCTCAATACATATTGCCACTACTATGTAATGCATCATGAACAGTTGTTACAAGTCACTTCTAGTTGGTTTTGCCCTGGATCTAAAATGTCTTCACTTTGAATTGGTACCATATACCTTAATGAGGCTATCACGTCACTGACTTACTAGTTAGGAGGACGGTAAAAGATATTCCTAATAAATTCACCTTTCCTCAATACGCATTGCCCCCACTCTGTATTGCATCATGAACGGTAGATACAAGTCACTTCTGGTTGGTTTTGTCCTGGATCTAAAATGTCTTCGCTTTGAATTGGTACCATATATCTTAAAGAGACTATATCTCGTGACTGACTTGCTAATTGGGAAGACAGTAAAGGATTTCCTAATGTACTCACCTTTCCTCAGTGCATATTGCCACTACTCTGTAATGCATCATGAACGGTAGATACAAGTTACTTCTAGTTGGTTTTGTCCTGGATCAAAAACGTCTCCAATTTGAATTGTTACCATATACCTTTATGAGAATATATCTCGTGACTGACTTGCTAATTAGGAAGACATTAAAAGATTTACCTAGCGCATTGCCACTACTCTGTTATGCATCATGAATGGTAGATACAAGTCACTTCTAGTTGGTTTTTTCCTGGATCTAAAATATCTCCACTTTGAATTGGTACCATATATCTTGAAGAGGCTATCGCGCCACTGACTTGTTAATTAGGAAGACGGTAAAAGAGTTGCCTAATGCATTCACCTTTCCTCAATACACATTGCCACTACTATGTAATGCATCATGAATAGTTGTTACAAGTCACTTCTAGTTGGTTTTGTCCTTGATCTAAAATGTCTCCACTTTGAATTGGTACCATATACCTTGAAGAGGCTATCGCGCCACTGACTTGTTAATTAGGAAGACGGTAAAAGAGTTGCCTAATGCACTCACCTTTCCTCAATACATATTGCTACTACTGTGTAATGCATCATGAACGGTAGATACAAGTCACTTCTAGTTGGTTTTTTGTCCTGGATCTAAAACGTCTCCACTCTGAATTGCTAGCATATAACTTAAAGAAACTATATCTCGTGACTGACTTGCTAATTGGGAAGACGGTAAAAGCTTTCCTAATGTACTCACCTTTCCTCACTGCATATTGCCACTACTCTGTAATGCATCATGAACGGTAGATATAAGTTACTTCTAGTTGGTTTTGTCCTGGATCAAAAACGTCTCCAATTTGAATTGGTACCGTATTCCTTTATGAGACTATATCTCGTGACTGACTTGCTAATTAGGAAGACAATAAAAGATTTACCTAGCGCATTGCCACTACTCTGTTATGCATCATGAATGGTAGATACAAGTATCTTCTAGTTGGTTTTTTCCTGGATCTAAAGTGTCTTGAATTGGAATTGGTACCATATACCTTAATGAGGCTATCGCACGATTGACTAGCTAATTAGGAACACGGTAAATGATTCTCCTAATGTACTCACCTTTCCTCAATACATATTGCCACTACTCTGTAATGCATCATGAACGGTAGATACAAGTCACTTCTAGTTGGTTTTGTCCTGGATCTAAAATGTCTCCACTTTGAATTGGTACCATATACCTTGAAGAGGCTATCGCGCCACTGACTTGTTAATTAGGAAGATGGTAAAAGAGTTGCCTAATGCATTCACCTTTCTTCAATACATATTGCCACTACTATGTAATGCATCATGAACGGTACATACAAGTTACTTCTAGTTGGTTTTGTCCTGGATCTAAAACGTCTCCAATTTGAATTGGTACCATATACCTTAATGAGACTATATCTCGTTACTGACTTGCTAATTGGGAAGACGGTAAAAGATTTCCTAATGTACTCACCTTTCCTCAGTACATACTGCCACTACTCTGTAATGCATCATGAACGGTAGATACAAGATACTTCTAGTTGGTTTTTTCCTGGATCTAAAATGTCTCCACTTTGAATTGGTACCATATACCTTGAAGAGGCTATCGCGCCACTGACTTGTTAATTCAGTAGGAAGATGGTAAAAGAGTTGCCTAATGCATTCACCTTTCCTCAATACATATTGCCACTACTATGTAATGCATCATGAACAGTTGTTACAAGTCACTTCTAGTTGGTTTTGTCCTGGATCTAAAATGTCTCCACTTTGAATTGGTACCATATACCTTAATGAGGCTATCATGTCACTGACTTACTAGTTAGGAGGACGGTAAAAGATATTCCTAATAAATTCACCTTTCCTCAATACTCATTGCCCCCACTCTGTATTGCATCATGAACGGTAGATACAAGTCACTTCTAGTTGGTTTTGTCCTGGATCAAAAACGTCTCCAATTTGAATTGCTACCATATACCTTTATGAGAATATATCTCGTGACTGACTTGCTAATTAGGAAGACATTAAAAGATTTACCTAGCGCATTGCCACTACTCTGTTATGCATCATGAATAGTTGTTACAAGTCACTTCTAGTTGGTTTTTTCCTGGATCTAAAATGTCTCCACATTGAATTGGTACCATATACCTTGAAGAGGCTATCGCGCCACTGACTTGTTAATTAGGAAGACGGTAAAAGAGTTGCCTATTGCACTCACCTTTCCTCAATACACATTGCTACTACTGTGTAATGCATCATGAACGGTAGATACAAGTCACTTCTAGTTGGTTTTTTGTCCTGGATCTAAAACGTCTCCACTCTGAATTGCTAGCATATAGCTTAAAGAGACTATATCTCGTGACTGACTTGCTAATTGGGAAGACGGTAAAAGATTTCCTAATGTACTCACCTTTCCTCACTGCATATTGCCACTACTCTGTAATGCATCATGAACGGTAGATATGTTACTTCTAGTTGGTTTTGTCCTGGATCAAAAACGTCTCCAATTTGAATTGGTACCATATTCCTTTATGAGACCGGCTATATCTCGTGACTGACTTGCTAATTAGGAAGACATTAAAAGATTTACCTAGCGCATTGCCACTACCCTGTTATGCATCATGAATGGTAGATACAAATATCTTCTAGTTGGTTTTTTCCTGGATCTAAAATGTCTCCACTTTGAATTGGTACCATATACCTTGAAGAGGCTATCGCACCACTGACTTGTTAATTAGAAAGATGGTAAAAGAGTTGCCTATAGCATTCACCTTTCCTCAATACATATTGCCACTACTATGTAATGCATCATGAACAGTTGTTACAAGTCACTTCTAGTTGGTTTTGTCCTTGATCTAAAATGTCTCCACTTTGAATTGGTACCATATACCTTAATGAGGCTATCACGTCACTGACTTGCTAGTTAGGAGGACGGTAAATGATATTCCTAATAAATTCACCTTTCCTCAATACGCATTGCCCCCACTCTGTATTGCATCATGAACGGTAGATACAAGTCACTTCTAGTTGGTTTTGTCCTGGATGTAAAATGTCTCCGCTTTGAATTGGTACCATATATCTTAAAGAGACTATATCTCGTGACTGACTTGCTAATTGGGAAGACAGTAAAGGATTTCCTAATGTACTCACCTTTCCTCAGTACATATTTCCACTACTCTGTATTGCATCATGAACGGTAGATATAAGTCACTTCTAGTTGGTTTTGTCCTGGATCTAAAATGTCTCCGCTTTGAATTGGTACCATATATCTTAAAGACACTATATCTCGTGACTGACTTGCTAATTGGGAAGACAGTAAAAGATTTCCTAATGTACTCATCTTTCCTCAATACATATTGCCACTACTCTGTAAGGCATCACGAACGGTAGATACAAGTCACTTCTAGTTGGTTTTCTCCTGGATCTAAAATGTCTTGAATTTGAATTGGTACCATATACCTTAATGAGGCTATCACCCGACTGACTAGCTAATTAGGAAGACGGTGAAAGATTTACCTAAAGTATTCACCTTTCCTCAATACGCATTGCCACTACTCTGTAATGCATCATGAACGGTAGATACAAATCACTTCTAGTTGGTTTTGTCCTGGATCTTAAACGTCTCCACTTTGAATTGCTAGCATATACCATAATGAGACCATATCGTGACTGACTTGCTAGTTAGGAAGTCCGTAAAAGATTTTCCCTATGCATTCACTTTTCCTCAATACAAATTGCCACTACTCTGTAATGCATCATGAACAGTAGATTCAAGTCACTTCTAGTTTGTTTTGTCCTGGATGTAAAATGTCTCCAATTTTAATTGGTACAGTATACCTTAATGAGACTATATCTCGTGACTGACTTGCTAATTAGGAACACGGTAAAAGATTTGCCTAATGTACTCATCTTTCATTAATACACATTGCCACTACTCTGTAATGCATCATGAACGGTAGATACAAGTCACTTCTAGTTGGTTTTGTCCTGGATCTAAAACGTCTCCACTCTGAATTGCTTATATATACCTTAATGAGACTATCTCGTGACTGACTTGCATCATGAACAGTAGATTCAAGTCACTTCTAGTTTGTTTTGTCCTGGATGTAAAATGTCTCCAATTTGAATTGGTACCGTATACCTTAATGAGACTATATCTCGTGACTGACTTGCTAATTAGGAAGGTGGTAAAAGATTTTCCTAATACATTCACCTTTCCTCAATACGCATTGCCCCTACTCTGTAATGCATCATGAACGGTAGATACAAGTTACTTCTAGTTGGTTTTGTCCTGGATCTAATACGTCTCCAATTTGAATTGGTACCATATACCTTAATGAGACTATATCTCGTGACTGACTTGCTAATTAGGATGATGGCAAAAGATTTACCTAGAGTATTCACCTTTCATTAATACGCATTGCCACTACTCTGTAATGCATCATGAAAGGTAGATACAAGTCACTTCTCGTTGATTTTCTCCTGGATCTAAAGTGCCTCCACTTTTAATTGGTACCATATACCTTAATGAGGCTATTACGCCACTGACTTGCTAGTTAGGAGGACGGTAAAAGATTATCCTACTAAATTCACATTTCCTCAATACGCATTGCCCCTACTGTGTAATGCATCATGAAAGGTAGATACAAGTCACTTCTAGTTGGTTTTGTCCTGGATCTATAATGTCTCCACTTTTAATTGGTACCATATAACTTAAAGAGACTATATCTCGTGACTGACTTGCTAATTTGGAAGACGGTAAAAGATTTCCTAATGTACTCACCTTTCCTCAGTACATATTGCCACTACTCTGTAATGCATCATGAACGGTAGATACAAGTTACTTCTAGTTGGTTTTGTCCTGGATCAAGAACGTCTCCAATTTGAATTGGTATCATATACCTTAATGAGACTATATATATCTCGTGACTGACTTGGTAATTAGGATGATGGAAAAGATTTACCTAGAGTATTCACCTTTCATCAATACGCATTGCCACTACTCTGTAATGCATCATGAAATATAGATACAAGTCACTTCTAGTTGATTTTCTCCTGGAACTAAAATGTCTCCACTTTGAATTGGTACCATAAACATTAATGAGGCTATCACGCCACTGACTTGCTAGTTAGGTAGACGGGAAAAGATATTCCTAATTATTTCACCTTTCCTCATTACGCATTGCCCCTACTCTGTATTGCATCATGAACGGTAGATACAAGTCACTTCTAGTTGGTTTTGTCCTGGATCTAAAATGTCTCCACTTTGAATTGGTACCATATAACTTAAAGAGACTATATCTCGTGACTGACTTGCTAATTGGGAAGACGGTAAAAGATTTCCTAATGTACTCACCTTTCCTCACTGCATATTGCCACTACTCTGTAATGCATCATGAACGGTAGATATAAGTTACTTCTAGTTGGTTTTGTCCTGGATCAAAAACGTCTCCAATTTGAATTGGTACCATATTCCTTTATGAGACTATATCTCGTGACGGACTTGCTAATTAGGAAGACGGTAAAAGATTTACCTAGAGTATTCACCTTTCATCAATGCGCATTGCCACTGCTCTGTAATGCATCATGAAAGGTAGATACAAGTCACTTCTACTTGGTTTTCTCCTGGATCTAAAATGTCTTGAATTTGAATTGGTACCATATACCTTAATGTGGCTATCGCACGACTGACTAGCTAATTAGGAAGACGGTAAATGATTTTCCTAATGCACTCACCTTTCCTCAATACATATTGCCACTACTCTGTAATGCATCATGAACGGTAGATACAAATCACTTCTAGTTGGTTTTGTCCAGGATCTAATACGTCTGCAATTTGAATTGGTACATTATACCTATATGAGACTATATCTCGTGACTGACTTGCTAATTAGGAAGACAATAAAAGATTTACCTAGCGCATTGCCACTACTCTGTTATGCATCATGAATGTTAGATACAAGTATCTTCTAGTTGGTTTTTTCCTTGATCTAAAATGTCTCCACTTTGAATTGGTACC
>OX442420.1:10328864-10388864 GCA_949361645.1 Spongilla lacustris
CAATGCAGACCTTGCAAATACACCCTCACCTTGAGGTAAACATCGCCTCTATACTCACCCAAGATGGTGGGGCATATTAATATGTACATACACTTATAACCCTTGTATGAGGATGGACACTCAGACGTTTGCAAGTCCCAGCTAGATGGGAAAAGAATTAGTTTATAATAGCTCCCTTTACCTACATAAACTCACACAAATCCATTTGCGTTTGATGATTGAATCCATTATGTTGCTACAGGCAAAAGGAAAGTAATACAACATCAAGTGCGTGCCTGCCTCTGCACTTATGCGTGCACAGGTTGCGCAGGCTTCGTGTGTGTGTGTGTGTGTGTGTGTGTGTGTGTGTGTGTGTGTGTGTGTGTGCGTGTGCGTGTGTGTGTGTGTGTGTGCGCCCATGTGTGTGCGCGCACGCACGCGCGTGTGTGCGTTTGTTTACATCAAACACTCACTGTGCTATCCAGACAGGCAGCCCACCTTCCAGCACAGAGCATCCTCTCCATTCCTCCTGCAAACCTTACACTGTAATCACACATGGGGCGATGTGCGCTTATTAGAATGATATACTTACCCAAGTTGGTAGAGGATGTTGTTGTTTGCACGTGGGAGCCATTCCGACAGTCAAAAGTGAACACGCACGCATGCATGCACCAGTACCGTCTGCATACGAACGGTTCCTCGGTAGCAGCTAGCTACGCATAAGTGAGTCACGTGGCCTTCCGTATATTAGGGTAATATATAAGTTTACAATAATTATTATATAACCCGCAATACATAAAATTGGTACTGAATTGTGATGGCACTGTACAAACGATTCTTTGTACTAAATCCGAAATCAGCGCTAGGGATGGGGTTAGGGGGAGGGACCCACTGACCATAACGCCAAGCAAAGACTTAGAGCACCCCAGAGAATAGAGGAACAGAGTGTAGGAATTTTTTGGGAGTAGTTCCCAATAGAGAGAGTGTATTGGAGAAGAGAGGGGATTTTTAGAAGTAAGAGGGAATTTTTTAATTTGAGAAGAAGGGGGGTAGAGAAGCAGAGAGACAAGGAAATGAGAGAAAATTAGGAGGAATTTATTTAGAGTAGAGCCCAACAGTAGAAGACTGTGGGAGAGGAGTGAGGATTTTTAGGAGAGAGAGAGTATTTTTAAATTACAGAGAGAGGTGGGGGTGGGGATTAAATAGGGAAAGGAATTTTAGAGAGGCTGCTGTAACGGACGGACAGAGGAATGGCACGCAGGGGGACTCAGGGGCGGATTGGAGCGAGGCTAATCACCACCGTACTCACCCATTATACGCACACCAATGACTGGGAAACGCACACGCACTTACCGCATGAACAGACCCGCACGGCCACGGCAACGCCCAGCAACGAACAAAGCAACATACACGTTTCGGCTTTAGGGTTAGGGTTAGGGTTAGGGTTTAGGAACCCTTCAGACTCGCTTAAATGCATTAAGCTGGATCGCTCAGCGTGGATTTGGACTCTTCCCGGCAAGTTATTTATTGTGCGTACACGCACGGCCTGCCTACCTGCCTGCCACCGCCCCCCACGTCATAATGACGTCACACAGCCAAAACGTTTCACTGTCCAACACTGGAGAAGAGCCGGTGCTTGTCGTTGGCTCAGGCGAACTTGGCAGTGAAAGATCTATCGGCCAAGGGGTTTTTTGAGGTCGTGGGACCTCCAGTCTCTAAACGCCGACCACATTCTTGGGCCATGTTGGATCTCCGCGACTGCATAGCTCACGCTCGAAAAGAACCCTTCGGGCTACGTGGAACCAACACATGAGCTTGCCCACCCGATTTTGTCGCTCTACCCTACTCGGGCGCCTTGCAGTGGCGACTGAAAGTGTGTCGTGAATATCATTACCACTAGGATCCCTGCATAATTATTAACGAATTACTCAGCAGCTGGGCTATGGGAAACGTATCCTCACGTGCGCCGTATGAAATTATTAATCACTGAGCCCCTGGGCCGGCCGCGCACCTCCGCGTATTATCTAACCTAGTGTCCGTATACCTAATATGTGTATCCGCCCCCTTCCTTACGATACACGCAACAGTTGTGTATATATATATATATATCTAACTTTATGCCTGGGCTATCCGACGCTGTTGCGCTGGCCCTCTCCCCTCCCGCCGTCTCAAAGTTCACTCGATTATAAACCACTGGCTATGTCGCTCGTACCGTATATCCATTTCAACAAATGTATTCCTTGTACTGTATGCGTGTCGACAAGCCGTTTTAAAACCGCACGAGCCGTGACCGGTGGCATACTCCTGCACACAATTCCTTGCTGCCCCCTCCCCACCCCCCCCCCCCCCTGCTTAGATAGACGTTCCGTAAAATGCAGCAGCTAAGTTAGGCTGCCGTATATCCTTTTCAACACATCATTATATTTTATTCATACCGAAATTTTAAAATATATCAATGGAACCAATGCAATTCTTAGCGTCGCGCGTTGAACGCTTCCAGCATCATTTTACAAACCATTTTTATTTTTGCATTCTTCTGCACTGCGTTTACAGTATATACTGGTCACTATAATACTGCATGGAAAGCGGTTCAGAACGAAGCGACGCCGGCGAGCTTGCACCTCCGGCAGCAGATCCTGTCCGTAAACGACCCCGCCGTGAAGCGCTTCAGCTACGTCTGGCTGACTTTCCTGCAACGCAGCGTCAAATGACACTGCTAAAGGCATTCCTGCAAGAACCTTTGTCGGAGACGCGTCGAACCGAACCGCTTAGCAATATAACCGTTCAGGCAACTCAACGACGCCTTTTGAGTAAGTCAGTCGATATATATATATTTATTGCATGTTGCAGTGATGATATCTCTACATGCACCCGCCCAATGCAGCTTTCTTGGGATACGTGCACAGCCGACACCCTAGTACTGAACCCTAACCCCACAACAGGGTGCATCCGGAGTCCCGCGGTCGTACAATCCAATAATTGGTTGTGCACGACCATAATTAGGGTCATTACGCCAGAGCCGGGTTGTACACAACCACCCTAGATAATTAGAACTGCCCGTTGGCTATCCATAGTTCAATTTTTTTTTTCGTCCTTTTGGTTGTACGAGCATTCAACCCGGGCTTCCCAAGTGCAAAGTCGGTAAGCTTATGTATGCATCGGTGTGCGTAGGTATCGTGTGTTTATGTTTACAGTGGGTGTAAGCGTGCGTGTCCTCAGCCATCGTGCCGTGCCATCTACATGCGTGCCCGTGCTAGCCCAATATTTGCCTTGCCAAAACACACCTCGAAGCCGTTGCCTCCGTTTAACTAAGCCATCTACATTCGTGCCCGTGCTAGCTCCATAGTTGCCATACAACAATTGATTTGTTGGGTGTGCGTACGCCTATGCGCATTGAACCCATTGAACCCAAGTACAAAGTCTGGGTAACCCAGGTACAATATCTGTAGGCTTATGTGCTTGGGTGTAGCCATCGTGCCGTGTCATCATTGCGCTGTACAACAAAGGTAATAGCCCTAAGCCACAAGTCTACCGCGTCGTGTACAGGCTATCCATGCCGACACGCCTGCCAGCCCTTGTGTAAAAGCTTGTGACTGTATTACCTACAAACATTGTACTCATGTATGCCTACTGAACGTTGCCCATGCCCTAACCTGTTGCGTTCACGTGCTATATGCCTGCCCGCTCTGTGCATGCCTCTAGTAAACATTCTCTGACACTGCCAAGTTGTAAACAAGTTTGCCGTGCCATACTAAGCCTGACGTGCACATGCCCGTGTCGTTACCCGTGTATGCCTACTGAACTTTGCCCATGCGTTCGCGTGTTATATGCCTGTAAACTTTTAAATTGCCTGCCCGCTCTGTGTGTGCCTCTAGTAAACATTCTCTGACACTGGCACGTTGTAAAAAAGCTCGCCATGTTATAATGAATAATAAAACAAAATATAGAGCTGTACATCAGCAGTTGCAGCAGCTGCATTATGAACCTGTACGAAAAAAAATAGATGGAAGTAAATATGAATTTTGGTGCATCCTACACATACACACACATATGCACACACACACAAACACTACTCATAATACACACAGTACACACAAACACTACTCACACAATACACACAGTACACACATACACTCGCACACACATGTTCATGCAAATACACACACACACAAAACGTAGTGTATGCACACACGACAGATGACACATAGACAACTCTTTATGTGTACACACACTAATGTATATGTATACAACCCACACAAACACACACATGCACACAAATGCACACACACATGCACACACAAATGCATGTTGATGCAAAAACGCACAGACACACACCCACATCACACACATACGCACAAAATGTAGTGTATGTGCACACACGACAGAAGATACATTAACTTCTGGTACATGTAGACTTGAGACAAACACACTAATGTATGCTGGTGCAATACAGCAATGTGGAGTTTAAGCTTCTCACATACAAGCACATAATGCATGCCCCTATTACACGGTAATACAGACATGCAAACATATGATCCTACACTCCCTACAGTACAAATGTGCTTATATCAGTTGAAATCTTGTAAAACCAGGGTGCAATTCACAACAACACACCACTACTATAATCACAACTATGTGTATGCTTACAACATCAGCAAATTTGGGTAGTACTATTGGGCAATCATAAATGCCATGCATCCGTTAGTACATGCATGTATATTGCACAGTATAGTCATCATAATGGATGCGAGGCATTTTGCACAATACCCAAGCTAATGTGGTGAATTTGTGTATACATACGGCTAATTGGACTGTTGTAATTGAATAATACCTTCAAACCCACAAGTGTTTTGTAAGGTTAATTATACGCTATAAATAGGGAAATCAAAGCCTATATAGTTAAGGTCAGACTGGCGAGAGCCCCCCCCCCCTATTAGGGGGGCTCAAGGGATTTAGCATTTCATGGTCTAGGGGCCGCTACTTCCCTCCCTTAAGCCAAGAGGCCTTGGATGGCAGTTGAGAGTGGCAGTCATTTATGGCGTAATGCTGTCTCTGCCACCATCCGAATTTATTTTTTTGTTTTTGTTCCCATTGGTACAGTGCAACACATACCTCCCTCTCATATCCTATGTATACTATATATTTTTTACGTACATGCTACTATGCATTATCAGGTCTTGTTATTTTTTTCATCGTTTTAAAATCATGTTTACTCAGCATAATACAGCTCTGTGTACATGCATTGCAGCAATAAGTTTCCCTGCCAATATGCCTATATTAAACAAGTGGCAATATAATTATATATCTTTTGGATATGGGAGTAAACAGTTGATACCAAATCACCTTGAATACGCAGCTACTCAATTGTAAGTGATTTGCAGCTCTGCATCATGCATGTGACAGAAATCCTCATGGCATGTTCACATATGAGGAAACAATGATTATGTGTGATGCTCAACATTGATAACAGTACAAACACAGTGCTTGTAGTTTCTAAAGTCTTAAATTGATGCAAAAATGGATGGGTGCACTCAAACTGTTTGTGATTCTACAACTACCAGTACATCGCTTAAATCTTTACATGGTTTAGTGGCTTAACAATGTAATTATATACTTATTCGTTATAGGTACCTAAGCAGATTAGCTAAACATGACACGAACCTGTTAATTTATATGCCCACTACCATGTATGTACAAGCGTACGTTTAGTACGACACTCTAATGCACATACAAATAACTTGAGTGCTTAGCTGTACACAGTTAATTGTGCTATAAAAATATAGTTAACTGTATAACAGAATTCCTCCTATGGCATATTCACAACAATCACTTTATTGTGCTGCACACATTCTTAACACATAAGCCCAGTAAGATGATAATGCTTGCTTGCAATTCTGGGATGATATATAACCTCAACAAGCCTTGTGTTGCATATTCACCCACCCCCTGGAGAAGCTTCTATTTGGTCTCTCCATATTATATGGCTCACTGCTCACTATGCTTGTGTGAATTTAATGTAAGTTATAGGGATGTATTTTGGGAACCATAGAACATCACAACACAACTTGGTGTGGCAAACTTTGTACATGCCTACTGTTTTTTTGTACATGCCTTCCGCATCACATACTGTCAGCTAGAAGCTTTTTACATACCTGCCGCACGTGCTTTGTACATGACTTTCGCCAGGCCTGTCAGCTACAAACTTACATGCGTCCCATGCTACCTAGGAGTTTTTCACAATGAGCTTACACACCTCTAGTATCACGTAGACCTAGTACACGGGTGTATATACCGTTTCCATGTATAAACTTAAAACACGCCATCTACACTGCCATGCATCTCTAAACTTAGCACACGTCTGCCATGTAATGCACAAGATTCACAGACGTTACCAGACTCTTCCGTGGCATCACGTACGACAGCTCAAGGGTGATTTTCAATTAGCGCACATCAATAAACAATAAATTGGTTTTTCAATTGTGACGCTGCAAGTGACGTAATGCTGTTTAGCATCGGGAGCTATCGAACTACCGATTCGTAGTACGTTTCTCGTTTGTTTGTCTATATGTGTACCAGCTATACCAAGAGTGCTTGTTTGCGGGTGTGTCAGTACATGTTTGTTGTGCGATGTAAAAGCCTAACGTACTAGTACGCAGCTTAACGCACGTCTATCATGCTTGCCGTGTCACTGAAGGCAGAAAGCACAGGTACAACGATGCAAAATGCAAAGAACTCGGCTGGTTGTGTGTTCCCTAGATAGCTGAGACTTATGGTGCATGGGGAAATCAGCTGGCATCACGGGTGCCAGTCTTACATGCAGGCCCCAAGTCGACTGTACTTTGGAGACATCTATGGCAGGCTCAACCTCCACCTAGTGAAGGCCAATGCCACTGCCGTCCTCACCAGATGTATTTTTAAATAACTATAGGCTATGTTTAAGATTGTACCCATGTGTAGAAGTATTGTATTATGTATTAACAAATTTAATACGTAACTATCATCAATACATAATAATAAATTTTTCCATTAATATTACAGCAGTAAGATAAATAAATGCAACCTACTATTGCTAATAGTCAGGGACAAAACATCTGGAGAGGATGGCTGTGGCGTTGGCTCGAACTAAGTTGAGGTTCAGCCTGCCATACAAGGCAGCTAGGATCTCAGCCTTAGCCCTGTTGGAGCTAGATGCAAGGCGAGAGGCCAGAAGTGAAAATGACTCCATTGCTTATGTCCCCCAAGCACCATATGCCTCAACCACCATGGGGACGCAAACCCACCCACACCTTGGTACAATAATAAAAATTATGGACTATAAATTTTTATCTTAGAAAAAAAAACCTTGTTTTTCCTTTCATAATAATAATCCATGAGGCTACCTTGCACATTGTCAGAGCATACCACTCGAGTTTCCGTAGTCATGCATTTTAACTATTTGTAATATTTTTGTGCTATTGCTTAAAGTGTTAATAAAATAAGCTTCCAATATATATATATATATATAAGTAGAAATTACAGCAGAATTTATAGACCTACACTAATAAAATAAAATACAAAATGAAATAAAATAAAATAATAAATGATAATAATTAGAATGTATGTACAGCTGTAGATGAGCTAATTCATGCCACTAGTTGCAGCAGTGGTGTTTGAACCTGTATGAAGAGAAATGATTAGTGTTAATCTTTATTTCAGTGTGCTTCCCACACACACACACACACACACACACACATATACACACACACACATACACACATACACGACAGAAGACACTGACATGCATCTGGTACATATATAGACTGGAAACCAATGATTATGTACTCACTGTTGGCACAATATAACAGCACCCCAATAACGCATTTCAATCACATGTGTGTTATTGTATTCACCTTTGTGGCCATACCCTCTTACCTATGTTGGATGAATGCAGTAATATTTATGCACTTTATATGATAAAGAATAAAATATACCTTGCATGCAAACCTAATATTGTTATTCCAAATCCATCACTCTTAACCACTAGCCTCTTATTACATTCACTACTGGTGGTACACAAAAGAACATGCAATTGAATTTAAGCAATACTTTTCTGCAGTCTGTGCTGATAACGTAGATGGTGCAGTGCCTGAAAATTTCCAAACATTACCATGTTTGTATATCATATTGTACGCGTGCATGCTATGTATAGATGTAATCCGCAATGCATTGTCGTGCACGTTGTTGTGTAGCTTGCCACACCATGTATTGTAAAGACTGCATGTACACACACGTAACAAGCACAAGCCTACATGCACAAATGCACGCCAAATTATTGAAATACACTAGCCCAACTGATGGCCAGGGTACATGCTTAAAACATCATCATTGTGAATCCTGTAGTAAAAAGAAAACTAAAGGCATTAATAACAGGAATTGGTAAAATGATTGTACCTCTGTGTAAAAGGTTGTATTAATAAATTGCCATTAGCCCACTGTCTTGTACATGTATAACCAGCTTGCAGGGCTACAAATGTTGTTATCACGTGTGCACATGTACATGTAGGCGCTGGAAATAAATTTATCAATTGAATGTACCCACAGTCAAATAGATATTAAGTATGTTTAATATAATTAAGAATTGCATGGTATATATAAAAATTCCACCGGTCATTGTAACTGTCCAGATTTATATTTGATGGTTTTATATTTGAAGCAAGTAATGGGTTGAGGTGGACCAATACCTATATGTACTTGTATGCATGAAGTTGTAACACACATGCACACTCATGCTTGCACACATATATATATGGGACAGTTCACCACAAAATGAGGCTTCGTATATAATATATATATATATATATAATAATTATATAATGTTATAAAATTCACTTGTGTTTGAATTGCTATAACTTCCGAATGGTTAAACCTATCAAGATCGTATTTTTAGCACTTCATACTAATCAATTTCTCTATGGTTTTAAATTCATTTTGAGGTCTTACAATTATTCAGTTGTTTTTTCCTCCATCTCCATCAATACATGCCTTATTACAAATACTTGTCATGGCAAAAATGTAACCTGCTTCTATCATTATTTCACAATACACCTGTATGTTTGCCTTATGTTTCTTCACACAATACAAGAAACTAGGCCTATGCCTAACTTTGTACATTGCTGCCACTTTTATACTTAGTATACATGCCTGCCTGTCACAAGCTTTGTTGCTACTGGCAATAAGTTAGCCACAGATTACACAGACTTGGCACTGCTAAGCAACCCTAACCAAAAAAATAGCCAACTCACAGGGTACTTCGAATGCTACTATGAATTTCACATTGTTAGGCACGGTACACATGAGAAAGGTTTTATAAATTGCTCACTTAAATTATCCACCGACGTCTACAGCTTTCAGAGTACTGTGCTATAGATTGGTACAGAGCATTTGAATGTGCATGGTTTGAAAGTTATGTCTGCAAAATGCTTATGGTAACATGGGGCTTGCTAATGTTTGGACATTAAAAACAGTGATCCTTTTACATTTAACCATGCTGTGAAATGTAAATATTTTTCCTCTTGCACAAGTTTACCATACATGCGCAAATATTTTTATACGTGGGAAACTGAATTGACTTGCTCACACAACTCACTTGTATATGAATGAGTACACCTCATTCACTCATGCCCCGCACACATTCAGAATACACACACTTAAATGCAAATGCTTATCATTCTATTTTTAACACTTTGTACAACAATGCGTGCTTACATTGTTTCAGCTTGCACTATCATAAATCTGAGTACTGTACTTGGTGAGTTGTATCAAACTTGTCAGGGTTTTTATAAATTTCATTTATCAGTCACATTATTTTCCATGTTTCGTAATGTAAAAATTTTTTATGTCAAGAATATTATAGTGCTAATCTATCAACTAGTATATACGATTATATTGTACTATTTTTGTCTTTAATGGCATCAGGCTAGCTTTCTAATACATGCCTGTCTTCAATTATCTTATTCCGTATATTTTGGGCCGCTTTGATTTCATGATGAGGGAACCCTTTGTACAATGGGGGGGGTAGGTGTAGATACTCTTACCAGATTGCGGTACAATCTTGTCTGACTTTTTTGTCCTACATTAGGAAACCTTTATGAGGCTTATGTTTGTACTTACTGAACAAGACCTGGTCTGGGAAGAGAACAAGACAGCAGAAGAGAGACAAAGAATAGGTGTACTGTATCTTTGTGCATGAACTTAAGCTGCATTGTGCTTGCACTACATGCTATATATATTTGCCCATCATGTGCACACACACACTGTATACATGTAGGTACTCTGCATGCTGTGCTGTGTTGACACCAGAGATTGTTATATTGTTATATATCTGTGCACGGTCTCATTTATATGGTACTATTTGTTTAAGTATATGTACATAATGGCGCTGACATCATCAAATTTTATTTATACATGGACATGACACGGCTTAACATACCGTACATATAGCTAGCTAGTCAATGCCTTACTCATGCTTTGTCCAATTCATGCAGCCGGCATGTACATTATTCACATTAATTCTTGTATATATTACTATTAATCCATTAACCTTGTCCCTAAATCATGCACGCATATGTGAGTAGTGGCTAAGCAAGTCATTAGTATCATTGAAACACAACTGTACATCTATAAAGTTCATTCAGCACTTTTGCAGTGGTTGACAAATGCATGCCAGAGGTTAAGCATTCCCTGCTGGTTTACATTGTAGATCCACTCACGCTTACTCAGAGGAATAATCCCAAACTTCAGGGCAGCCAAAGCGAAGAATTTAAGGACATCCTTCCCGATGCAGTCAATAGTAAAACCCCTAGTGTGGAAGACGGTGTCGCCAATTTTTTGGGGTAAAAAACAGTGTGGACACGTTCCTCTTATTGTCCTGACTTCTTGGGAACACCGTTTGTGGTTTCCGAAACACCGAAAGCATAAGCCATATGTAGTCGGACATGCATTGCCGTGATGTGACACATTAGTTCCGTTGGCTACATTGCATATTATGCACTGTTTCTCGTATATTTTTAAAAAATGCAGCAACGTTGAACCTAGATTGCGCCTCTCACTGATCAAGGAATGGGCATGTGTAACGTCACTGGTTTCTTCTTCTGAGCTTTCCCCATCAAAAAAACTTTCAGGTACATCCATACCATCATACTCCTCTTCTGTGGTGCACACATCACATTTCTGGCAATCGACGTAGCTGCATTCTACCTCCGTTCCGTCCAAGTATCTGGACAGGAATCTTCTTCTGCACACATCCTTTGTTACTGCATACTTTAACAAACACTTAAACGCCTCTCTTTCCCCTTCCTGCAAATAATGGAGCTTGCTTTCTTCATGCCTAGGTGTAAATATTAGGCAGGCAGAAGATGGCTTCGCGTCACGACCAGCTCTCCCGCACTGTTGACTGTACTCTTCAAGTGAGTAGGGCAGACCAAACAAATCAACGTTTCGAACGGAAGGGTAGTCAATGCCTTGGCCAAATGCGCTGGTGGCAACCATAATAACAGCTTTCCCTTCCCTCCAGGCTGAAAAGTTTTCCACATTTTCTTCATCCTTGTACTGCCCACAGTAGATAGCACATGGCACACCCTTTTTACGCAGCTCTCCTTGCATGGCTGTAATCATATCTACAGCTGGCACGTAGATTATACCGCGGTCTTCTTGTGCATAGGAGTGGACTTGAGTCTTGATTTGGTTGGCCACATTCTCCACACCTAAATTTAGGCTCACCGAGTAGGATATGTTCCACCTGTCAGTGGACTGTCGTACGACTACTGGTGTCCTTTTAGGCCCAAAAAAGTTTGACACTAAATCTGCCACTATCCACTGAGGAGCTGTGGCTGTTAGTAGGACAAGTGGCACTGGGATGCATTTAAGTTCGGGAAGTTGCCTAAAAGTAGGCCTGAACTGGCTCTGAGTAGAAAACAGGTGAGCCTCATCCAAGAAAATCGCCCCCAACTGTTTCCTGCTGTATAGGTGAATGATTTGGTTTCGTACTGCTTCTCCAGCTGCAGCTTCTGGGGTCACAAAAACAAGTCGAACTCCATTCATTTTTTCTGCATCATCACTGCATAGTATCCCGAGGGACCTAGCTCTTCGTAGAAGATCACATCGAAGCGAAATAGTTGGAACTACCACAATTGATGTTAGGGTAGGGTGTTTGACTGCGTAAAGCAGAAAGAGGAGGCTCTTTCCGGCTCCAGTCGGCAGAATGACCAACATGTCCGATTTAGAGTGCAGAACATTATCGACCGCTGCTCGCAGTTCCCGCGATTTGAATTCGACAGTTTCATCTTTGTACAACGCCCTAAGTTGTACTACCGAGTCCTTGGCCTGCTGCACCGTGACAAAATTCAGCCCGTGCAACATCTGGGTCGGAACATTCTCCTGCACTGCACTAATCTGCACTGTACTAGACGTACTGCATGCAGGCAGCGGTGCACACACTGGGTGAGAAGGGACAGAAATGGAAGGGACCTCTTGTACGACACGATCATTTCTCCTTTCTGCACACCGTGTACCTTCTCCTCTAATGAAATTGTGCCACTGTGCAGAGAGGGAGAAAAAGTTGTGCAGAATGTGTTCCCTTGTGTTCCCAAGCTCGCCCCCATGCCTTCCATAGTAAACATTTGATGTAGCACTGCTGTGGCCAAATTGCTCGTCATTAGTTGCTAATGGCATTGCAGTGGCCTCTTCATCAGAGTCGTTCTCATCGTCAGGCATTCTAATTGGATATCGTATCTTCAGCTGGAGTATGTAGTACTTGGCTACATGTCGGTAGTCTCCAAAGGAGATAGCAGCGCCACAGTAATCAAAAAACAGCCTGACAAACACGTTTCTTAACTGTTCCCCTTTCATTCTACTGCCATCCACAACAAAGAAGTCTGTGCCATATACGTTGTCTTCATTTATCCCCAAAAATGAAGCAATGGTGCAGAGGAAAGGCCTGACAACAAGAATGTCTTTCAACAGAAGACAGGAGGCTTCTTCGTCCAAGAATCTTGATATGGGCCTGTTTGCTGCTCTTACAGATCTAGACTTAGAATATTCTGCATGGAAACAGACATTTTTTCCCATGTAAAATACGTTTCTTTTGTTGCTGCGACCGTCTTGGAGCCTGTACGTCTCGATTTCGGTTGATCTTGCAGGCATTCCAGATCCTATATGGATTACCATGAGCATGTTTTGCAAGTACTCCGTGTACGTCTGGAGATACGCGGAAGCCTCACTGCTATGGTATACGACGTCCATTTCATCACTTATACTATGAACAATCTTGGAATGTGAGCTCAGGACGTGTGTTAATAGGCTGCAGCGAATGGCTTCATCCCTGTGATTGTTCTTGTTTGCCATGATCCTGCTCCCATGAAGCGTATCATGAGGGTTCTCTATGGATGTATTTAAACCAAGAAGTAGTTGCTGAACGAGTAAATGGCATCTGTCCAGCGCACGGCGATACACAACTCTCAGTTGTTCTGCTTGGAGACCCACCCCGCGTACTATAATGTCAAAGGGGTCGTTTGACAATTGAACGATTAGTGGCAGTCGATTGCTGTGTAGATTGGCATGCTTTGCAAGCGCTTTGACCCGGCAAACAAAGGAAAAAACATTAAAGTTACCAGGCTCAACTTTAATTAAAGGCAAGAGCTCTTTAATTTTTATCTCTTTGTTTTGGTCACCTGTTTCGGCTTTCACAATTTCAAGCACTGATAGCTTCATTACATATATAACTTGTGCACAGAGGCACGAAACTCGTTCTGGTGAGAGCAAAGAGCCGTCCTTCAGGAGACATCGAAAGCGTATGAACAATGGAATTGGGGCCCCACTATCGTTGTCTATGACACTACCCTCGAGGAGTAACCTCACCAAGTCAAATAAGGATTTCTTGTTTGGCTGAAGCAAAAGTTCTCGACATGCTTCCGTAACACACTGCGGCTGTTGGAATTGACTCGGCCCTTTTGTAGTCAGATTGCACACAAAAAATATCAGATGAGTGAACACCAGGCCATATGTTTTGGTAGTTGCTTCGCATTGTGGTGAACATAGTGGTTTGCACTCATGCACACCAGCATTCACAGCTAACCTGAAGGGGTATTCGTGGAAACTGACTCCTTTCAGACTCTCCTCAAAGATGGTTCTTATACAAAGAAATTCATGGTAGTATTCATCACTCTCAACTTGAGGAACCGAGAGCAGTTCCATTTTATCAACACAGTGGTACTTGTCAACTGCTTCCGGCTCTGGATACCACCCCATGACGACATAGAATATGTTTCGCTGCTCCACGGGCTCAGGTGCACGAGAACTCTCACTTAACACACTGCTCATCACCTTCTTCACAACACGTGACAGTTCTGGAGCCCTACTGCAGCTGGTTTGGCAAACAGGAACATCCTGCACGCCAAAGTACTTAACACAGTTGGAGGTGGATATAGTCTGCACTTTACAAAGTACTACCTGATCGTTATGATGAACCGCTCTGGCGTGCTCTATAACGCGCTTCTGTACTTTACCATAGTAGTTGCATGTACCACAACGGAAGCCATCCAAGACTGGCAAAAAATCGAGCGGTGGGAGTAGGGTCTGGTTGCATTGAGAGTACGGACTTTCTTCCACGAAGCACGCTGCTTTTATCTTCTTCTCGTCTTCTCGAGGAATGGAAATGCAATGCTGCTTTCGGGCGTGGCTTGCAAATGAAATTCCCAATGCACACTTACAATGTAAACACACGAGCAAGTTATATTCCTCTCTATAAGCAAGATTGAACTTTTTCAGGAACGTTAGCTCCTGTCGATCGTCTGTTACGCCAGTATCTAAGTCCATGTGTTGCGATGTGGTTGCCTCATCATACTCTCCAACTGGAGCTGTCTGCAACTCACTGGACTCCTCTTCAAAAGCTGGGTCACAGGTTTCCGTACGTGACTGCTGCTGCTCTTTGAGATAGCAGGGCCTGTGGCGAAGAAACCACATGCTGCTTTTCGTGAAGCCACCGCACACGCATGTGAATACCCCTCCAATCCTTTTCACGGTTACTTTGCGGGTGTTATTTTCATCAAGGAACACGTCGACTACATCAATGTGAGACGTTGCCACGTGGTACCTAACAGCTGCTCGGGAGGGACCAGCAAACGAACACGTATCACACTTGTAGTCCATTCAAACTTTTTCAAATCAATTACGATGCGGACGTCTTGTATTCATTTAGTAGACGCATCGGCGTCGTCGCGGCGCTATATAACTTCATGAATTTAAAACTTCGCTTAGCATGCACGCAAACATTCTGCATGTGTTACCGACTACGGAAACTCAAGAGGTATGCGCCTAACCCATGCAAGGGCACGGTCACAAAGATTGTGGATTCCCTGAGAGTAGGAAGATTAAAGGTAGGTGCATGCCCTCACTGCTATCTCCCAGGCAAGATAGGCAATGTTAAGTTCCATCCCAACGGATTCGCGGGGAGGCGATAAAATGATTTGGCTTTGCACCCGTTAAGTTTGGGAGAATTGAGGCCGGCAAGGAAAGTGGCTGTACAGCCGAAACGCCCAGGGCACACTGAATCTGTGGATTGAGTTTGTGGAATTTTGTGAATAACTAACGTAACATCCATTGTCGTAGATAATGTATATATCCCCCGCAATATGTATATATACCTCTTAGTACCACTAAGTGCTTCGTCGATCGACGGGTATGGGAGTGGTCGCCATAAAACAGCGACAAATTATTCATAAGTGCGTCGTCGTGAGAGCGACACCTATTATTCATAAATTTCCCGGCGGCTTATCCGTGGGTGTCCGAATATTAGCTGCACATTTATATCCACCCTGTGTTAAAGTAGTATTACATGTCCAAATGGCTGAATTATAATAAAAAAATAAAAAACATTGTTTGCCGGCAGGTTAAACATGATAGGGTATATGGTGAACCTGTGACCTGTGATAGGGTATGGTGAACCTGTGACCTGTGATCACTATGTACAGCCACACACACACACGCACACACACACATGCACACAGACACACACACACACATGCACACAGACACACACACACACACATACACACACACACACACACACATTAATTTTCATATGCATCTTTACACAAAACACACTATTTAGGCACATAAACCAGTGCAAGGTTAACTATGATGTTGTGTAAGAAAATAATGATCAGTTTACTTCAACCTAGATCAAGCTTGCTTTCTAAAAATATGCAGTGTTTTACATGCATGATTACATGCACATTGTTTATAGTACAGCATTCTTTGCCTGACAGCATATTTTAGAGATCTGCATGCATGTAACATATTTAAAATTGCTGCAAAGCTGCAGCACAAAGCTGCACTGGCACAAGTGTGCAATGATGGATACAAGCTCATGCACAAATAACGTATAAAGGTTAACAGTAGCTATAATGTAGCCCCTGGGGAAATAAATAGAAACAGACAAGCTTCTGTAATATCTCAACCCCTTGGGCTAGACTTATACATACATCCTGGACAAACTTCAATTTGGTTTCACCCCTGAAACCCCCCCCCATGCAGACAAGCTACTTGCTTACACCCCATGCAGGACAGGCATGCCACACACATGCACTACTTGCTGAACCTTCAAAAATGCATCCACCAATGTCAACATGAACATGCACGCATGCTCAATCGTATTGGAGGTTAATATTCAAAACCTCAGCATTTTTTTAATTTTGTGGAGTCTTGACCCTTGCCAACATTGTCATGCCTGTTAATTCAAAGCAATTATGTACATGCACTCAGCATGTTTAGCAAAAATGCATCTTAGAATTGAAGTGCACATGCTTATTACAAGTGCAGTTTTTCAAGGGTGCACTGCATGTCTTCTCCATGGGTTAATATTATCATCTTATTACCATAGTGCGTGTTTAGTGGTTCTTCCATAGTACACTGCCGTTGTACTTATTATTGTGTAATTATTGTGATAATATATACTTGCGATTAAAAAAAATGTTGAGCATATATTTTAACAATGAATGGGTCTGTTCAAGTAGTACCCAACCGTTTCTTCGTATCACACAGCTAGGACTTAATGATTGACCTGTCCATCGCAATGTAATTTTGAGACACGCTAGGAAACTTTCTTCACTGCATAAGTCTGCATGTGCTCAGCCGCGGGTAATACATACACCTGTCAAAACATATAGGCTTCCGCTCATTTGGATCCAGGGCTCCGGAGGCAACGAAGATTACTACATCAGCCAACCCTCCCGCGCGAGACGCGGAAGCTTTCATTGCAGTGCATGGAATATTTCTACATGAAAGCCACATGCATGTTCAGAACAAAATCAGTGCTTCCGACAGCACTATAATAAGTACACAGTTTTGAAATCACAAGCAAGCCATCGTTATTGAACGGCATATACCACTCAACGAACGATATACAATGGACGGGGAATCACTCGTAGTCCTCATGCATATCGATTGTTGTGCCGCTCAATAGCATGCAAAGTAGGTAGTCAATGCAATCGATTATTAACCGGTATAATGCTATGGATATTTATTAGTCGAAGTACGCAGGGCCGGTGTGTGTGTGTGTGTGTGTGTGTGTGTGTGTGTGTGTGTGTGTGTGTGTGTGTGTGTGTGTGTGTGTGTGTGTGTGTGTGTGTGTGTGTGTGTGTGTGTGTGTGTGTGTGTGTGTGTGTGTGTGTGTGTGTGAGGTGGGCATACGCCCCCCCCCCCCCCCCCCCCCTTGCGCCTCATCGAGCGGACGCCTATGGTCACGAAGCATATTATATGCTTTCTCTGTAAAATGTTTATATATAAGAATAATTATTTTTGCTAACAGGCAGCTGCATGGGTCCGGGGACCAGGTTGCCTAGGCATTTGAGTCCGGGGTTATTAATTTTTTACATCTAGGTATCTAGGTCCGGGGTGACCCACATGCCTAGGCAACTGGGTCCGGGGGGGACCCAGTTGCCTAGGCGTATGGGTCCCCCCGATGGGGGGGGGGGGGGGGGGGGGGGGGGGGGGGGGACCCGTATGCCTGTGACACCGGTTCACACCGCAGATAATTACACCCCAAGGAAGTGGAAAGTTCTTTACATCATAATGCATGAATTTCTTATAGCTGGCTTATATATATAATTGGGTTAATTTTAAGATTTGCCCACTTGTAGCGAATAGTGCATGAGGATGGCGGTCGATACTATTAAAGTTGTACTGGACGACGGAGTACTGTGGGAGACATTCAGGGAAGCAGGAACACCAGAAATGATCGTATCACGTAATGGAAGGTAACTGAAAAGACTTAGTTGTTTAAAAGCGTATTTCTAAACGTTTCTGATATCCCATGCACACGTGCATGTACAGAAGAATGTTTCCGTTTGTAGCATTTCACGTCGTCGGCCTCAACCTCGATGCGATGTACGAGATCACTATAGAATTCTCCCGAGTTGACAAGCATAGACACGCTTACGATAAAAGCTTGGGCGTCTGGACACCAGATGTCTACGATCGCGATGTCCAGGTGCGAAAATTGGTTCATCCTAACTCGCCCTCTTGTGGACGAAAGTGGATGCAATCCAATGTATCGTTCAAGAAGATGCTCATCTCCAATAGCCAGAGGAGCGAGAGGGCTCAAGTAGGTGCCATTTGTGTATTACCATGCTTGGTCGTTAATTTACTCCAAGCACTGTATGGCGTATACACTTGACTGCGTTTGTACAAATGCAGGTGATTCTCAAGTGCAATTGCAAATACACTCCTAGAATCCTGATAAGCGAGCTTCACGAGGACAAGCAATTAATGGTCGTTCATACTCAAGACTTCCCCGAGTGCAGTTTCATCGCTGTTACTGCATATCGTAATCAGCAGGTAAATGCTAGACATATACGAAAGTTGCATGCATGTAGACATTACTGAATTTTTCTCCTATACATTTTTAGGTGAAAAAACTGAAGGTTAAATACAATCCTTATGCCATGGCTTTCCGTAAACGTTCATTAGGAGAGAATCTGTGAGATACAACATTTTATAGTCGCATGCATGCATGGTAAAAAAATATCTTCTGCTTTTAGCAACTCTGACCGTGAACTAGACAGGACTGCCGATACCCGGCCTCCTCTATTTACCCCAAGCGTGAACACTGAAGGTAAAGTTATATCCATACTAACACTAAGTATACACCTCTCATATATCAGATCAGCTGCCCACATTGGATGAGGCCTTTGATGCATACGATGCTTACTATATAGTTCCATCTCCACCTACATAGACGGTAAGTATGAAAACTGTTAAGAAAAAGACTATAGTGAAAACTTTTACTCACTTAATCTAGGAATGCCGAATTATACAAGTGGCATTGGCCCCTGGGCCGTCAACCAAGAGCTACAGTATAGACAGGAATAGACTATACGTGTTTGTCCATGATTAACAATTTGTGCATAATTGGTACACCAGCTATGCCTTAGTGCATGCAAGAACCTTTCAACAATCTTTTATTACAGTATGCGCATAAGCTAATCGCTATTATTGCGTATTTGGAACACGAACAGCTGCGCTAATAAATGCGTTTATTGCTGACGTCTTTATTTTTTTTTTGTAATGTATTGCAGCTGTTCATAGTGATGTCAAACTGGTGCACTTTATGCAAGTCCACGAAAAGCTTCTATTCCCATGTAAGTGTTTATGCACGCTCAAAAGATCTTTCGTGACTTTAGGGTCTCTATATATTTATAGCATGTTGCATGCACGCATGGGTCAAGGATGCATGTGTAAGGACTTGTAAAGGTTGACCTTGAAAATTGCTTATTTTTATCTGACGAAGCGCGCCTATTATTTTTTGTTGTGGTTCCTCAGCCCTGGCTAATGAATACTTTAATACGCTGCTGTTGGTAATATTCGTATATATACAACCGTGCACCGCTTAGGCTCGAAGGTCACACCAAATATCATGAATTAGAATTAAAAACAACCTGTACAGCCTATGATAGTGAGTGCAGCACTGAATTAACAAGCATCGAACATGTGCCACTTGCTGGTGATGCATGTCCCTGCCTGACGCAAGAACAGCTATAGCAGATAATTTAAAAGTAAATGTATATATAGTCTTCCATGAGTATGTACTGCAGTATGTACTTCCTCCTCATGCATCATAATCCTCAAAGTTCCTGTCTTCCTCTACTATTCTTACCAGCAGTTAAACATGTCCCTCCCCGTCTTTATTCAGTTATATTCACACCAAGTTTCTACGTCTACCATGCACGGATGTCAGCAAATAAAAGTGAAGTTAATTTGCTCTTATAAATGCCTTGAGAGGTTCCTCCATATATAGTATAAATTGTTCTTGGATACGGTGAGATACGTACTATACAGAAAGCCGGGCTAGGTTATCGGTACAAATGGTAAGAATAAAAAATGACGGTACTTTAACCTATAGCATTCAACAAGTGTATTAACTTGTACTTACGACTGCATGAGAGCAAGTTCGGGCATGCTTCATAATCTGAAGTTGTGTATTGAATTCCATCCAACTGTTTCTACACACTATACACTATAGGCCACGCATGCATATACTCACACCATCTCCCAGGAACAGTAATGATTGGTCATGGGAATAAGAGGTTCCTATATATATGATTAAAATACATACATACGGTCAGCCTATAGGGATAGACTTGTTTACCCGACACCGACACGACACATCAGATAATGTAGCCAGCCTTGATATATATATTTTTGGCAAAGGTTAAACTTATGTTCACATTTACCATGCACGTCATTGGGGAGAAATGAGGGTTTATAAAAAGTTCTTCCCTAACAACTGCATATATACCACCATGGCAGGGTTGCATGCTTCCATGCATGCATGTAACGTGTAATTGCAGTTTCAAGTATAAGATAAACTTCATACTTCATTCTTCTCCTATTCTTACCAGCAGTTTAATTTCCACCCATAACCTAGCCCTTCCCCTGCCATTATTCAAAAAATGCTTTCTCTCTACATATATATAGCAAGTATCTCACCAATTCAAGAGCAATGTACACTATACTCACACCGTCTGAGGAACAAAAAAAGTTTGGTGATTGGAATACCTGCATGGGTTTAGCGTATACTGTACATAATAACGGTTGGATCGAATTAAATTACATGCATAAGGTCAGCCTATTGGGATATAGACTTGTTTACCCGACACCCGCACCAGACAACATCAGATAATTAGGCATGCACAAACTTGCATGCATGCATGCGGTTACCCCAGCCCTAGAACATCTGAAAGGTTAAACTTAAACGGCTCTTCCCTTAGAATCATACATGTATGTACATTGTTAATGCATATTGCTATGTGTGTGCTATAGGTCATGCAGGCAAAAACTGGTCAAAGTATAGTTTGTCATGCATGACGTCCGCAAGGAACAATTACGTTTGTCATTACGTGCATTAGGGTATAGTAATTAAATCACGGTTAGCTTATAGGGATAGACATTGCATGCCGTTGCCTCAGCCCCACCTATACCTCTGAAGTTATATTTACATCAGAAATGTTCAACCTATAAACACAAATACAGTGCACGTCATCAAGGAGAAAAGAGCTAGGGTGTTTAATATAAGCACACAATGCACCACAGCAGGTTCCATACAGTGTATATTGATTCAATTGGCAGTTGCATGTACCGCTACCTAATGCAGGTATAACAGCCCTACTAATCATAGCAGCTCTGCAGCACATCCTTTTTCCTTGCATATAAGCAGGCTATAAAAGATGCGTATGCATGTCATGTACTTTTCAATATCTCCACCATGAGTAAAATTAAATTAAAATCGACCATGAACACCTTCAATTGTGTAGGCCAATTAAGCTTAATACTATTGCTTTGTCTGTTCGCCCCATGCTTATATATAGACTCTCATCCATGCAGAGCACAACAAATTAATAACCTTATCCCTCCTGCTGTGTATAAGTCATATGTTGTGTGTATGTCAATGTGCGCGTCTGTGCAAGTACACTTCGTGGTGCGTGGCTTCTAAATGATAGATTTCATGTACCAGATATTATCCTATATGAATGATAGTGAATTTACAACAGCTAAGGGCACCCCTAGCGCTCAAGGGTTATACCTGTTTACCCGTCTGGAGAAATCAGATGATTTAGCATGCCAAAGCGTGCGGTTATCTCACCCCTTTGTTCATTGTTCTGCTACTGCAAGGTCAGCATAGAGATGAATATTACGTGTGCACGTGCCGTCTACATGTATAGTAAATCGTCCTAAGCAAAATGATGAACTTAGTCTATAAATTGGTCACATCGCAGTTAATTCGAATATACTTGCAAGCTGATTACAGAGCCGATGTTTGCTCATGCAAGTGTAATCAGTGGCATGCATGTGCACGGAGAAATCCAACTCTCTAGCTGTGTCTGTGACCTATGCATGCATGTATATATTGTACGTGCATTGCTTTAGAGATCTGAATATTAGCACTTGTCATGCTATTGAGATCGGGATAAAATAAATAAATTACTGCAGCAGGATGGACATGTGATTGCCTAAGCAAGTCGTGTGCTGAACAAGGCTGAATGTAATTACAGTGTCATACAACGGGAGTGCTTGCCAGCAATGTATGGCATGAAGCACTACCTGTTGGGGCGACCATTTGAACTTTGGACTGACCATGCATGCACGAACCACTAAAGTGGTTGGCAAACCTAAAGTTGGAGGGAATGCTGGGACGGTGGGCACTGGCTCTGCAGGAGTACAGTTTTTCAGTTGTGTATTGTAGAGGCAGTCAGAACACCAATGCTGACGCATTATCCAAATGGAGAGATCCCACACTTCCAGCAGCAGTGACCAGAGCAGACATACAAACACCATTGAGCTGCATTTTAGCAGCTCAGAAACAGGACCAAGTCATCAAGCTAGCTGGTCGCTCAGGCATTGAAATTGTCAAGTTGCCCTGCAACCATCAACTGGCAAAAGCCGCCTTTGAGAAGATATACTCCCAGTTGTGGGCACATGCAGGATGGCAATGTGTGGAGGCACTATACACCTGGACCAACTTCAGATGCTGTAACAGTGCAAGTTCTTCCTCTATAACTCTCCAGAAAGAGGCATTGCAGTAGTGCCATGACTCACCTCAAGCAGGCCATCAATGTGCACAGAAGACCCACTCCTTGTACAAAGTCCAGGACTAATTTACCAAATGGGCTGATGCAAGACCACTACCTGACCAAACTGCCTCTAGGATAACCACATGCAGAATTGGTGGACCTGTTCACCACATATGGAGTAACTGAAATTGTGTGATGGCATGGTGGAAAGGCTCTACCACACCCTGCATGCTCTAGTTACTCCGCACATATGCCACCAGGCAGGAGGAGTGGGAGAAGCATCTCCTCTGGCTCTCTACGCTTATAGGACATCAGTACATTCCTCAACTGGAGTGTCTCCTTTTGAAGTGATGTATGGTAAACAGCCTGAAACAGACAAACTAACGTTATACCACTGACCAACAGCGTATATGATGGAGTATGATGAGACCCTGCATGCAAAATTGGCTGAGTTGACTGACCTTGTCTGCTATCGGCGTATATATGTAGATTAGCTGCTTTGTATTGGACTTTGTCGGCGGAGATTATTTAGCATTCTCTTCATGCACATGCGCAATTTGGAGTTTATCGCCGTATATAAAGGGCACGCTACTATAGGATAAGCATTATTTTCTTCAGGCTGCGGTTCAGTTACAATGGACCCATCTACAGCACGTATGTTTCGGTCACTCTTTGGCACGTCAAGTTAGGAAACCCAATACATGCAGGTTCCGAGCCATCATTTGGAGACATTGATGCCTTGATCCCACCCATCATCGTCGAGCATCATCAAGTACAGGTACGCTTAGAGAGCATTATGTAGTATTCACTAACCTTTGCACACTTATATACGTATAGCTAACCTCTAGTGCCCTCAGCGAGAGCCACGCGGTAATGATGTGTTTACATATAAATAAGTGTAAAAAATTTACGCAAACATATATAGGAGACGACGTCCCGTGCTCTGGAATTCAAGGTGAACTTGGACCGCTACGTTGGCTGTGCTAAACAGACAGGCACTCACACCGTACGTGCAGGATGTTGAAATTCGGGGCTCGTTTATACATATATACAGTTTTCTTCCCAGTGCAACGTCCTGTTTATTCATAGGGGTAGTATAGAAGTGGATTTTACTATAAATGGTGAGTGATCGTAATGGAGGTCATTGCGTTGAGATTTTTTCTTTTCTTAGGGTTAGAAGGTCTAGAAGGTGAAAGAGCCTTTGTCAGTGCTTGCTGCTATTACATAAATAGTAACGACCCGGTTTGTTGCTGCCACTCACACCTTGATTCCATTTATATGAGTGCCGCCTACGTGAGGGCGAAAGACGGCATCATCCACCAGGACGGACACGGACACATGTCCGTTAGAGTACCAAGTAAGGTCAATCGCGATTCCACAAAGTGGTTGTATCAACTAGCGTTTCAAAATCAAAGCCATTCTTAGACCAGCAATACGGATCACGTTGGAGTTTCCGTGCTACACCTCAGACGTGACCAAAAAATCTGTCCTTCGCCTCGTGTTTACATTGTTTAGTGAAGTAGGGTAAGTTCAGTATGAAATTGTGTAGCTGCTAAGTGTCCAAAAGTGTTGCTACATTTAGAATGGTGCTCGGATCCTGCACAATGCTTTGTCGGGTGTGCTGCTCACCTGGTAGAGATCGCAAACGCAGAGAAGAAATAGGTTAGTGGGTTGTGGTATTTTGTGTACGCTTTAAGCAAGTGTTTGCTCGTGGCCGTCTGTGTAGAGTTTCCTCAAGAAGCATCATCAGACGAAGAGGCAACGGTGCTGGGAGGGAAAAGGAGTAAGTTTATTGATATCTTATATGAGTTAGATATGAATTTATGCTATTGCCTTGCCAGAAGCGAAGGACACACCAAAATATAAGAAGGAAAAGGTTTCCTTATATGTCAGTGATATATACCTTTATCTTGTAATGATTTCGACCCTTTAATGCAGGTATCTCCACCTCTCATAGACGCCATTACTGCAATACATGCTATTCTGGAACAGGTGCATGCGTCGCAATTGTAGGAAGGCACCAACTGTTAGATGTCTTTTCTTGATGTAATACTGTATACGCATTTATGCTCAGTTGGACAAATAGGGTTACAACTTGCTCTTGTTCAAATTCAAATTCTGCATGTATTAAATTGCATGCAATTGCTTAGGATCGAGATGGTACCAGTAAACCAAATATCTGGGAAGGAAGACCCCAGCCTCCAAGCTGGGTTCGACTTGTGGAATTTGTTTGTTGCATTCTCTATTGAGCCTCTTAGACCCTGGGAATATTTCCCCAACTATTTTCCTCTGCACATGGCAAAGGACAATACCCCAACATTAGTGGTCTTAGTAACTCAGCCACAGACCACTTTATACAAACTTTTTGGATCTCTGAGGGTCCCTGACATGTAGTTTGAATTATCTGGGTCTTTTACATCACAGTTATACTGACAGAATCCAGTTTGATTTTGAAGGGTCCTTTAGATCAACTGGTGACTCAGCCCCAGACCACTTTACAGAATCAATTTGCATTTCTGAGGGTCCTTTAGATGAATAGTGACTCAGCCCCAGACCAATATACAAAATCTACTTTGATTGTGCAACTTCCTTTATTCAAACTTGTGACTCAGCCCCATACCACTTTTAAATAATCTAGTTGCATTTCTGAGGGACCATTAGATCAAGTGGTGACTCAGCCTCAGACCTTTCCAGTTTCTGTAGGGCAAACATGATCAAGTTTGGTAACTCAGCCCCAGACCTCTGCAGAATGTATTTAATTTCGGCAGGGCCAACTAGATGAATTAAATAATGACTCACCCTAATGTATTGGGTTTCTGCACGGCCTACAAGATCAAGTTTGGTGCTTCAGCCCCAGACCTCTACACGATGTTTTCAATTTTGGCAGGGCCAGCAAGATGAAGTTTAATTGCTCAACCCCAGACCATTATAGAATCTATTTGATTTCTGCAGGGGAAAAAATTCAAGTTTGTTGACTCAGCTCCAAACCTTTACAGAATCCTTTTCATTTTAGCATGGCCAACAAGATCAAGTTCAGTGACTCAGGCCCAGCTGGACTTTTCTTTATTTCTAGCTGTTGTGCACAATTGCCTTGTCAGGAAAATCCGAGCACAGGGGAAGCTGCACCCTGTGATCCCTTAACCCAGCGATTATGATTTTTTGGCCATTGATACAGCATCATTAAAACCAAGAACTTGGTGGTTTGTATTACATGGTGCTTTCAGAGTTTCTGCAGGCTTGAGCAAATATCATGTACGTAAACAAGACAATAATGATGTCACATGCAGGATCAAAGTTGCCTTTGAAGATTGTAAGCAGATTAATTTCCAAGCTTCTTATAGAGCTGTATATTTGGCTTAATTTCTGTGCATACTCATCATGAGGATAAGTGCACAAATTTATACCTAAATACTTGACATGTAGTATTATTTAACTTACTGATATGTAATTCAACAAAATTGTGAATATATATAATACATACACAATATACTTATAATAATTAAACATATAGATCACAATAAGTTAACTCAGCTGAAGATTACTACAAGTTATTATTATTATTTCAGTAATTTAAAAAAGCTAAGTCTTTACTGTCATATGCCTAGAAACTGTACAGATGTAACAATGCACAATTTTTTATAATTAGAAACAGCATGGAATAATTATATGTTTTAACGGTTCTAGTTATGGGTACAGCCTTGCAAAATTTTAAAAGCCCTTTATTAATTTCACATACAATACACTTGGGTAAATAATATGGATAGTATTGGTACAAGATAGTTTTATTTGTGAGCTAAACAAAGTAAAGATTTAATTCATACAGCTCTTATATATAAATACAGGATAATCATAAAATACAAAGGAATAAATACCATACTCAGGTAAGTTGATGTGGGTAGTCCAGCCCCATCATCCATGTGCACTGCACTTCTCCATTTCACTCTGCTTCCTCTTATGCACAGATTTGTGGCTCATAGTACAGCAAATGTCGTCGCTCTTATATATTTAAGCTCTCGTATATAATTCTGAGTAAGCCACAAAATAGTGTGTGCATACTGTTTCATTATAGATAAGATGTTAGGAATTAATTGAACACGCGAAGTATGCCTGTGTACAATACAAACCATTTCTTGTATTAAAGGTGCTACTTACAGTGTAATATTATAGTGAGAGAATATATCTATCTACCCCATTGTAATTAAGCGTTGATGAACCTTTTATATATGTAGAACCACTTCCATTGACGTGATCCACCAGCCATACGATATATTTATGTAACCCTATTTGTCCAAATGGGTCCAATATCATGATTATATGAAAAAAATTAATGGTGGGCGTGTGATTAATAGATATTTGTAAGTAGGTTTGCCCATCGATGTATACTTATATAAAAAAGATATTGGTGATCCACAAAGGGTGTGTAATATAGTGTAGTAAAGAGGAATAAGTTAAAAATGTCCCTTGTAAACGTTAATACTTGCGTGATGGTGTGCAGAGTTGCCTCGCCAGGAGCAAAGGACAAAATTATATATTTTTATTTTACAATATGGAGTGAAGAATATTTCTCTATCATGTAAGCCAGGTATCTGTGGCGCGGGAATCGTGCCAAAAGTACCTTTATATCTATTGCACTATGTACACTTGCTAAATCAACTGCTGTACTGCATTGTGGTATATACCTCCAAATTTGAGTATATACCCCTGCTTGCTTTGGTTATATATGCCTCTACACATTTGACTCACTTTGGGTGTGTTCTATGGCGTGGGATTCGTGCTCAAATTATTTTCCCATCTACCGTACTATGCTAAATCAACTAATGTATGCATCGTTATATACCTCCGCTAAGCTAGTCTCGTACCCAGACCCACTTCACTCCATAGCAACGGTTGGATTGCACCACCGCTGAATCGACACCAGCAGCTGTGGAGTGGGTCTGTGTATGAGGCTATGCAAAGGAATTAATTATGCAGCCTGGTCCCCAGACTAACATTAAGCTGTATATTTCTGCATAAGTACCAAGTATCCAGAAGATGATTCCATCACGTTCTGTACAGTAATGGTTATTTGTGTCAATTGCTGTTGTCTCGTACCCAGACCCACTCCACAGAAAGGGGTGGATTCCATCACCGCTATCTGCACATGTACATGTTTTTTGAAGGGAGAAGTCACCATACAACCTCCTCAGGAGTCATTCAATTGACACAAGGTTGGAGGAATCAGTTGTAATACCTTCTTCATTGTCATCAATCAATGCCATAAGTGCTGTTCTAGGGAGAGATGTGTGTACATGTGTGTGTGTTGTGTTGTGTGTGTGTGCATGTGTACAACAACTGTGGGTTCAAGGATAGCAGCACATGAGAAGAACTGACATGTTATTGTTCTAGAGATGTTTGGTGATGGTGAGGTACATAAGGTTGTAAAGGTAGTTTTTAGATATGTGGTCTGTCGTGCAAACACATGCACTAACAAACACAAACACACACACAAGCTATACATGTAACCTGCTCAGAATGTAAACATTTGTAATCAAATTTTGTTGTACATGGCTGCGCAAAATTAAACACCCCCCTAAAACCCCATACATATGGGGGTGTATTGGCACTGGTTGTAACAGCGTATCATAAAATATAGCTAGTCTATGAAATCAGGCAAACCTGACCAGCACACATGCATTGTACTACTACCAGCACACTTGCCACACCACTTGCATAAAACACACAATATTTATATATCAAGTATATTGTTCATCTGCTTGCATATTGCAAGGCTCAAGAAAGATTTGCTAAACATTTGTGCGTTTGAGAATATGGGAGTTATATATATCTATCATAATTATAATATATTTGTAGACCTGAGTCATGCAGTATGCAAGCATTTTCAACTAGAACAAAAATAAATGTGTACTAACACATCTAGTTGTTAATGAAATGGTTCATTATGAAAAAGCACTGCATTTTCCCCTGGTGAAAAAAAATATGGCTGCATTTACAAAGGGAGTAGAGGTTGCATGCAGACAGGCAATCTGAAGATGAAGTGTGGATAAATAGTGTAGACTTTAGCTGAAGTATACCAGGGTTTCTGTTGGCCCAGAAATTATGTTAAGATTTTTGGTGGATACAGTATTTATTTAGGGGCTTTCCACAATAAATGATATCATGCTGGAAGGGCTAGCATGATGATAGTATATTAAGGATAGAGGGGGTTCAACATAACATCCTTTATGTTCAGCCCCTTAAGTTCTATTCAATTTTTAATGAATGATTCGAAAGGGCTCTGATATAGAATTGCTCTGAATGTCCCTTGAGTTTTTGGATATGCTTTCCTCCTTAATGGGCATTAGCTTGTCATTATTCAGCAGGAAAGCATGTTTTGCTTTTATACTTTTTATAACCAGATGGAAAATGGTAATTCATGGGGCTGTTGATGGACATATTCATGACTGCCTAAGCTGCTCTGACAGCAACCGCACAGTCACTGTAGATGTATTGGAAAAGCTGTGTATGAATTTTGTTATGGTCTGCCAGCTAGGGCTCGCTGTAATAAGGGAGTTGAAAATTATAATGCTTCTATTTCTATGTTGACACATCTTCAACAGCAAATCCTGGAAAGAATGGTTTACACACAACATATTGAAAGGCTTTGGTGAGCTGTTTATAGTGCAGTGATCTGTACATAGTGCATATTATTCCCTTTTTTACCAGCTAGAAGATATGTCTCTCTTAGATCCATCCTTCAACTTCTATTCACTTCATTTGGGTACATATTCCCCAAATTAATTATCACTTAGAGATATACAAACTTGGATCAGTCATAAAAGGTTGGCAAACATTACTTCAACTGTTAATTCAAGGATGGCAGCACATGAGAGGAACTGACCATGTATGGTAGTTTTTATATATGTGGTCTGAGGAGATAGTTATTTCTCCCCTTAGAATACTGCTTGATTGATGACAATGAAGATGGTATTACAATCCTCCAATCTTGTGTCCATTTAATGAAGCACAGCACTCCTTATTGAGGAGATTGTGTGGGGAGGACAATGGCTATTCAGAATCATTTTGCACAGGAAAGAATCTCATTGAACGGTCATTGGTTCACACAATGTTTCTAGTTTGCTGACTGAACATATTTAAAAGCTGCCATTTGTTGTACCTGTACTGTACTTACCTGTAAATTTTTTTATATGGTGTGTGCATGCATATCATACAAGACAATGCTGTAGCAAGGTGGGTGGGTTGATAAATAACTGAAACATAATTTAATATTTTATTCAGGTGGATATTTAGATAACATGCATGTAAATACCATACACATGCACTTGTAGGCTACAATATTACAAAATGTATGATATCAGTGAGCAGCCAAACTTTCAGAGTAGGGTCTTCTCGCGAGCTTATGCATTATGGCAGTTGGCAAAGTGTCTGGATGGAGGTGAAAGAGCATGTTAAGGTGGTCTTGGAGAAGACACAGATTGAAAAAAAACTCCAGATGCTGAATCATTAGATTTGGTTTCCTGTAGAGTAGAGGAACTTGGCCAATGATGCATTTGAATCAATGCTTAAGGTACTAGAGCACCATTTGTACGTAAACTTAAAAAATTAACGCAATGTTTCATGCTAAAAATAGAAGCCGGTGAAGGGGGAGGGGCTCTTCAGCCTCCACAATTTTGGAGGAGGGGGGAGGGGGTGAGCTATGGTTTTAAATAGTCGTTGCTCGTTCTAGAACTGTCACGGAAAATTGTATTGACGGCATTTTGGCAAGCTTCCACTGAGAAATTTATCCCACCCTGTCATTTTTTATCCCACCCCTCGTACCTAGTAATAGCAAAGACTACAGCACATGCACAACACTAGCCACACGTGTGCAGGTGTACATATGGGATAATATTTTACAGCAACTTAAAATTTCTCATGCAGTTTTGGTGTCAATCTATGTCAATAACGATTGACAGAATGATATTATCCGCTGCGTCTGGAAACTTGGTGCTTATACGGTGGTGTACGGAGGTATATTATATGTATTAGTCTGGGGACCAACTCCCCAGACAATGGGTTATGCAGATCAAAGATATATCTAATGCGAACCTATATAGCTTATGCGGAGGTATACAATAGATCGTATGTATATATGCATATACATGGTTAATAAAGGAGGTACTGGTACATGTATATGGCTTTATGCAGGTATATACCATATGGTGGAGGTATAGCTTGTGCGGGGGCTATATAGCTTATATTGCGGACTGAGGTGAGGCACATGTATGTATATTACAAGGAGGTAAATAGCTATAGCTTTTGTATACACCCTTTGTACATATATATCCAAAATGGTATATACAATAGCTAGAGGTATAGTACCCAAAGCGGTATATACCCAAATTTGTATATATACCAGAATGCGGTACAGTAGTTGATTTAACAAGCGTATATAGTGCAATAGATATAAAGGTACTTTTGGCACGATTCCCACGCCATAGGTATCTCTTACATGAGGATGATGCATCAAATTCTACATTCCATGGAGTCAATAGTAGTACTGTCCATTTACCTCATGCATTAGTCTATGAGATAATGCATCTCAAGCTCACATCTTGAAGACAACTAGCTCACAAACTTAAATTGTACCTTATACTTGGGTGAACTTACTCCAACCCATACCACGCATGCATGGATGTTAGCTAACAAAAAACTATTCTTTTTATGCTATCAGCCCAGGCAGTATGATCTCACATGCACTTCATGCAGGTTGAGGAAGTGGAGTATTAACGTACGCGTACAGTAGAGGAATAAAGCAGGATGGAGTAGATATAGTGGAAAGGAAGGTATGTTAATGCAGGAATCGACTAAGTTTGAAAACGGATGGTGATGGTTTTCAAGTTTAAACAATAACAGCAAAGGAGGGTGTAGACAGAAAATACAGTAGGATTCAAGAGAGTTTGAAAGGAGGGTCACGGTTATAAGCTTGACTTATAACAATTGAGAATATCTAGGGTAGAGATAGTTAATCACGGTGTGTAAATACAGTAAATGAGAGAGTTTGAAAATAGAGGGACACACTTTTCAAGTTGAGTCACACCAATTGAGAATATCAAGGAGGGTAGAGATAGTTAATCAGGAGGTGTGTAAATGTGGTCACGGTTTTCAAGTTGAGTTAGAATATCAAGGAAAATAGAGATAGGTAATCAGGAAGGTGTGTAAATGCGGTACATCAGTGAGTTTGAAAATAGAGGGTCACAAGTTGTAATAGAGTTTGAAAAAGTAGGGTCACGGTTTTCAAGTAAAGTTATAACATTTGAGAATTTCAAGGTGGGTAGAGATAGTTACTCAGTGAGATGTGTAATGCAGTAAATGAGAGAGTTTGAAAAAGAGGGTCCAGGTTTTCAAGTTGATTTATGCCAATTCAGAATATCAAGGAGGGTAGAGATAGTTAATCAGTGAGGTGTGTAAATACAGTAAATGAGTTTGAAAATAGAGGGACACACTTTTGAAGTTGAGTTATACCAATTGAGAATATCAATATCAATATTTACTGCATTACACATCTCACTGAGTTTATAGTAAATGAGGGTAGAGATAATTAAGCAGGAGGTGTGTAAATGCAGTAAATGAGAGAGTTTGAAAATAGAGTATCACATTTTTCAAATTGAGTTAGTATATTGGGAGGTAGAGATAGGTAATCAGGAAGATATGTAAATGCGGTACATCAGTGTGTTTGAAAATAGAGGGTCACAAGTTGCCATAGAGCTTGAAAAAGGAGAGTTACGGTTTTCAAGTTCAGATTTAACATTTGAGAATATCAAGGCGGGTAGAGATAGTTAATCAGTGAGATGTGTAAATGCAGTAAATGAGAGAGTTTGAAAATAGAGGGTCCAGGTTTTCAAATTGTGTTAGAATGTCAAGGAGGTTAGAGATAAGCAATCAGGAAGGTGTGTAAATACGGTACATCAGTGAGTTTGAAAATAGAGGGTCACAGGTTGTTAGAATTTGAAAATAGAAGGTCACAAGTTGTTATAGTTTGTGCCTTGCTTCTGCGCCAATGGTCCCTCGAATCCCGTTTATCACTCCGTTCACGCGAGGGACCACTCTACTCTGTTCACTCATTTATCAATTGCTTTTGCTAAGGTACTATAGTGTGCGCGCGTGTCATTTTCATATGCTTGCTCGATAAGGGCCAGCGTATGTCGGGGGACCAGTCCAAAAGAGAAGGTGTAGTGTATTAGGACACTCGAACAAGCCATGCGGAGTTAACGGTTTACCAGCTGATTTAATTATCAATTATAGCTACGTAACCGCGGAATTTAATTATTGATATTTGCTATTTTTAGATACAGTGTCATTAGCACCAAATAGCTTTTGAACCGAACGAGTCTTCTTAGTGCAACTTTTGAAATTCAGTTAGAGAAGTGATTTCTCTACACGCTGGTATGAACTGATTGTTTGTAGCACACTGGTAAGGTATCCGTAACCTACCGTGAGCAAATGAGTCGGTTACCTACAGAGACGCTGCCGTTGCCACAGACGCTATGAACTTGAAATCAAACTACTATCGTTGCTGGACTGTTGGGCAAGTATTTAAGGATAAAGGCATGTATTTTATATACGATTTGTGCATGAAAACGAGCAGAACAGTGCTAGCGTACGTACGAGCGCCGTACATTGAATTGTCCCAACATTATTTATGATGGAGCGTACTTTGAACTCCTGCCGTTAACTTTCTTTAGTAAAGCTGAACACTACTAACTCAGAACATGTTTTCTTGACCCTGAGTCATCTTTATAACGTTTCAAGACACCAATATACCACTCCATACGACCGTACCAGCTGTCCTCACATGATGCTCGGACACACCCAAATATTCTACCGTATGGGCGTTATAGAAGTGTATATTTGTGAACGTAACGTTGCTCAAACTATGTTGATTCTTGTTCGCATACCTGTCTACTAGCTATGTCTAAGGTTTGGTCTTTATGTGTACGATGGGCGAAAAGTTACACTTGTGTAACTATCAACATGTTATTTTGTCGCTTATAAGCGACGTCCGCGGTGACCGTACGTAATAATTGTGTCGCTTATAAGCGACGTTTGCGGGGAAACCGTTAAAGGCAGTCCAACAACTCACTTTCTAACAGGTATGCGTTGAGTTTCCTGGTCTGCGCTTACAACGCCCCTAGCTACAGTATCCTCTGCGTAGAGTAGTTCAAATCATCTTAGATGGACAGTAGTATACAAGCACAACACACTACTATATACTAATGCACTGTACAAGACGTTCATTGGATCCCTGCCGTTAGCTCCTCTTGCATTCTTCCCTCGTCTTTTGGCTCCAGGAATGTTGTGGTTCGACTCGGCTTCAATCTTCACACTGTATCTTTTAGAAGATACTTACTTCGCCACAGGAAGTCTATACAGAGACAAAGACACTTAAACAAACTGACAAAGCCATGGGCAAAGCCTACACAGCTATGGAGACACTTTAACAAACTGACAAAGCCATGAACGAAGCCTACACATCTACGGAGACACGTATAAAGACTTTAAATGCCACGGAGGAAGCATACACACCCATATAGACACTGACACAGACTTGCAAAGCCATGGGCGAAGCCTACACAGCTATGGAGACACTTAAACAAACTGACAAAACCATGGGCAAAGCCTACACAGCTAAGGAGACACGTACACAGACTTTAAATGCCACGGAGAAAGCATACACACCCATACAGACACTGACACAGACTTGCAAAGCAATGGGTGAAGCCTACACAGCTATGGAGACACTTAAACAAACTGACAAAGCCATGGGCAAAGCCTACACAGCTATGGAGACACGTACACAGACTTTAAATGCCATGGAGGAAGCATACACACCCTTACAGATACTGACACAGACTTGCAAAGCCATGGGCGAAGCCTACACAGCTATGGAGACACTTTAAACAAACTGACAAAGCCATGGGCGAAGCCTACACAGCTATGGAGACACGTACACAGACTTTAAATGCCACGGAGGAAGCATACACACACATACAGACTCGTACACAAATTGATGGTCAAACTTTTCAAGTTGAGATATAACTATTGAGAACATCAAGGAAGGTAGAGATATTAAGTATGGAGGTATGTAAATGAAGTAATTGAGAGAGTTTGAATATAGAGGTTCCTGGTTTTCAGGTGGGAGTTTGAAAAAGGAGGGTCGCAGCTTTCAAGTTGAGTAATAACATTTCAGAACATCAAGGTAGGTAGAGAAAGTTAACCGATTATACGCGGAAGACTCAAATTTGAGTCCAATAATTATTACGCGTAAAACGTGGTAGACTCAGATTTGAGTCCAGCTGTATACACTACGGTACATGGAGCGCCGTCCACAGTCGGTGGTTCGTTCGGTTCTGAAACTTGCAAAGCGGTAATCACCAGTCCCTATACTGTTCATTTTATTATCGAACGAGTGGGCTTGCTATTGTGGGTTTCTTGCTACACTGTGGACAAAGTAAACAATGAATGCAATGAATAACATTCCAATGATAATATAATTTGATAGAGGATGACAAAGCGCTCGCGCAGGATGGACCGTGAAGAGGTCTTGGAAACATTTAGATAGGGATGACGATGTCCTGGAGAGCTTTTGTAGCGAGCCCGACGAGCTGGATGAACCTGTTGATCTGCAGAAAGGACACACAATGGCAGTCTCTGCAACGTAGTGTAGTGCATGACTATGTGTTTATCTGACATGAAAGTTTATATGGCTAATTGCCAACTAAAAGAAAAATGCTATGTATATTCAATATGTGTGTGAGGGATTGTGCGTTCAAAGGGTGGTATGAACAAGGGGTATATATAGAGAGGGTGTGGGTATGTACAAGGGACGTGTGTAGAGGGTGTACAAGGGGTGTGTGAGGGAGTGGGTGTACAAGGGATGTGCAAGGGAGTGTGTGTACAAGGTGTAGTGTGTTTACAAGTGGTGTGTGTACAAGGGGTGTGTGTGAGGGAGTGTGTGTACAAGAGTATGAGAGGGTGTGTAAGGGAGTGTGTGAGGGAGTGTGTGTAGAGAGGGAGTGTGTACAAGGTGTAGTGTGTTTACAAGAGGCGTGTGGTGAGGGTGTGTGAGAGGTGAGCATAGAGGGTAGGTGTGTGAGGTGTATATTAGTAAAGTGGGTGGTGTGCATTGCACTGTGTAGAATGGCAAGAGTGTGACAAAGTTTATGTGTGTAGATTAGATGTGTGTGATAAGGGTGTGTGTGCAGTGGGTGGATGTGTACATGCAGTGAGGGATTGCAATTGGCAGGTGGTGTGCAGTGGAGTGTGAGTATGACAAGAAGTTGGATTGATAAAGAGTGCACAATGGGTGGTGTGTACAAGGTTGTGAGGGAGTATACGTGTGTACAATGGGTGTGTAGAGAGGGTGTGTGAGGGAGTGTGTACAAAGGTGTAGTGTGTTTACAAGTGGTGTGTGTGCAAGGGGTGTGTGAGGGAGTGAGCAGTGTGTGTGAGGTGTGTGAAATAAGGGAGTGTGTACAAAGGTGTAGTGTGTTTACAAGTGGTGTGTAGAGAGGGTGTTTCCAAGGGGTGTGTGATGGGGTGTGTATTGAGAGGGTGTGTGAGGGAGTGTGTACAAAGGTGTGGTATTTTTACAAGTGGTGTGTATACAAGGGGTATGTGTGAGAGTGTTTCTGAGGGGGTGTGAGGGTGAGTGTGAGGGAGTGTGTGTAGAGGGTGTATGTGTAGAGGGTGCATGAGGGTGTGTGTGTGAAGGAGTGTACACAAGGGTGTGTGTGTGAGGGAGTGTGTAGAGGGTGCACAGCATGCCTACCCCACACACCCCTTGTACACATCCACCCACTGCACACTCCCTTATCACACACATCTAATCTAAACACATAAATCTCCTTGTCACACTCTTGCCATTCTACTGTAGACAGTGCAATGCACACCACCCACCTCTATGCAAGCTCACATCCTCTATACACACACCCATTGTACACACTATCCCTCACACACCACTTGTAAACACACTGTACCTTTGTACACGCTCCCTCACACACACTACACATTCCCTCACACACCCTCACACAAACTATACATTCCCTCACACTACACATTCCCTCACACACCCTCTACACACACACTCCCTTACACACACCCTCACACACCCCTCGGAAACACCTCTCTACACACTCCCTCACGCACACTCCGTTACAAACACTCCTTGTACATACACCACTTGTAAACACATTACACATTTGTACACACTCCCTCTCTACACACCCTCACACGCACAACACAATCCCTCATACACACACCCCTTGTGTGCACAATCCCTCACACACACACTCACACCCTCTACACAATCCATCACACACACCCCTTGTTCACACACCACTTGCAAACACATTTTTTACCTTGTACACACTCCCTCACACACCCCCTTGTACATACACATTATACCTTTGTACACACTCCCTCGCACACTCCCTCATACACACACTCACACCCTCTACACAATCCATCACCACACCTCTTGTTCACACACCACTTGCAAACACACCATACCTTGTACACACTCCCTCACACCCCCCCTTGTACACACACATTATACCTTTGTACACACTCCCTCACACACCTTCACACACTAAAGATTCCCACACACTAAAGATTCCCACACACTACACACTCCCTTACAAGGGGATTGCAATTGGCAGGTGGGTATGCTGTGGAGTGTGAGTATGACAAGGAGTTGGATTGATAAAGAGTGCACAATGGGTGGTGTGTAAAAGGGTGTACATGACAAGGGATGAGCATGCACATGGTAAAAGAATCAATGAAGTGTGTGTGTGTGTGCAAGGGTTCCACACCTTCACATCACTATGTGTAGGTGTTGTAGTGTGCCAGAGTTCACACAGCGTGCTAACAAGTGGAATACATGCTGTGAGAGGACTGCAGGGTGGTAGATGTGTGTGCATTAGAATGGATGTATTACAGTGGGAGTGTACAAGGGTGAAGGTGTGACAAAGATATGTCTACAATGGGTGTGTCATTATGGAGTGCGTGCATTGGGTGGTGTGTGTACAAGGCAAATGGGTGACACGGGGAGTGTGAAAAGGAGTGTGTGGGCAGGTGATAGTGTGGGTGCATAGTGGTGCCACTGTATGAAGAGAGTGAGAGTACATGTAGCAGACACGTACATCAAATAGATATACTTTTATCATGCCACAAAGGTACCAAACAAACAAACAATACATGTGTAAGTTTATAGCTAAAATAGCTAACGATCAGGAGGATACAAGCGGACGGGCTATAAATAGAATACACGGCTGTGTTTGCAACAACCCCCCCTCCCCCCTTTCTAAATAGTCTATATTCACTGAAGAAAGTCGTCATTGAACCCAACAAAGACTTCACATATGTTTACAACGTACCTCAAACACTAAGAGACGAGGTAGCGTTAGGTTCAGATTCGTCTCTCACCATCGTATGCGCGAACATGAATAGATCGCGCCCATCCATATGCAAGGGAAGATAGTTCATCCAGTCAGCATTCCAAAAAACAAAGGTCGTCCATACAAAAGTCGCTACGTTCAGCTGCTGCAATAACTACCATACCCACACCGCAATAAACGATTATTTGTTGAAAACAATTCCGTGTTACGTGTATACGCGTGCGCAAATAAAATTTAGCGCATAATCGGTTAATCAGGGAGGTGCATAAATGCAGTAATTGAGAATGTTTAAATATAGAAGGTCATGGTTTTCAAGTTGTATCAAAAAGGTAGGTAATGGTTTTCAAATTAAGTAATTTAATTTGAGAATATCAAGGTGGGTAGAGATAGTCAATCAGGGAGGTGTGTGAATGCAATAAATGAGAGTTAGAAATAGAGGGTCACGGTTTTCAAGATGAATTGAAAATTTCAAGGAGGGTAGAGATAGTTATAAGGTAGTTTGAAAAGTAGGGTCAATTTTTATTAGAAAATGGTGGGTCAAGGTTTAAAGTTTGATTTAAAAGATAAAAGTAACAGATATCTACTTGATTTGCAAGTCGTCAGGTCAAAGTTGTGGGTAATGGTTTTCAAGTTGAGGTATCATGGAGGTAGAGTAAGGTAGGAAAAGTTTGAAAGATGTTGGTGTAGGGGTACACTTGAAACTAGTGGGTCAGTTTTGAATTGAGTTTGAAAGACATGGTCACAGATAACAAATTTAATTCGAAAGAATAGGGTTACGGACATTTAGTTGAGTTTGAAACTTGTACATTACAAGTGAAGTTAAACAAGTTGAGAACCATGGTGTTTGAGAAGGCGCTTATTGTAGGAAAACAATGGAAGTGGGTAGAGTATCAAGTTCAGTTTGAAAACGAAGTCAGATTTTGAAGTTGAATTAGAAAAAATAGATGTTATGGTGCGTAGGTAGATAATATATGAAATGGAGCATAGTGTAGCGAATGAGACTGTTCGACAAAGGTCATGGAATTCAAGTTGAATTCGAAAGGGGTAAGTCACGTTTTCAAGTTGAGCTTGTAAGTGGTGGGTCACATTTTCAAGTTTAGCTTGAAAGTTGTTTGAAAGTGGAGGGTCACGTTTTCAAGTTGCGTTTACAAATTGAGTTTGGAAGTGGTTGGTCACGTTATCAAGTTAAGTTTGGAAGTTGAGTTTGATTGTGGTGGGTCACGTTTTCAAGTTGAGCTACATTGTGGTGGGTAACGTTTTGAAGTTGTTTTCAAGTTGAGTTTGAAAGTGGTGGGTTACGTTTTCAAGTTAAGTTTGAAAGTTAGGGTCAGGGTCGGGGTCGGGTTAGGGTTAGGGGTTTAGGGTCAAGGGTTAGGGTTTAGGGTTAGGGTTAGGGTTAGGGGTTAGGGTTAGGGTTAGGGTTATGTGTACGAATGGTTGTACAAGGGTCAGCTGCAGTGCACCTGAATACTCAAGCCTTACTGCAAACCCTATAGAGGAATTGCAGGGGAGGTCCCTTACAAGTACCGATGCTGTATCAACATCTGTACGTGATGCCCCAACAGCCTGGTAGTACCAGGGAGTCGGTATCGATCAGAACAAAGCAATTTTAGCGGCGTTATACGCTCGCTACTGCTATTTCTACTGCCGTCGGATGTACGGGTCGGCAGTAGTGTTCTAATTCATTTTTAGCATGTTGGAAGATGCTTCTTCCATGGAGTCAAACTAGGCTTTATGCCATCGTTTGTTCCGATACGAACAACATATCATTGAACGTACCTATTGCACAAGTCATCGTAGGTGATTGCCGAACGCGTTTCGCTGGCCCCTACGGTAGCTCAGCTCATCAGCGGCTTTTGCAGTGATGACGGACTTGATCCGATATAGCCATCGCGTTGTTTACGCTCTGTCTCGTATGGGAACAGAGGATTTCAATTTTAGCATCACTATGGGAACCTGGTTCGCTTAATTAGCAATTTAACCAGGGTTCAGATATGCGGCCGTAATTATTACAGCACACATAAAAGAGACACACACAGAACCTCTTATAAACCACATTCGCCAGATTAGCGATTAGGGATTTAGGTTCAGTAGTATTTTAGGGAGATGATATCTCCTAAAAATAATTTTCAGCTCAATACATGCCATAGTCACGTATGTGCTATAGCTATACATGGGGTAAGTCATGTATAAATCTCACAATACACTTCGCTATATTAGCGATTAGTATTAGGCTTCTGTTGTTTTTTTAGGGAGGTTTGTCCCTAAAAAAAAAAAAATTTAATAATCATTTCCCATAGGAAAATTATTAAAGCTGTCAGTGTTCAAGTCTGCTTGTTAGCATATGACCTGAGTGTCAGTAAACCTTTGAGCTTGTCTGTTTGAACAGGCATTTGCTGCAATAGGTAGTGAATCTGTTTTGATTCACCTATATCCTCTGCGCAGAGGGCCGTGCAATTTTATGCACAGTTTGTTTTAGCAGCAGTATTGTACCAACATTGTGTGGAGTTCTCACACATGTGGTAATAGAATGAGCTATGCTCAAAGCTATTCAAAGGAGCTGACTGAATGTGTAGGGGGACTCTCCTACACATACATCATGACAGTGATAGTGCAAGACCATGTCATTGCACTTGACACCAATTTTTGTATGGCATCACGATGTGATATGCCACACTGGTGTATTGAAGCCAAACATTTTTTTGCCAAGACTATGTCTGAGCAAAAGGAAATTGTAGCACTACGCGACAATTTCTAGGCTGAGTGAGTGTACAGGAATTTTAATTCCTGCACGTTTCAGAGTGGTGTGTTCAGTTTGTATATACACATAACCATGTACATGTACATACTGTAACTGCCTGATTTTTAACCAGGAGTTACTGATGCCAAGTGTATTCATAGCACCTCTTAGGTACCATGAGTGTGTAGGAACCTTAGTTCCTTACACTGTTGAAAATAAACAAAGCTTTGCTTCGTTCATAACACAACACAGGCTTTGGAACAAGAATTCAATTTTAGCATCACTATGGTAACCATGGTTGTTTGACCAGGCTACAGACCATCACATGGCTCTTTCTCCCAGTGCACCGGGGCCTCCGGACCTACCCCGAAGGATAGCGGCGGGCGCCAGAGCGTCCCTTGGAAGAAAAGGGTTTTGTGTACGAATGGTTGTACAAGGGTCAGCTGCAGTGCACCTGAATACTCAAGCCTTACTGCAAACCCTATAGAGGAATTGCAGGGGAGGTCCCTTACAAGTACCGATGCTGTATCAACATCTGTACGTGATGCCCCAACAGCCTGGTAGTACCAGGGAGTCGGTATCGATCAGAACAAAGCAATTTTAGCGGCGTTATACGCTCGCTACTGCTATTTCTACTGCCGTCGGATGTACGGGTCGGCAGTAGTGTTCTAATTCATTTTTAGCATGTTGGAAGATGCTTCTTCCATGGAGTCAAACTAGGCTTTATGCCATCGTTTGTTCCGATACGAACAACATATCATTGAACGTACCTATTGCACAAGTCATCGTAGGTGATTGCCGAACGCGTTTCGCTGGCCCCTACGGTAGCTCAGCTCATCAGCGGCTTTTGCAGTGATGACGGACTTGATCCGATATAGCCATCGCGTTGTTTACGCTCTGTCTCGTATGGGAACAGAGGATTTCAATTTTAGCATCACTATGGGAACCTGGTTCGCTTAATTAGCAATTTAACCAGGGTTCAGATATGCGGCCGTAATTATTACAGCACACATAAAAGAGACACACACAGAACCTCTTATAAACCACATTCGCCAGATTAGCGATTAGGGATTTAGGTTCAGTAGTATTTTAGGGAGATGATATCTCCTAAAAATAATTTTCAGCTCAATACATGCCATAGTCACGTATGTGCTATAGCTATACATGGGGTAAGTCATGTATAAATCTCACAATACACTTCGCTATATTAGCGATTAGTATTAGGCTTCTGTTGTTTTTTTAGGGAGGTTTGTCCCTAAAAAAAAAAAAAAATTTAATAATCATTTCCCATAGGAAAATTATTAAAGCTGTCAGTGTTCAAGTCTGCTTGTTAGCATATGACCTGAGTGTCAGTAAACCTTTGAGCTTGTCTGTTTGAACAGGCATTTGCTGCAATAGGTAGTGAATCTGTTTTGATTCACCTATATCCTCTGCGCAGAGGGCCGTGCAATTTTATGCACAGTTTGTTTTAGCAGCAGTATTGTACCAACATTGTGTGGAGTTCTCACACATGTGGTAATAGAATGAGCTATGCTCAAAGCTATTCAAAGGAGCTGACTGAATGTGTAGGGGGACTCTCCTACACATACATCATGACAGTGATAGTGCAAGACCATGTCATTGCACTTGACACCAATTTTTGTATGGCATCACGATGTGATATGCCACACTGGTGTATTGAAGCCAAACATTTTTTTGCCAAGACTATGTCTGAGCAAAAGGAAATTGTAGCACTACGCGACAATTTCTAGGCTGAGTGAGTGTACAGGAATTTTAATTCCTGCACGTTTCAGAGTGGTGTGTTCAGTTTGTATATACACATAACCATGTACATGTACATACTGTAACTGCCTGATTTTTAACCAGGAGTTACTGATGCCAAGTGTATTCATAGCACCTCTTAGGTACCATGAGTGTGTAGGAACCTTAGTTCCTTACACTGTTGAAAATAAACAAAGCTTTGCTTCGTTCATAACACAACACAGGCTTTGGAACAAGAATTCAATTTTAGCATCACTATGGTAACCATGGTTGTTTGACCAGGCTACAGACCATCACATGGCTCTTTCTCCCAGTGCACCGGGGCCTCCGGACCTACCCCGAAGGATAGCGGCGGGCGCCAGAGCGTCCCTTGGAAGAAAAGGGTTTTGTGTACGAATGGTTGTACAAGGGTCAGCTGCAGTGCACCTGAATACTCAAGCCTTACTGCAAACCCTATAGAGGAATTGCAGGGGAGGTCCCTTACAAGTACCGATGCTGTATCAACATCTGTACGTGATGCCCCAACAGCCTGGTAGTACCAGGGAGTCGGTATCGATCAGAACAAAGCAATTTTAGCGGCGTTATACGCTCGCTACTGCTATTTCTACTGCCGTCGGATGTACGGGTCGGCAGTAGTGTTCTAATTCATTTTTAGCATGTTGGAAGATGCTTCTTCCATGGAGTCAAACTAGGCTTTATGCCATCGTTTGTTCCGATACGAACAACATATCATTGAACGTACCTATTGCACAAGTCATCGTAGGTGATTGCCGAACACGTTTCGCTGGCCCCTACGGTAGCTCAGCTCATCAGCGGCTTTTGCAGTGATGACGGACTTGATCCGATATAGCCATCGCGTTGTTTACGCTCTGTCTCGTATGGGAACAGAGGATTTCAATTTTAGCATCACTATGGGAACCTGGTTCGCTTAATTAGCAATTTAACCAGGGTTCAGATATGCGGCCGTAATTATTACAGCACACATAAAAGAGACACACACAGAACCTCTTATAAACCACATTCGCCAGATTAGCGATTAGGGATTTAGGTTCAGTAGTATTTTAGGGAGGGTTAGGGTTAGGGTTAGGGTTAGGGTTAGGGTTAGGGTTAGGGTTAGGGTTAGGGTTAGGGTTAGGGTTAGGGTTAGGGTTAGGGTTAGGGTTAGGGTTAGGCACTTATTTCTCATAAAAGTCGCTGAGCGGATCAGCATCCAACATCGAATTCTGACGGCAGAGTTCGGCGTAGAAATTTATTAATTTTTTCAACATAGCAATACTGAGCACACAGAATACACAAATTGAAATTGTTCACTTCTGCAGTTGACACACGATGTCCACAATGCTTAGCCGGGAAAGCACATTGACTGTCCCCCATCCACTGATATGGGCCATAGTTGGGTACGACTGCATATGTATGAGGAGAAACCGTAAAATATATATACATAATACATGAAATGGGTTCACTTAATCGCTGTCAGTCCAAGCCTATAACAAAGACCATATGCAGATGGGCATACACCCCATTTGAAACTAAGTGTGTTTGTTGCTATCCCTGTACAACTCTTCCCCCCCAGTTCTTCAGATGTGTCTGTGTTTGTGACATAACCCTTTATAACAATGACCTCAATGCACATTTCTTTTCACTTACTAAATAATAAATTCAGTGTGCCTTTTAAAATCCTGTGGCTTGGCCTAGTAGAATTATCGACTTTGGAACGGAGTCCCCCCAACTCCTTGGTGAATTGAGGCTGTATCTTTTTACCCTGATATATCTGCGTTGAAAGAATATTGTGTCCCATTACTTCACACTACTGTGCATACACTTCAAAGCACATGGGCTCATACACATAAGACGTCCAGAGCACATGTTCCCCATCTTTTTAAAGCACATGGCCTATTTTTCATACACAAGGCACCCCATCTGTAGCTTAGTGTTTGTTTGTTGCATACAAGCTATCCTCCCCAATTACGAAATTAAGAAAGCTGTGGATTTCACAACATTTGTATTTTAAGCTTTTGAGGGGCCCACTTAATCACTATTAGCCCAAGCCGATATACAGGTGGGCATAGGGGAGGAGTGGGTTAGTTGAGCCACTTTTTAAGTTTAGGTTTATACTGCCTCTGAGGTTTGGTATTAAGCAGAGGTTAATAGTCTGATGTAAAGGAGCATCACTTGGGTACATGTTGTAGGAATGTTAGAGACTGGGGATGTACGTGGAGAAAAATGACATTATTAAAAATCAACAGGTGTCAAATGGCAAAACTAACCCACCCAAGTGGGTTAGTGGTGCCAGGTACATGGGTCAGTTGAGTCATATGCTGCCTTCAGCCAAAGTTAGTTGCATGGCACAATAATTGCTAACATAAGTAGGCCTAGGCCTTACATTATCATATCATTGATCAAAGCAAATTCCTACACTAATGCATGACACTTTTTCAATGAGAGCACTTGAAATTGATCGGCAAGTGATTTCAACGTGATTCACAAGTAATTTTTCCTTTTAAAAATAAAAACAGAATGCATCTGAGATTGCTGCATAACCAAATAATCATAGCTCACTATTTCTGTACGTGAATCAATAAATCATTTTAATGCCATACAAATGCAGCTAAAGCGTATGTCTCAACTAACACCCCTTGCAAATGGCTCAACTAAGCCCACTACTAACTTTTCCTGTATCTAGCTAAGTTGTATAAAAAGGAAGCAAAGTATATAATTTATTATAAACATAAATATAGCTGCATACATGCACTTTCAAACACCCAAGACTGAAACAAGAATATTGTCATTATGTAGAAATTATGAGGGCACAAACCATAAAAACAGAATTTCACTCTGATCATCAAAATTCTTATTTTTGAATTTCACATCCTGATGAATACTAGAACAAAATCCTAAAGTAGGACAAAAAGCTAGTCTTAACACTTAATGTCAATATATGTTAGCATAATTCAATTATGTTTCTTCATGGAGCCAAAACAGGGGGTGGCTCAACTAACCCAGTGGCTCAACTAACCCACTCCTCCCCTACCTCCCAGACAGGTGGGCACACACCCCATTTGACGTTCAATTCGCTCTAGAAGCATAAACCACCTGCCTGCTTAAGGTTAAGTACCAAGCCTATTTTGTTAAAGGTTTAAAAACCACGTATGAGACAGTTTATATGCATATACCACTATCTCCTACCCACCCTGTTTTGATAACATCCGCCCTGTTTTGGTAAAACCCTTTTGGTAGCAGCCGAAAACCCGTATACCACAGTGTCGTGTGTGTACACCCTTATGACACCTTATTATATACCAGTGCACAGGTGTGTACACATATGCATGCAAACACCCGCACCCACACCCACACACACACCCTGTTGCAGCCAGTTTGACACCTTATACCTATAAACCACATTCTCCTACCTGCCCACAAGCTGCCCTGTTTTGGCAATAGCCGGAACCCGTATCCCACAGTGTAAAAGGTGCACCTAAGCCCCACCACACACATGCACGCAACACACACACACACACACACACACACACACACACACACACACACACACACACACACACACACACACACGTGTGTTGTGTGTGGAAGAATGAAATTTAAATTGGTATTAATGTTACATCTCCCCTCTTTCAATACAAGCATCTTCACTCTTTGTCATGTGTGTGTGTGTGTGTGTGTGTGTGTGTGTGTGTGTGTGTGTGTGTGTGTGTGTGTGAGACACAAAAACTGATTGCACAGGTTGGCATAACTCCCATACAGGTGAAGGTGGCATAAGGGCAGACACCAAACACCCCATAGCACTTCTATATACACATACATGTACCATTTTAACACCAAACACAATAAAAGAGCTTACACCTGAACCACTCCTCCATAGAATTCAAATGTCGTGGCGAATTGAAGGTGGAGCAGGCTGCTCACTCTAATACAGGTGAATGGAGTTGGCTTGGGATATCTGTGATATGTGGAGGTGATTGATGCTAGGTATAATGTACTGCAATACCCTGTTTTTTTTTTAAATCTACACACACACACACACACCAGCTCTAATGAAAGACCATGTACTGCAATACCCTAACTGCACATGTGTTTGTTTTTAAATCACACACACAACACACACACACACACACACACACACACACACACACACACATACTTACCTCTGCAATACAGTCACTGCATTACATTTCAAGAGAGCAAAAGGCTCGGTCTAGTACAAATGACTGCAGATGGTTTGGGATATCTGTGATATGTGAAGACTGTCAGTCAGGGACAGTCAACCACACACACACACACACACACACACGCGCGCGCGCGCACACACACTTACCTCTGCAATACAGTGGACTTGGCTGTGATCTGATAGATGCTGTACTGCAATACCCTGACTGCACATGTGCTTTTTTTTTTTAATCTACACGCACCAGCTCTAATGAAAGACAAGTCATTTAAATTAAAAATCACACACACACACTTGTATGTGCCATTTTTGACCGACTGCCAATATATTTTGTGTGTGTGTGCGTGCGTGCGTGCGTGCGTGCGTGCGCGCGTGAACACTTACGAGGAAGAGCTCAGGTATTCTATCGCTGTACAAGGAGGCAGACATTTAGTAAGGGTGGTGCGCACTAATTAGAATGTCACTTGCCCGAACCGTCTGTTCGTTTGTGTTGTAAGAAGCCTATCCGGTATACAGGAGAGGTGGTCCATCCATCCATCCATCTATCCATCCATCCATCCATCCATCCATCCATCCATCCATCCATCCATCCATCCATCCATCCATCCATCCATCCATCCATCCATCCATCCATCCGTCCATCCGTCCGTCCGTCCGTGCGTACCGTCTGTCCTAATATCCAATACAGCTGGGGGTCACGTGACATCAGCCAATCCAATCTATGCAGCAATGACGTCATGCAGGCCAAAAAACCGTCTTTTCTCCAACGCTAAGACATTTTGCTGCGCTGTGGTAGCTCTGATGCACTATGCAGACGACGGGCTGTGGGGCAATGGGTTTCGTTTGGTCATCGGACCTTGCGTTCCCATACAGCACCGCGACTAAGAGTGACTAAAACACCCTCATTGATCTCCATGACCGTACGTCTCTCGCTCAAAACTAACCCGGCTGCCGAAGTGGATCCACCAAGAGAGACCGAGCACCCGGTATGGTGGCTCTGTCACGAAGCGTTCGGCTGCTACATTCATCCAAAGTTGGTACCAAAAGCCATGAATTCCATCAATTATTATACAGCAAGTATTGCGCGCATAATTTTAAACTAATTATTGTTCCAGCTGCTGGAACAACACTTAAGGTGCCTATACTAAGTCACGTGCGTCGAGGGCATTAATAAATTTCACTGTGGGTGGGCGGATAATCATATACTAGCTATACGCGTACCGCTGCTGCATGCGATCGCGCTCCGTGTCGCCACCCCTCCGTGTCCCCACCCAGCCGTGTCTTTTCGGGGAGCCCGGCCGGATACTTGCATTTTCCCAGCTGCTGGACCTCCGTATATATGTATATATATAATTAATCTTTCCGGATGTACGCATGGAAGCGTCTGATTGTATATATGGATAACGACAGCCTTACACCTCTGCCCAAGCGACCGCGCAACAGAGAGATCTTGCAGCTTCGTGCAAGCGACTTCCCCCTAAATCTTACTGCACAAATCGCAGGACTCCGGCACTACCTCACGGAACCGTTATCCGCAACCAGGAAGACTGATCCGCTCTCGAAAATAACACTCCAAGCGACAGAACGTCGCCTGCTTAGTACGCTTAAATCGCTATTATACCATCACTGCATGCATGCATCTTTTCCCCCCATTCCTATATATATAATTATATGCATGCAGGCTTCCTCGGTTATACGCACAGCAGGAGATTAAATCCTGACTCGTCTCCGGACTTGACGCAGTGCCAAGACCTGGAACTCTTGAGAAGTTTCTTAAAATACATGGAGGTATACTTATTTGCATAATTATATACATACATTCCAGGATGCATGGACATTATATTATACAATGCATGCAGGAACAGAGAGGCTCTTCACCAGGGACGCTGGCCACTTATTGCCAAAGCTTTGTTCATGCACTAGCCTTCCTTACGGCAGACCCAGCTCTGTCAGCAGCGGTCAGGACGTGGCTGGCAAAATTTCAAAAATCAGCTTTTGAGCAACGAGACGTCTCGTGGCAGAGGCTCAAAGCCAAAGGTATATTATATATCGTTGTACCATATTTATAGCCCACATTTAACAAAGTCTTTTCTTTTTTTATCATGCATGCATGCATGCATGCACTCTATAGGGAAATGGTTGGTTTGGGGGGAAGTGATCGATGTTCTCAGATTACAGAAAGAGCTCTACGAATCCGCAGTCTTTGTTCAGCCGAGCCTGGGAGTCGCAAAAGTACGCAGTACTTTTACTGTACTGCACTATACCCCCTGCGAGGGGCCGCGAATACCTTTAGGGTTAGGGTTCGGGTAAGGCACTCATTCTCGCTGAGCGGATTAGCATAAACGCTGACGGCAGAGTTGGCTGACAAAAATTTTTATCTCAACAAAACCGCAATATAACAAAATGACTTTCGCAGTTGACACGATGTCCTTCCTATGTCGAACCGGGAGAGCACTTTGACTGTCCCGCATCCACCGGCAAACCAACGAGCTTGTTCATATGCGCGAATGTTGGGTCCAACATTGCCAGCCAAAAAAAAAAAAAAAAAAAACTCTGCCTTAATTCTTTTGTGGGGGAGTAAACACATACGTAACACAATACACATTTATTAAAACAACTTACAAAAAATAATACCTGCACCAGAGGTACCCTCCCCTTGATCAGCTGACTAGTAAGCTTGGCCAAATTCTTGATTAAACAAATGCCCTGCATATATGCAAACAACACTGCACTTACACGTGTTACAAACCTTCCCTGCATAAATGCGTGGGGAGAGAGAGACAGTAAACTTATTGTTCATTTCTAACACAATTGTACACAATAATACCTCTGCAACAAAGGCACCCTCAAGTTTGACGGTCTCCCATCTACCAGCAAAGCTTCTGGAGCATGTTCAGATGCAACAGGGTCCAGCAAAAAAATTCTGTGGTGGCAAGAAAGCATTTTTTTTCTTCTACCACAGTACAAATTGATTAAACAACTTAATACACACACACACACACACACACACACAAAGATGATACCAATCATACTTACATGAAGCAAACTTATCACATAATTCCCTTGCACTCTCACACATCCACACATACAGCAGTTCATTTATTAAATAAATGCACACGTGTGTGTGACTGTGTGTGTGTGTGTGTCCCCTGCACTAGCACCAGACCGCATGCAGTAAATCCCCAACTAACCCTGGAGCACATGATCACATATGGTCTTGGCTAGATGCCTCCTCCATCACCTTCAGACTTGACCACTGGTCAGCCCTCAGCTGGGACCGTAAAACGCCCCCCCCCCCCCCCCCCCACCACAGTATTTGTGTAAACTACTGTTTTGTAATAGCCGGAAACCCGTGTCCCACAGTGTGGTTGTGCGTTTTTTTACCTTGGCACCTCATACATATGCTCGTATGAAGTATGGAAGGGAGGTCCAGAAAAAAAAAGAGGAACAAAAAACAAAGAAAAAAAATGCTTTACCGAAAATATTTTATTGACCTCGAGTTGCCGATTTCAAATGTGCGTGTGTCTGTGCGTGTTGTGCGTGGGTGGGTGTGTCTGTGTGTGTTGTGTATCACAAAAGGTATTTACCAATTAAATGCCATTCAAGGCTTCAGCTATTAAGACACACGTACAAAATGACTGTTACATCTTTCCCCTTTCTCTACAAGCATCTTCACTCTTTCTCTTGTGTGCGTGTGCATGTGTGTGACACAGAAGCTAAGTGTTGCTTTACAATCAGTAAGCTATGAACAGGGTTGCCGAAGGCCAGCTGGCCTGTCAGGTCGGACCCCTAGCCTGTCAGGCCAGACCACGCCCCCTCAATGTACCACCAACTACATGCATGTACTACTTTATTTCTACATGTATGCAAACCAATTAAATTCACTTCTTGTGAGATTCAACTATTAAAGTAAGGTGCAATAGTTTTAACACTGTTTGCCCTTATATATACTACACTAGCATTGTGTTTATTAGTTATTATTTCAACTTATTCAGTATGAGAAGTAGTTAATTTAAATTGCACACTTTACGTGGCCATCTTAAAGTGGTCTCGCTAGCCAGACGTACATCGAACTTCAACTGGACTGGGAAGTACATTGGTCAAATAAGAAGGCTGCCCAAGCTGAGATAACAAGGCCTACATTCCTAACTTAAGCTGTAGCACCTATTCACAATTAAGGCTCACTTAAACACTCAGTAAGCACACACACACACACACACACACACACACACACACACACACACACACACACACACACACACAGCTTGGCTTTTATGAATGCTAGGGCCCCGGGTATTTCCAGAAGCCAACAGTTTAGACTTTACCTACACCCCATTTAGCAAGCCTGCCATTGGTGAAATACATAAATGGATATTGTTACCCTTTTGGTCAGTCTGCATACTGCCAAATATATAAACAAAGGCCGTTGTTGTTGCAAGCGTGTGTGCGTGCGTGAGTGCCATGAACACTTACGCGGAAGATCCAAGTATTCTATCGCTGTACAAGGAAGCCCGTTGGGTCCAACAGCTTTGACTTGGAAAGAGTGGTCTGAGACTGTGGTACCGGTATAGAAAGCGATAGTCAGGTTCGTTGCGTGCGTTCGCATTCACCACAAACACCAGGTGTATAGAATCCAGCCAGGTGTTTTCTGTACCTAATCATGTTAAAGACAAGAGAGGCCATCCATCGTAAATAATCTGCACGTGACATCAGTACCCAGGCCCAATTTTCGAACTTAGCAGCAATGACGACACCATGCTAGCCACACAAAAAACGTCCTTTCTCCAACGCTAAGAGCTATTGCTGCGTAGAGCTAGCTCTGATGCACTATGCAGACGACGGGCTGTAGGCTGACGGGTTTGGTTTGGTCATCGGACCTCGCGTTCCCATGCAGCACCGCGAATAAAAGTGACGAATACAGCCTCACGGATCTCCATAGATGTACCTCTCACGCTCGAAACAAAACCTGCTGCCTACGTGGAACAACCACGAGAGACGCTGCACCCGGTATGGCGGCTCTATGAAGAAGCGTTCGGCTGCTACATTTAGGCAAAGTTTGCACGAAAAGCCATGAATCCCATCAATTTCAATACACGAAGTATTGCGCGCATAATTTTAAACTCATTATCGATGCCAGCCGTTGGTACGTACAAAACCCCCTGTACTGAGTCACGTGCGTCGAGGGCATTAATAAATTGGGTATACTCAGTAGTCTCGTACCCAGACCCTGATTCCCACAGCTGCGGATGAATTACATGCAGCTGTGGGAATTAGGGTCTGGGCACGAGACTATATACACGCGTATTATACTATACCGCTGGCTGCATGCCCCAATACGTACCCCTCCGTGTCCCCACCCCTCCGTGTCCCCACCCCTCCGTGTCTTGCTGAAAGCCCGGCCGATTTCTTGCAATTTCCTAGCCGCTGGTATATACCTTATCAATATTCAGATTTAATTTGGCCGGATAAAAAGTTGCGCGTGCGGCGCATGTGCACGTAAGCGTCCGCGTATATACGCGCTCATCTCTTGTACTGCGTGAGATGGAGAACGACAGCCAGGCACCTCTGCCCAAGGCCAAGCGACCGCGCAACAGAGAAGTGTTGCAGCTTCCTGCAAGCGACTTCCCTCCAGCTCTTATCACACAACTAACCGGACTCCGCCGTTATCTCACCGAACCGCTATCCGCAACTCGGAAGACGGATCCGCTCTCGCAGATCACGCTCCAAGCAACAGAACGTCGCTTGCTGAGTACGCGGTTATACAGAATGTTATATATACCATGCATGCACTTTAAAAACTAACATACATGCACTTTTTGCATGCAGGCTTCCTCGGTTATACGCACACATCAAACCCCGACGCGTCTCCGGACTTGATGCAGTGCGCAGATCTGGAGATGCTCAGAACCTTTCTGCAATACATGGAGGTATATATATAATTATAATTATAATTTATATATATATATATATATATAAGTCCAAGCATTATATATACATTCTATATATATAATTAATATACACATGCGTGCGTGCATGCAGGAACACAGGGGATCGTCTCCAGGGACGCTGGCCACATATTGCCAGAGCTTCCTACACGCGCTCGCCTTTCTAACGGCTGACGCTGGAGTCCCTGCAGCAGTAAGGTCGTGGCTGTCTAAATATCAGAAAACCGCTTTCGAACAGAGAGACGTCTCCTGGCAGAGGCTGAAGGCGAGAGGTAGGTATATATATATATATATATATACATGCATGCATTTTTCATGCGTGCATGTACACTTTGCATGCAGGGAAGTGGTTGGTTTGGTCGGAGATTTTGGAAGTTCTTAAATTGCAAAAAGAAATGTTCGAGTCGGCCGAATCAGCCTTCTCCAAGGCCTGGGAAGCTCAGAAATATGCCATCCTTCTTCTATATTGTTCGATCCCCCCCGCACGCGGAAGAGAATACAGAGAACTGAAACTCTGTGTAACAGATAGCGATTTACAGCTCTGGGATCCGCCACTCAGAGATTCCAATTGGCTCCTTCTCGCCGCCGACCACGGCAGAGGCCTTCTTTACGTTGGCGCCCACAAGACTTCGAAGTACACAGGGGTACAACGCATTGAGCTATCCCGGGATGGCTCCACGCACTTGCTCCTGGAACACCTAGTAGCATTCTCGTGCCGGGAAAGACCTGTCCTTTTGCAGGGAAACGTCCACGACTGGCTTTTCGTGGTACGTTTATGCATGCTTTTTTAAATTTATTGCCACTTAATTAACGTTCGCTGCGACTTCTTCTTCCATGCGCACAGAACCACGCAGGTCTCCCGTTCGAGTCATCAGACGGTTGGACTAAAGCCATCCAGGCCATCTTTCTCCAACACAAAAATGTGGCGATTTCAACTAACGCCATCAGAGCGTCCTACGTCACAGATTTATTGAGTGGTGACCCCCAAACGGGAGTTCCCGAACATGTACTCAACCAGGTTGCCCGCGCCATGAGGCACTCTAGGGCCGAACAGCTGAGGACGTACGACCGAAGGACGTCCTCGGACAAGGTCGCCCGAGCCGTACAGCACACCGCTACACGAGTTGCTACGGCGCTCGACATTCCGGGGCCGTCTTCGTCAACACCGTCCAAAAAAAAGGTTTATCTACCGTCAATCGGTGACATCGTCGCACTCGCGGAGGGCTCATCTAGTGACAAAGAACCCGTCATTCTGTTGGGCAAAGTCATGCGTGTCTTACCGGACGTCAAGGAAGTCATGCTCGCTCATCTGAAGCCTCTACCCAAGAGCAGAAAGACTGCGCCCACCTTTAAACTCACCGTGGGCAAGGACGCTTGGGTCGAACCAATCGACTCACTTGTGTTTCCTGTAGACGTGGTGTTTGACCACAAGTCATCAACATACACTCTACGCACGCCTTTACGAGATATACATGACCACGTGTTTAATGACAGCGGTTCCGATGATGATTGATTGTAAATGCACATCCATACTTATGCATAAAAGATTCTATCAATTGAAACACTTGTCTTCAAGTCTAAGAGATGCGTGCCACTTCGAGGCCCTGCCACTCCCCGTTAGTCTGGGGTCCCTACTGATGGCTGCCCCAGATTACTCCCCGTCGACGCGGCCGGCGCCGATGTGGACAACTTAATAGTTCCAATGATTATTAACATTTACTACACATAAACATAATATAAATCCATTAAATAAAAATAAAAAAATTCAAGTACAAACTGAAACACATTTTCATCCTTGAGCAGACAGTCCTTTCCTGCGCGTAGGAGAGAGACTGGCTGTTATACAACACACACGCACATACCACGTGGGCACAAGCTTATAAAAGCACGCACGCAAACGTGACCTACCACATGCTTTGTGCCGCGTTTTTCTATAAAAATGTCTGCAAGCGAAGTCTTCGTCTCTTCCTTTTCGCGTACCCTTCGGGTACAACTTGGGACCATGAGCAGGAACGATGTTCGGCAAACTCTGGAGAGCATAATCGCCCTCTTGACAAGATGGCTGGACACGTTCACCGGTGCGAGAAATAATTATAAATATTAATTCGGCCATCATTATATACATGTAGTATTATCGGCCATTACATTAATTTCACTATTAATTTACCTGTTTTCTGCACCAGCTGGTTCTCCTTCAGAAACACCTCCTGTTCTCAGCAGCTACACTCCATTGGTACATGCTGGTATGTTCCTGCAGAGAGAGAGAGACAGAGTGTGTGTGTGTGTGTGTGTGTGTGTGTGTGTGTGTGTGTGTGTGTGTAACAGTATAATACACCTTCGATGCTTACTACAATAGCCGACCAAGTACAACATCCTTCTCCAACACAATCTCTCCCTTCCAATGGTGTCATACAGTGTGTGTGTGTGTGTGTGTGTGTGTGTGTGTGTGTGTGTGTGATTGTGTGTGATACTAAAGAACCATACACATTCTTTGTAACCCCTATCCATTGATATACATGTATATTAATGTTACCATTACATACATATTTAAAATTAATAGTAAAAAAGCATGTACACAATATAATTAAAAAACAGCAAAGTTGAACACATTGTTTCGACCATTTAAACTTACCATTGTAAACTGTTCTCTCCACCAGCTGGTTCTCCTTCACAAACACTCAGCAGCTACACTCCATCGGTATATGCTGGTATGTTCCTGCAGTGTGTGTGTGTGTGTGTGTGTGTGTGTGTGTGTGTGTGTGTGTGTGTGTGTGTGTGTGTGTGTGTAACAGTATAATACACCTTCGATGCTTACTACAATAGCCGACCAAGTACAACATCCTTCTCCAACACAATCTCTCCCTTCCAATGGTATGTCATACAGTGTGTGTGTGTGTGTGTGTGTGTGTGTGTGTGTGTGTGTGTGTGTGTGTGTGAGTGTGATTGTGTGTGATACTAAAGAACCATACACATTCTTTGTAACCCCTATCCATTGATATACATGTATATTAATGTTACCATTACATACATATTTAAAATTAATAGTAAAAAAGCATGTACACAATATAATTAAAAAACAGCAAAGTTGAACACATTGTTTCGACCATTTAAACTTACCATTGTAAACTGTTCTCTCCACCAGCTGGTTCTCCTTCACAAACACTCAGCAGCTACACTCCATCGGTATATGCTGGTATGTTCCTGCAGTGTGTGTGTGTTTGTGTGTGTGACAGTATGATAAACCATACAATAGCCGACCAAGTACAACATCCTTATGGACCCTCACCATCAACACTCTCTGTCCCTTCCAACGGTATGTCAATACAGTGTGTGTTTTAAGTATGAAGTAAACAACCTGCATGCACATTCTTTCTAACCCCTACCATCCACTGATATATGTGTGCTGTCAATGTGTGCATGTGAGCGTACAAGTATATATATATATATCACAGGCAATAATAACGTTCAAAGTACCACTTTTAAATATGTATATTCATATAACCATTACAATAATGAACATGTACATCAACTATAATAAACGCACAAACACATACATGTACTCTAGATAGAATGGCCCTGGAGTTGGCTCTGATCTGGGTCTATCATATGTCTGATTTGTTGTGATGGGCTTAGGCTCCCCCTATGTAGTGTGGCATGTTTAAAGAGACTACATAATTGGATAAAACTCTTTACAACGTAATTACATGTATTTGCTTTTGCCACCAGCTGGTACCCCCCGTCCTCCACCAACAGTGGGCCACCATGCCCCTAGGGATCCAGCTGGCCGTCCTCCAAGGCGTCGTGTGCGTATGGACCTCCCCCTGGAACCTGATTTCCTCTCCAAAGTTGATGTCCTAGTACAACGGGGGAAGAAGGACCACCCTGACTGGATAGAGACCCTCAATGGACACCTGTCAAGCAGAGTTCACCCATTTGCCAACAACGCGAGGGACATGCTTGACAGGTGTCCACAACCCGCCAATGCCCAGGAAGCGATGGTGCAGGTCACCTCGCTTCTGACACTCCCCAACGTAGTCAGGGCATTGGCGTGGATACGAATTGGCCAGCTGATGGTCACCCTTTCTCTGAAAACAGCAGATATGGTCTCTACCTGTGCAGAGGCAGAGAGGGGTCTGTACCATCAGCTGGTCAACGAATGCTCTGCGGGAGGATGTGCCACCTGCCAGGCTTGTGATTTTACCATCAACCATCCACCTTGCGGTGGAGTACAGTTCACCTTCAAAGTGGTCCGCACAGAGTTCACCAATGTGTCACACACCCACTTTGAAGCGTGCAAACGGCTCTACCGCAAGGTGGATATAACTACACCCCTGGCGATGTCGGGCCTTGTGCCCCCTTCATCAATAAAGGCCTTAGTAGCCGAATCCACCCCCAACATCGTGGCTGAAGTAGGTACTCCCCCCCCCGGTACTCCCCCCCCAGTGGCTGATGTATCCCCAGTGGCTGATGTACCCCCAGTGGCTGATGTACCCCCAGAGGCTGATGTACCCCCAGTGGCTGATGTACCCCCAGTGGCTGATGTACCCCCAGTGGCTGATGTACCCCCAGTGGCTGATGTACCCCCAGCTGATGTACCCCCAGTGGCTGATGTACCCCCAGTGGCTGATGTACCACCAGTGGCTGATGTAGGTAGTCCCCCCCTCCCCACCACAGTGGAAGTTGAAGATATGGAGGCAGACACCCCCCTCGACAGTGGCATGAACACCACCTTTGCACTGCTCGAGGGAAAGGACCCCTCCACGGCTGTCCACTATGTGGATGGGGATGGGGGACACCTCGTAGGGGACTTCTTCCCTCAGCTGCTACAGTATGCTAGGAGGCATAGGGTTCCCTGCCAAACTGTTCAGCCACATGGCCTGACTCTGGTGCCCTTTCGTGAGTACCAGGACGATGCACCAGAGTTGGGTCATGTATACCATCTGGAGCTGAACAGCGGCAGCATGGCAGGGGGAAGCAGGTCATCATATGCCAACACAGCAACCAGGGTTGTGGTGCCCTTCGGGTATCACGCCCTGGTGCATGCCAGAAAATGTATGGCGACCAGCACCACTGTCACCGTGGTAGCTATGGGTGTAGATGGAAGGGGGGGAAGGCTCCTAGTGGAGCTATTTGTGGACAATGGTCTGGCGTCAACTGGGGAGGAAAGAATAAGAGCTGGCCTGAGCTATCCAACCCTCCGTGCACCAACGAGATATGTGCGTGCCTACGAGGCGGCACAGAGGAACGGCGTCGGCCTGCACCAATACTACCTTGTGGACGACGAGGTGCTCCCAGGTGCACTGAAGCAAAAACTTCAGATTCTGGGAGCAACCGTCACGCACACAACATCTATAAATAACATCAAGTGCGTTGTTGTCAATGAGAACACATACCTCAACGAGTGTCATGTGTTGGAGATGACGTCCACCATACCAGGTGCAGGCATGGCCGCCTTCCTGCGCCCCACACCACCCGATAGGCATGCATATGTCATCCCAGAAGGAGCCCGTATTTGCCTGTACTCTGACCAACTTGTCAATGAGGCAGAACAGGTAAATACGGACTACCTGCTGGTAAGGGAGGCATATGGAAGGAAGGCATGGAATCCCCTGGTCCCAGACGGTGCCAACTTTGGGCGGCTAGTGAATCAGGGTGGTCTGGAGGAAGGGCTAAAGGCACTGGTGGCATCGTGTGATGTTACACGTGGGTCCGTTCGCTTCAGTGCCGGAGATGCAGAAATTGTGTTTATGGCTAAGAGCAACGTGACTTATAAATATAAATACAACAACCTTGCCACCATGGGGAGGAAGCACCAGCTGGAGGTCGTAGCTTCAAAGACAATCACCTCATCCAGTACCCATGCCATAGAACTGCTGGGCAACTATGGCATTGGGTACTGGATACCCTACGTCCTTAGTCATCACGAACAATGGGGAATGGACAATGCCATCGTAAAGTGTGTCCTCTGGCTTCTGCTGTCAGAGAACAGCTCAATGGGAAGAGCCGAAAGGCTCCAGTACCTGGGGGACGAGGAACACTCTCTGGTGACTCCGGCCACCAGAGAGCTGTTTCGAAGAATGGAGTGCCCCTTTCCCATTGACAGCAGAAAGAGACAGAGGACACACTCTTAATCCACCAGTCCTGACCTTCCTACTTCTGCCAGGCCACACCCTGACCCGGCCTTTCCTCTGACCAGCCAGCAAGTGCCAGCCAAACCACCTCCAGACATTTGTACTAGACCCGGCCCTTCCTCTGACCAGCCAGCCAGTGCCAGCCAAACCACCTCCAGACATTTGTACTAGACCCGACCTTTCCTCTGACCAGCCAGCCAGTGCCAGCCAAACCACCTCCAGACATTTGTACTAGACCCGACCTTTCCTCTGACCAGCCAGCCTGTGCCAGCCAAACCACCTCCAGACATTTGTACTAGACCCGACCTTTCCTCTGACCAGCCAGCCAGTGCCAGCCAAACCACCTCCAGACATTTGTACTAGACCCGACCTTTCCTCTGACCAGCCAGCCTGTGCCGGCCAAACCACCTCCAGACATTTGTACTAGACCCGACCTTTCCTCTGACCAGCCAGCCAGTGCCGGCCAAACCACCTCCAGACATTTGTACTAGACCCGACCTTTCCTCTGACCAGCCAGCCAGTGCCAGCCAAACCACCTCCAGACATTTGTACTAGACCCGACCTTTCCTCTGACCAGCCAGCCAGTGCCAGCCAAACCACCTCCAGACATTTGTACTAGACCCGACCTTTCCTCTGACCAGCCAGCCAGTGCCAGCCAAACCACCTCCAGACATTTGTACTAGACCCGACCTTTCCTCTGACCAGCCAGCCAGTGCCAGCCAAACCAC
>OX442420.1:10398864-10416364 GCA_949361645.1 Spongilla lacustris
TGCATAACCAAATAATCATAGCTCACTATTTCTGTACGTGAATCAATAAATCATTTTAATGCCATACAAATGCAGCTAAAGCGTATGTCTCAACTAACACCCCTTGCAAATGGCTCAACTAAGCCCACTACTAACTTTTCCTGTATCTAGCTAAGTTGTATAAAAAGGAAGCAAAGTATATAATTTATTATAAACATAAATATAGCTGCATACATGCACTTTCAAACACCCAAGACTGAAACAAGAATATTGTCATTATGTAGAAATTATGAGGGCACAAACCATAAAAACAGAATTTCACTCTGATCATCAAAATTCTTATTTTTGAATTTCACATCCTGATGAATACTAGAACAAAATCCTAAAGTAGGACAAAAAGCTAGTCTTAACACTTAATGTCAATATATGTTAGCATAATTCAATTATGTTTCTTCATGGAGCCAAAACAGGGGGTGGCTCAACTAACCCAGTGGCTCAACTAACCCACTCCTCCCCTACCTCCCAGACAGGTGGGCACACACCCCATTTGACGTTCAATTCGCTCTAGAAGCATAAACCACCTGCCTGCTTAAGGTTAAGTACCAAGCCTATTTTGTTAAAGGTTTAAAAACCACGTATGAGACAGTTTATATGCATATACCACTATCTCCTACCCACCCTGTTTTGATAACATCCGCCCTGTTTTGGTAAAACCCTTTTGGTAGCAGCCGAAAACCCGTATACCACAGTGTCGTGTGTGTACACCCTTATGACACCTTATTATATACCAGTGCACAGGTGTGTACACATATGCATGCAAACACCCGCACCCACACCCACACACACACCCTGTTGCAGCCAGTTTGACACCTTATACCTATAAACCACATTCTCCTACCTGCCCACAAGCTGCCCTGTTTTGGCAATAGCCGGAACCCGTATCCCACAGTGTAAAAGGTGCACCTAAGCCCCACCACACACATGCACGCAACACACACACACACACACACACACACACACACACACACACACACACACACACACACACACACACACACACACACACACACACGTGTGTTGTGTGTGGAAGAATGAAATAAATTGGTATTAATGTTACATCTCCCCTCTTTCAATACAAGCATCTTCACTCTTTGTCATGTGTGTGTGTGTGTGTGTGTGTGTGTGTGTGTGTGTGTGTGTGTGTGTGTGTGTGTGAGACACAAAAACTGATTGCACAGGTTGGCATAACTCCCATACAGGTGAAGGTGGCATAAGGGCAGACACCAAACACCCCATAGCACTTCTATATACACATACATGTACCATTTTAACACCAAACACAATAAAAGAGCTTACACCTGAACCACTCCTCCATAGAATTCAAATGTCGTGGCGAATTGAAGGTGGAGCAGGCTGCTCACTCTAATACAGGTGAATGGAGTTGGCTTGGGATATCTGTGATATGTGGAGGTGATTGATGCTAGGTATAATGTACTGCAATACCCTGTTTTTTTTTTAAATCTACACACACACACACACACCAGCTCTAATGAAAGACCATGTACTGCAATACCCTAACTGCACATGTGTTTGTTTTTAAATCACACACACAACACACACACACACACACACACACACACACACACACACACATACTTACCTCTGCAATACAGTCACTGCATTACATTTCAAGAGAGCAAAAGGCTCGGTCTAGTACAAATGACTGCAGATGGTTTGGGATATCTGTGATATGTGAAGACTGTCAGTCAGGGACAGTCAACCACACACACACACACACACACACACGCGCGCGCGCGCACACACACTTACCTCTGCAATACAGTGGACTTGGCTGTGATCTGATAGATGCTGTACTGCAATACCCTGACTGCACATGTGCTTTTTTTTTTTAATCTACACGCACCAGCTCTAATGAAAGACAAGTCATTTAAATTAAAAATCACACACACACACTTGTATGTGCCATTTTTGACCGACTGCCAATATATTTTGTGTGTGTGTGCGTGCGTGCGTGCGTGCGTGCGTGCGCGCGTGAACACTTACGAGGAAGAGCTCAGGTATTCTATCGCTGTACAAGGAGGCAGACATTTAGTAAGGGTGGTGCGCACTAATTAGAATGTCACTTGCCCGAACCGTCTGTTCGTTTGTGTTGTAAGAAGCCTATCCGGTATACAGGAGAGGTGGTCCATCCATCCATCCATCCATCCATCCATCCATCCATCCATCCATCCATCCATCCATCCATCCATCCATCCATCCATCCATCCATCCATCCATCCATCCGTCCATCCGTCCGTCCGTCCGTGCGTACCGTCTGTCCTAATATCCAATACAGCTGGGGGTCACGTGACATCAGCCAATCCAATCTATGCAGCAATGACGTCATGCAGGCCAAAAAACCGTCTTTTCTCCAACGCTAAGACATTTTGCTGCGCTGTGGTAGCTCTGATGCACTATGCAGACGACGGGCTGTGGGGCAATGGGTTTCGTTTGGTCATCGGACCTTGCGTTCCCATACAGCACCGCGACTAAGAGTGACTAAAACACCCTCATTGATCTCCATGACCGTACGTCTCTCGCTCAAAACTAACCCGGCTGCCGAAGTGGATCCACCAAGAGAGACCGAGCACCCGGTATGGTGGCTCTGTCACGAAGCGTTCGGCTGCTACATTCATCCAAAGTTGGTACCAAAAGCCATGAATTCCATCAATTATTATACAGCAAGTATTGCGCGCATAATTTTAAACTAATTATTGTTCCAGCTGCTGGAACAACACTTAAGGTGCCTATACTAAGTCACGTGCGTCGAGGGCATTAATAAATTTCACTGTGGGTGGGCGGATAATCATATACTAGCTATACGCGTACCGCTGCTGCATGCGATCGCGCTCCGTGTCGCCACCCCTCCGTGTCCCCACCCAGCCGTGTCTTTTCGGGGAGCCCGGCCGGATACTTGCATTTTCCCAGCTGCTGGACCTCCGTATATATGTATATATATAATTAATCTTTCCGGATGTACGCATGGAAGCGTCTGATTGTATATATGGATAACGACAGCCTTACACCTCTGCCCAAGCGACCGCGCAACAGAGAGATCTTGCAGCTTCGTGCAAGCGACTTCCCCCTAAATCTTACTGCACAAATCGCAGGACTCCGGCACTACCTCACGGAACCGTTATCCGCAACCAGGAAGACTGATCCGCTCTCGAAAATAACACTCCAAGCGACAGAACGTCGCCTGCTTAGTACGCTTAAATCGCTATTATACCATCACTGCATGCATGCATCTTTTCCCCCCATTCCTATATATATAATTATATGCATGCAGGCTTCCTCGGTTATACGCACAGCAGGAGATTAAATCCTGACTCGTCTCCGGACTTGACGCAGTGCCAAGACCTGGAACTCTTGAGAAGTTTCTTAAAATACATGGAGGTATACTTATTTGCATAATTATATACATACATTCCAGGATGCATGGACATTATATTATACAATGCATGCAGGAACAGAGAGGCTCTTCACCAGGGACGCTGGCCACTTATTGCCAAAGCTTTGTTCATGCACTAGCCTTCCTTACGGCAGACCCAGCTCTGTCAGCAGCGGTCAGGACGTGGCTGGCAAAATTTCAAAAATCAGCTTTTGAGCAACGAGACGTCTCGTGGCAGAGGCTCAAAGCCAAAGGTATATTATATATCGTTGTACCATATTTATAGCCCACATTTAACAAAGTCTTTTCTTTTTTTATCATGCATGCATGCATGCATGCACTCTATAGGGAAATGGTTGGTTTGGGGGGAAGTGATCGATGTTCTCAGATTACAGAAAGAGCTCTACGAATCCGCAGTCTTTGTTCAGCCGAGCCTGGGAGTCGCAAAAGTACGCAGTACTTTTACTGTACTGCACTATACCCCCTGCGAGGGGCCGCGAATACCTTTAGGGTTAGGGTTCGGGTAAGGCACTCATTCTCGCTGAGCGGATTAGCATAAACGCTGACGGCAGAGTTGGCTGACAAAAATTTTTATCTCAACAAAACCGCAATATAACAAAATGACTTTCGCAGTTGACACGATGTCCTTCCTATGTCGAACCGGGAGAGCACTTTGACTGTCCCGCATCCACCGGCAAACCAACGAGCTTGTTCATATGCGCGAATGTTGGGTCCAACATTGCCAGCCAAAAAAAAAAAAAAAAAAAACTCTGCCTTAATTCTTTTGTGGGGGAGTAAACACATACGTAACACAATACACATTTATTAAAACAACTTACAAAAAATAATACCTGCACCAGAGGTACCCTCCCCTTGATCAGCTGACTAGTAAGCTTGGCCAAATTCTTGATTAAACAAATGCCCTGCATATATGCAAACAACACTGCACTTACACGTGTTACAAACCTTCCCTGCATAAATGCGTGGGGAGAGAGAGACAGTAAACTTATTGTTCATTTCTAACACAATTGTACACAATAATACCTCTGCAACAAAGGCACCCTCAAGTTTGACGGTCTCCCATCTACCAGCAAAGCTTCTGGAGCATGTTCAGATGCAACAGGGTCCAGCAAAAAAATTCTGTGGTGGCAAGAAAGCATTTTTTTTCTTCTACCACAGTACAAATTGATTAAACAACTTAATACACACACACACACACACACACACACAAAGATGATACCAATCATACTTACATGAAGCAAACTTATCACATAATTCCCTTGCACTCTCACACATCCACACATACAGCAGTTCATTTATTAAATAAATGCACACGTGTGTGTGACTGTGTGTGTGTGTGTGTCCCCTGCACTAGCACCAGACCGCATGCAGTAAATCCCCAACTAACCCTGGAGCACATGATCACATATGGTCTTGGCTAGATGCCTCCTCCATCACCTTCAGACTTGACCACTGGTCAGCCCTCAGCTGGGACCGTAAAACGCCCCCCCCCCCCCCCCCCCACCACAGTATTTGTGTAAACTACTGTTTTGTAATAGCCGGAAACCCGTGTCCCACAGTGTGGTTGTGCGTTTTTTTACCTTGGCACCTCATACATATGCTCGTATGAAGTATGGAAGGGAGGTCCAGAAAAAAAAAGAGGAACAAAACAAAGAAAAAAAATGCTTTACCGAAAATATTTTATTGACCTCGAGTTGCCGATTTCAAATGTGCGTGTGTCTGTGCGTGTTGTGCGTGGGTGGGTGTGTCTGTGTGTGTTGTGTATCACAAAAGGTATTTACCAATTAAATGCCATTCAAGGCTTCAGCTATTAAGACACACGTACAAAATGACTGTTACATCTTTCCCCTTTCTCTACAAGCATCTTCACTCTTTCTCTTGTGTGCGTGTGCATGTGTGTGACACAGAAGCTAAGTGTTGCTTTACAATCAGTAAGCTATGAACAGGGTTGCCGAAGGCCAGCTGGCCTGTCAGGTCGGACCCCTAGCCTGTCAGGCCAGACCACGCCCCCTCAATGTACCACCAACTACATGCATGTACTACTTTATTTCTACATGTATGCAAACCAATTAAATTCACTTCTTGTGAGATTCAACTATTAAAGTAAGGTGCAATAGTTTTAACACTGTTTGCCCTTATATATACTACACTAGCATTGTGTTTATTAGTTATTATTTCAACTTATTCAGTATGAGAAGTAGTTAATTTAAATTGCACACTTTACGTGGCCATCTTAAAGTGGTCTCGCTAGCCAGACGTACATCGAACTTCAACTGGACTGGGAAGTACATTGGTCAAATAAGAAGGCTGCCCAAGCTGAGATAACAAGGCCTACATTCCTAACTTAAGCTGTAGCACCTATTCACAATTAAGGCTCACTTAAACACTCAGTAAGCACACACACACACACACACACACACACACACACACACACACACACACACACACACACACACAGCTTGGCTTTTATGAATGCTAGGGCCCCGGGTATTTCCAGAAGCCAACAGTTTAGACTTTACCTACACCCCATTTAGCAAGCCTGCCATTGGTGAAATACATAAATGGATATTGTTACCCTTTTGGTCAGTCTGCATACTGCCAAATATATAAACAAAGGCCGTTGTTGTTGCAAGCGTGTGTGCGTGCGTGAGTGCCATGAACACTTACGCGGAAGATCCAAGTATTCTATCGCTGTACAAGGAAGCCCGTTGGGTCCAACAGCTTTGACTTGGAAAGAGTGGTCTGAGACTGTGGTACCGGTATAGAAAGCGATAGTCAGGTTCGTTGCGTGCGTTCGCATTCACCACAAACACCAGGTGTATAGAATCCAGCCAGGTGTTTTCTGTACCTAATCATGTTAAAGACAAGAGAGGCCATCCATCGTAAATAATCTGCACGTGACATCAGTACCCAGGCCCAATTTTCGAACTTAGCAGCAATGACGACACCATGCTAGCCACACAAAAAACGTCCTTTCTCCAACGCTAAGAGCTATTGCTGCGTAGAGCTAGCTCTGATGCACTATGCAGACGACGGGCTGTAGGCTGACGGGTTTGGTTTGGTCATCGGACCTCGCGTTCCCATGCAGCACCGCGAATAAAAGTGACGAATACAGCCTCACGGATCTCCATAGATGTACCTCTCACGCTCGAAACAAAACCTGCTGCCTACGTGGAACAACCACGAGAGACGCTGCACCCGGTATGGCGGCTCTATGAAGAAGCGTTCGGCTGCTACATTTAGGCAAAGTTTGCACGAAAAGCCATGAATCCCATCAATTTCAATACACGAAGTATTGCGCGCATAATTTTAAACTCATTATCGATGCCAGCCGTTGGTACGTACAAAACCCCCTGTACTGAGTCACGTGCGTCGAGGGCATTAATAAATTGGGTATACTCAGTAGTCTCGTACCCAGACCCTGATTCCCACAGCTGCGGATGAATTACATGCAGCTGTGGGAATTAGGGTCTGGGCACGAGACTATATACACGCGTATTATACTATACCGCTGGCTGCATGCCCCAATACGTACCCCTCCGTGTCCCCACCCCTCCGTGTCCCCACCCCTCCGTGTCTTGCTGAAAGCCCGGCCGATTTCTTGCAATTTCCTAGCCGCTGGTATATACCTTATCAATATTCAGATTTAATTTGGCCGGATAAAAAGTTGCGCGTGCGGCGCATGTGCACGTAAGCGTCCGCGTATATACGCGCTCATCTCTTGTACTGCGTGAGATGGAGAACGACAGCCAGGCACCTCTGCCCAAGGCCAAGCGACCGCGCAACAGAGAAGTGTTGCAGCTTCCTGCAAGCGACTTCCCTCCAGCTCTTATCACACAACTAACCGGACTCCGCCGTTATCTCACCGAACCGCTATCCGCAACTCGGAAGACGGATCCGCTCTCGCAGATCACGCTCCAAGCAACAGAACGTCGCTTGCTGAGTACGCGGTTATACAGAATGTTATATATACCATGCATGCACTTTAAAAACTAACATACATGCACTTTTTGCATGCAGGCTTCCTCGGTTATACGCACACATCAAACCCCGACGCGTCTCCGGACTTGATGCAGTGCGCAGATCTGGAGATGCTCAGAACCTTTCTGCAATACATGGAGGTATATATATAATTATAATTATAATTTATATATATATATATATATATAAGTCCAAGCATTATATATACATTCTATATATATAATTAATATACACATGCGTGCGTGCATGCAGGAACACAGGGGATCGTCTCCAGGGACGCTGGCCACATATTGCCAGAGCTTCCTACACGCGCTCGCCTTTCTAACGGCTGACGCTGGAGTCCCTGCAGCAGTAAGGTCGTGGCTGTCTAAATATCAGAAAACCGCTTTCGAACAGAGAGACGTCTCCTGGCAGAGGCTGAAGGCGAGAGGTAGGTATATATATATATATATATATACATGCATGCATTTTTCATGCGTGCATGTACACTTTGCATGCAGGGAAGTGGTTGGTTTGGTCGGAGATTTTGGAAGTTCTTAAATTGCAAAAAGAAATGTTCGAGTCGGCCGAATCAGCCTTCTCCAAGGCCTGGGAAGCTCAGAAATATGCCATCCTTCTTCTATATTGTTCGATCCCCCCCGCACGCGGAAGAGAATACAGAGAACTGAAACTCTGTGTAACAGATAGCGATTTACAGCTCTGGGATCCGCCACTCAGAGATTCCAATTGGCTCCTTCTCGCCGCCGACCACGGCAGAGGCCTTCTTTACGTTGGCGCCCACAAGACTTCGAAGTACACAGGGGTACAACGCATTGAGCTATCCCGGGATGGCTCCACGCACTTGCTCCTGGAACACCTAGTAGCATTCTCGTGCCGGGAAAGACCTGTCCTTTTGCAGGGAAACGTCCACGACTGGCTTTTCGTGGTACGTTTATGCATGCTTTTTTAAATTTATTGCCACTTAATTAACGTTCGCTGCGACTTCTTCTTCCATGCGCACAGAACCACGCAGGTCTCCCGTTCGAGTCATCAGACGGTTGGACTAAAGCCATCCAGGCCATCTTTCTCCAACACAAAAATGTGGCGATTTCAACTAACGCCATCAGAGCGTCCTACGTCACAGATTTATTGAGTGGTGACCCCCAAACGGGAGTTCCCGAACATGTACTCAACCAGGTTGCCCGCGCCATGAGGCACTCTAGGGCCGAACAGCTGAGGACGTACGACCGAAGGACGTCCTCGGACAAGGTCGCCCGAGCCGTACAGCACACCGCTACACGAGTTGCTACGGCGCTCGACATTCCGGGGCCGTCTTCGTCAACACCGTCCAAAAAAAAGGTTTATCTACCGTCAATCGGTGACATCGTCGCACTCGCGGAGGGCTCATCTAGTGACAAAGAACCCGTCATTCTGTTGGGCAAAGTCATGCGTGTCTTACCGGACGTCAAGGAAGTCATGCTCGCTCATCTGAAGCCTCTACCCAAGAGCAGAAAGACTGCGCCCACCTTTAAACTCACCGTGGGCAAGGACGCTTGGGTCGAACCAATCGACTCACTTGTGTTTCCTGTAGACGTGGTGTTTGACCACAAGTCATCAACATACACTCTACGCACGCCTTTACGAGATATACATGACCACGTGTTTAATGACAGCGGTTCCGATGATGATTGATTGTAAATGCACATCCATACTTATGCATAAAAGATTCTATCAATTGAAACACTTGTCTTCAAGTCTAAGAGATGCGTGCCACTTCGAGGCCCTGCCACTCCCCGTTAGTCTGGGGTCCCTACTGATGGCTGCCCCAGATTACTCCCCGTCGACGCGGCCGGCGCCGATGTGGACAACTTAATAGTTCCAATGATTATTAACATTTACTACACATAAACATAATATAAATCCATTAAATAAAAATAAAAAAATTCAAGTACAAACTGAAACACATTTTCATCCTTGAGCAGACAGTCCTTTCCTGCGCGTAGGAGAGAGACTGGCTGTTATACAACACACACGCACATACCACGTGGGCACAAGCTTATAAAAGCACGCACGCAAACGTGACCTACCACATGCTTTGTGCCGCGTTTTTCTATAAAAATGTCTGCAAGCGAAGTCTTCGTCTCTTCCTTTTCGCGTACCCTTCGGGTACAACTTGGGACCATGAGCAGGAACGATGTTCGGCAAACTCTGGAGAGCATAATCGCCCTCTTGACAAGATGGCTGGACACGTTCACCGGTGCGAGAAATAATTATAAATATTAATTCGGCCATCATTATATACATGTAGTATTATCGGCCATTACATTAATTTCACTATTAATTTACCTGTTTTCTGCACCAGCTGGTTCTCCTTCAGAAACACCTCCTGTTCTCAGCAGCTACACTCCATTGGTACATGCTGGTATGTTCCTGCAGAGAGAGAGAGACAGAGTGTGTGTGTGTGTGTGTGTGTGTGTGTGTGTGTGTGTGTGTGTGTGTGTAACAGTATAATACACCTTCGATGCTTACTACAATAGCCGACCAAGTACAACATCCTTCTCCAACACAATCTCTCCCTTCCAATGGTGTCATACAGTGTGTGTGTGTGTGTGTGTGTGTGTGTGTGTGTGTGTGTGATTGTGTGTGATACTAAAGAACCATACACATTCTTTGTAACCCCTATCCATTGATATACATGTATATTAATGTTACCATTACATACATATTTAAAATTAATAGTAAAAAAGCATGTACACAATATAATTAAAAAACAGCAAAGTTGAACACATTGTTTCGACCATTTAAACTTACCATTGTAAACTGTTCTCTCCACCAGCTGGTTCTCCTTCACAAACACTCAGCAGCTACACTCCATCGGTATATGCTGGTATGTTCCTGCATGTGTGTGTGTGTGTGTGTGTGTGTGTGTGTGTGTGTGTGTGTGTGTGTGTGTGTGTGTGTGTGTGTGTAACAGTATAATACACCTTCGATGCTTACTACAATAGCCGACCAAGTACAACATCCTTCTCCAACACAATCTCTCCCTTCCAATGGTATGTCATACAGTGTGTGTGTGTGTGTGTGTGTGTGTGTGTGTGTGTGTGTGTGTGTGTGTGTGAGTGTGATTGTGTGTGATACTAAAGAACCATACACATTCTTTGTAACCCCTATCCATTGATATACATGTATATTAATGTTACCATTACATACATATTTAAAATTAATAGTAAAAAAGCATGTACACAATATAATTAAAAAACAGCAAAGTTGAACACATTGTTTCGACCATTTAAACTTACCATTGTAAACTGTTCTCTCCACCAGCTGGTTCTCCTTCACAAACACTCAGCAGCTACACTCCATCGGTATATGCTGGTATGTTCCTGCAGTGTGTGTGTGTTTGTGTGTGTGACAGTATGATAAACCATACAATAGCCGACCAAGTACAACATCCTTATGGACCCTCACCATCAACACTCTCTGTCCCTTCCAACGGTATGTCAATACAGTGTGTGTTTTAAGTATGAAGTAAACAACCTGCATGCACATTCTTTCTAACCCCTACCATCCACTGATATATGTGTGCTGTCAATGTGTGCATGTGAGCGTACAAGTATATATATATATATCACAGGCAATAATAACGTTCAAAGTACCACTTTTAAATATGTATATTCATATAACCATTACAATAATGAACATGTACATCAACTATAATAAACGCACAAACACATACATGTACTCTAGATAGAATGGCCCTGGAGTTGGCTCTGATCTGGGTCTATCATATGTCTGATTTGTTGTGATGGGCTTAGGCTCCCCCTATGTAGTGTGGCATGTTTAAAGAGACTACATAATTGGATAAAACTCTTTACAACGTAATTACATGTATTTGCTTTTGCCACCAGCTGGTACCCCCCGTCCTCCACCAACAGTGGGCCACCATGCCCCTAGGGATCCAGCTGGCCGTCCTCCAAGGCGTCGTGTGCGTATGGACCTCCCCCTGGAACCTGATTTCCTCTCCAAAGTTGATGTCCTAGTACAACGGGGGAAGAAGGACCACCCTGACTGGATAGAGACCCTCAATGGACACCTGTCAAGCAGAGTTCACCCATTTGCCAACAACGCGAGGGACATGCTTGACAGGTGTCCACAACCCGCCAATGCCCAGGAAGCGATGGTGCAGGTCACCTCGCTTCTGACACTCCCCAACGTAGTCAGGGCATTGGCGTGGATACGAATTGGCCAGCTGATGGTCACCCTTTCTCTGAAAACAGCAGATATGGTCTCTACCTGTGCAGAGGCAGAGAGGGGTCTGTACCATCAGCTGGTCAACGAATGCTCTGCGGGAGGATGTGCCACCTGCCAGGCTTGTGATTTTACCATCAACCATCCACCTTGCGGTGGAGTACAGTTCACCTTCAAAGTGGTCCGCACAGAGTTCACCAATGTGTCACACACCCACTTTGAAGCGTGCAAACGGCTCTACCGCAAGGTGGATATAACTACACCCCTGGCGATGTCGGGCCTTGTGCCCCCTTCATCAATAAAGGCCTTAGTAGCCGAATCCACCCCCAACATCGTGGCTGAAGTAGGTACTCCCCCCCCCGGTACTCCCCCCCCAGTGGCTGATGTATCCCCAGTGGCTGATGTACCCCCAGTGGCTGATGTACCCCCAGAGGCTGATGTACCCCCAGTGGCTGATGTACCCCCAGTGGCTGATGTACCCCCAGTGGCTGATGTACCCCCAGTGGCTGATGTACCCCCAGCTGATGTACCCCCAGTGGCTGATGTACCCCCAGTGGCTGATGTACCACCAGTGGCTGATGTAGGTAGTCCCCCCCTCCCCACCACAGTGGAAGTTGAAGATATGGAGGCAGACACCCCCCTCGACAGTGGCATGAACACCACCTTTGCACTGCTCGAGGGAAAGGACCCCTCCACGGCTGTCCACTATGTGGATGGGGATGGGGGACACCTCGTAGGGGACTTCTTCCCTCAGCTGCTACAGTATGCTAGGAGGCATAGGGTTCCCTGCCAAACTGTTCAGCCACATGGCCTGACTCTGGTGCCCTTTCGTGAGTACCAGGACGATGCACCAGAGTTGGGTCATGTATACCATCTGGAGCTGAACAGCGGCAGCATGGCAGGGGGAAGCAGGTCATCATATGCCAACACAGCAACCAGGGTTGTGGTGCCCTTCGGGTATCACGCCCTGGTGCATGCCAGAAAATGTATGGCGACCAGCACCACTGTCACCGTGGTAGCTATGGGTGTAGATGGAAGGGGGGGAAGGCTCCTAGTGGAGCTATTTGTGGACAATGGTCTGGCGTCAACTGGGGAGGAAAGAATAAGAGCTGGCCTGAGCTATCCAACCCTCCGTGCACCAACGAGATATGTGCGTGCCTACGAGGCGGCACAGAGGAACGGCGTCGGCCTGCACCAATACTACCTTGTGGACGACGAGGTGCTCCCAGGTGCACTGAAGCAAAAACTTCAGATTCTGGGAGCAACCGTCACGCACACAACATCTATAAATAACATCAAGTGCGTTGTTGTCAATGAGAACACATACCTCAACGAGTGTCATGTGTTGGAGATGACGTCCACCATACCAGGTGCAGGCATGGCCGCCTTCCTGCGCCCCACACCACCCGATAGGCATGCATATGTCATCCCAGAAGGAGCCCGTATTTGCCTGTACTCTGACCAACTTGTCAATGAGGCAGAACAGGTAAATACGGACTACCTGCTGGTAAGGGAGGCATATGGAAGGAAGGCATGGAATCCCCTGGTCCCAGACGGTGCCAACTTTGGGCGGCTAGTGAATCAGGGTGGTCTGGAGGAAGGGCTAAAGGCACTGGTGGCATCGTGTGATGTTACACGTGGGTCCGTTCGCTTCAGTGCCGGAGATGCAGAAATTGTGTTTATGGCTAAGAGCAACGTGACTTATAAATATAAATACAACAACCTTGCCACCATGGGGAGGAAGCACCAGCTGGAGGTCGTAGCTTCAAAGACAATCACCTCATCCAGTACCCATGCCATAGAACTGCTGGGCAACTATGGCATTGGGTACTGGATACCCTACGTCCTTAGTCATCACGAACAATGGGGAATGGACAATGCCATCGTAAAGTGTGTCCTCTGGCTTCTGCTGTCAGAGAACAGCTCAATGGGAAGAGCCGAAAGGCTCCAGTACCTGGGGGACGAGGAACACTCTCTGGTGACTCCGGCCACCAGAGAGCTGTTTCGAAGAATGGAGTGCCCCTTTCCCATTGACAGCAGAAAGAGACAGAGGACACACTCTTAATCCACCAGTCCTGACCTTCCTACTTCTGCCAGGCCACACCCTGACCCGGCCTTTCCTCTGACCAGCCAGCAAGTGCCAGCCAAACCACCTCCAGACATTTGTACTAGACCCGGCCCTTCCTCTGACCAGCCAGCCAGTGCCAGCCAAACCACCTCCAGACATTTGTACTAGACCCGACCTTTCCTCTGACCAGCCAGCCAGTGCCAGCCAAACCACCTCCAGACATTTGTACTAGACCCGACCTTTCCTCTGACCAGCCAGCCTGTGCCAGCCAAACCACCTCCAGACATTTGTACTAGACCCGACCTTTCCTCTGACCAGCCAGCCAGTGCCAGCCAAACCACCTCCAGACATTTGTACTAGACCCGACCTTTCCTCTGACCAGCCAGCCTGTGCCGGCCAAACCACCTCCAGACATTTGTACTAGACCCGACCTTTCCTCTGACCAGCCAGCCAGTGCCGGCCAAACCACCTCCAGACATTTGTACTAGACCCGACCTTTCCTCTGACCAGCCAGCCAGTGCCAGCCAAACCACCTCCAGACATTTGTACTAGACCCGACCTTTCCTCTGACCAGCCAGCCAGTGCCAGCCAAACCACCTCCAGACATTTGTACTAGACCCGACCTTTCCTCTGACCAGCCAGCCAGTGCCAGCCAAACCACCTCCAGACATTTGTACTAGACCCGACCTTTCCTCTGACCAGCCAGCCAGTGCCAGCCAAACCACCTCCAGACATTTGTACTAGACCCGACCTTTCCTCTGACCAGCCAGCCAGTGCCAGCCAAACCACCTCCAGACATTTGTACTAGACCCGACCTTTCCTCTGACCAGCCAGCCAGTGCCAGCCAAACCACCTCCAGACATTTGTACTAGACCCGACCTTTCCTCGGACCAGCCAGCCAGTGCCAGCCAAACCACCTCCAGACATTTGTACTAGACCCGACCTTTCCTCTGACCAGCCAGCCAGTGCCAGCCAAACCACCTCCAGACATTTGTACTAGACCCGACCTTTCCTCTGACCAGCCAGCCAGTGCCAGCCAAACCACCTCCAGACATTTGTACTAGACCCGACCTTTCCTCTGACCAGCCAGCCAGTGCCAGCCAAACCACCTCCAGACATTTGTACTAGACCCGACCTTTCCTCTGACCAGCCAGCCGGTGCCAGCCAAACCACCTCCAGACATTTGTACTAGACCCGACCTTTCCTCTGACCAGCCAGCCAGTGCCAGCCAAACCACCTCCAGACATTTGTACTAGACCCGACCTTTCCTCTGACCAGCCAGCCAGTGCCAGCCAAACCACCTCCAGACATTTGTACTAGACCCGACCTTTCCTCTGACCAGCCAGCCAGTGCCAGCCAAACCACCTCCAGACATTTGTACTAGACCCGACCTTTCCTCTGACCAGCCAGCCAGTGCCAGCCAAACCACCTCCAGACATTTGTACTAGACCCGACCTTTCCTCTGACCAGCCAGCCAGTGCCAGCCAAACCACCTCCAGACATTTGTACTAGACCCGACCTTTCCTCTGACCAGCCAGCCAGTGCCAGCCAAACCACCTCCAGACATTTGTACTAGACCCGACCTTTCCTCTGACCAGCCAGCCAGTGCCAGCCAAACCACCTCCAGACATTTGTACTAGACCCGACCTTTCCTCTGACCAGCCAGCCAGTGCCAGCCAAACCACCTCCAGACATTTGTACTAGACCCGACCTTTCCTCTGACCAGCCAGCCAGTGCCAGCCAAACCACCTCCAGACATTTGTACTAGACCCGACCTTTCCTCTGACCAGCCAGCCAGTGCCGGCCAAACCACCTCCAGACATTTGTACTAGACCCGACCTTTCCTCTGACCAGCCAGCCTGTGCCAGCCAAACCACCTCCAGACATTTGTACTAGACCCGGCCTTTCCTCTGACCAGCCAGCCAGTGCCAGCCAAACCACCTCCAGACATTTGTACTAGACCCGGCTATTCCTCTGACCAGCCAGCCAGTGCCAGCCAAACCACCTCCAGACATTTGTACTAGACCCAACCGTCTGACCAGCCAGCCAGTGCCAAACCACCTCCAGACATGTACTAGAACTTTTGGTACTGCCTATAGGAATGCTTGGAAGTTGTGATGTTGCAACCATCACCTCTTTGTATACTTGTATACTGTTACTAGCATTCTTGTTGAGCTATTGATGTTTATTAAAAATTATAATCACAGCCAATGTCAAACTAAGTACATTGTGTGCAAGGTGTTGAGGGAGGGGGAGGCGTGTCTATGTCCTACATGGTGCAGAAAAAAATGCCTACCAAATGGGACACCCACTTAGAGATTCATTCTACAAGCTTAGAGGATTATTAGCTACAACACACATTCTCCTTAGTGACCCTCACACTTGCCAAACGGTGCTGGGCTTGTCACGTGGACTTCACGTGATGTGGGAGGGGGAGGCGTGGCTATGTCCCACGTGGTACAGAAATATGTCTACCACATAATACACACTTTGAGATATCATTCTACAAGTTGAGAAGATATTAGCTACAACAGACACACACACACACACACACACACACACACACACACACACACACACACACACACACACACACACACACACACACACACACACACACACACACATACATACACATACTTACCTCTGCAATACAGTCACTGCATTACATTCTGATACGGATTCAAGAGGCACCAGGCTCTGTCTGAGCAAAAGGCCCTGTCTAGTACACATGACTGCAGATGGTTTGGGATATCTGTGATATGTGAATATGATAAGTGTACAAAAGGCACACTTACAAAAGTCTGATAGGCACACTTAAATAAAATTAAAAAATTCTCCAAGTCAAGGCACACTAATAACCAGTATACACAGGTTTCCCAGGCAACCAGGCCACGCCTACAGGGTGGCATCACGTGAGAACCACGTGCACACCTTGGCACAGGTGTGTAACATCACCAGACACTATAAGGGTCTAACATATGCTCTAATAATAAAATAACCGTTAATCTTTTTAATGACGTTACGTCCCCTGTGCTAATGTGATTTTACACATGTATGTTGCATGTATGTATGTATGTATGTATGTATGTATGTATGTATGTATGTATGTATGTATGTATGTATGTATGTATGTATGTATGTATGTATGTATTTGTGTATGTATGTATGTATGTGTGTATGTAGGTATGTATGTATGTATGGATGTATGTTGCATGTATGTATGTATGTATGTATGTATGTATGTATGTATGTATGTATGTGTGTATGTATGTATGTGTGTATGTATGTATGTATGTATGTATGTATGTATGTATGTATGTATGTATGTATGGATGTATGTTGCATGTATGTATGTTGCATGTTTGTATGCATGTATGTATGCATGCATGTATGTGTGTATTCAATTAATAATATCCTCCAAAAAATAAATTAACCATTAATCTTTATTACTCAATTAGTTAATAAGTTCCATCCCTTAGCATAACCATTATTAAATAAACCTTTCAGCCATTCAGTAATTAAAATTACCATTAAAAATATAACCAATTACCATTATTAGCAATGCCCCAAGTCCAGCACAGTTCCTTTCAAGGCGTTATAACGTTAGAAGCCAGACGTCCCTGTGCTAATGTGATTTTACGTGTGTGTGTGTGTGTGTGTGTGTATGTGTGTATTTATGTACGTGTGTGTATATAAAGACAAGTAAAATTAATACCATTTTCATCAAAAGAACTAAATTATACTGCAATTAATTATTCACATGTTAATCT
>OX442421.1:0-242500 GCA_949361645.1 Spongilla lacustris
CAGGTGTCCTAAGGTGAGCTCAGTGAGAACGGAAATCTCACGTGGAACAAAAGGGTAAAAGCTCACTTGATTTTGATTTTCAGTATGAATACAAACTGTGAAAGCATGGCCTATCGATCCTTTAGTCTTTACGAGTTTTAAGCTAGAGGTGTCAGAAAAGTTACCACAGGGATAACTGGCTTGTGGCAGCCAAGCGTTCATAGCGACGTTGCTTTTTGATCCTTCGATGTCGGCTCTTCCTATTATTGTGAAGCAGAATTCACCACGTATCGGATTGTTCACCCGCTAACAGGGAACGTGAGCTGGGTTTAGACCGTCGTGAGACAGGTTAGTTTTACCCTACTGATGAACCGTTGTTGCAATAGTAATTCGACTCAGTACGAGAGGAACCGTCGATTCAGACATTTGGCATTTGCGCTTGGCTGAAAAGCCAATGGCGCGAAGCTACCATCTGCTGGATTATGACTGAACGCCTCTAAGTCAGAATCCACGCTAGAACGCAACGACACATTTCCCCGCGGGCTGCAGGTGCACACCACGAAGGGAGTTTACTCCCGGTATGTCGCGCTGCGCGGCTCTTTTCGGGTCCGTAGGAGACCCGACGGGACCGTGCGTATCAAACGCTGGCCAATCCGCGGGGCAAGATCTCATGTAGACGACTTGAATGGGACGAGGTGTTGTAAGCAGTAGAGTAACCTTGCTGTTACGATCTGCTGAGATTAAGCCTTATTGGTCCCTAAGATCTCCGTCCCCCCTCTGGTGTTTGGCATCCGGTTATTTTATTTATTTATTTTTATCTCTACCGCCGACCTCGGCTGGGCTTGGGGGAACGAGATTGTAGGTCGTTTCGCTCGACCGTCCCTCGCGGAGGCTGTGACGTTTTGGAGTTTCGTTGGGCGGACGCCGGCCGGGATGGATGTGATGAATCTACCAATAAATTACACCCGGTAGGTCACGCGGGCCAAAGAATAAGTAAAAAAGAAATAAAAATATCATTTCGAGCCCGACGAATATCGATCTTCTCCATCCGGTTGTTGTGTTTGAATGTCCTTCATCCGGTTGTGGAGGAGCTATAAAATCAAGAACAAAAAACAAAGTACTTTCATCCGGTTGTGTTGTTCTTCCGCCAGGAACGGCAGAGTCCTTTCATCCGGTTGTGCGGCTTATTATCTTTTTTTTTTATTTTTTTCTTTTTTTTTTTTTTCCTCGGTCAGAACAAAGTCCTTTCATCCGGTTGTGTTCTTCTTCCGCAGGGATCGTATTCTGTGTGTGTGTGTGTGTGTGTGTGTGTGTGTGTGTGTGTGTGTTCGTACCTCTTGTATATGTGTATTCGAGTGTTATTTAACTCCATCCCGTTCATGATTTAGACAACCACCTCTTTCAAGACACATCCCGTTCCTTAATATCTCGCTATCGTCATGATTTGCCATGAAAAAATATATATATTCATCACGCGCACGCATCCCAATTATCTCCAAAATAAAGGTCAGATGATATAAAAAACATACGGCGGGTGGTTATCTGATCCCTTGTACTCGGTAAACACACCCGTGACCTCTTTGCATTCATTTCTTATTCCTTTTTTTTTAACGTTTACCTACTGGCTAAACAACTCGTGAGCTCTTTGCATTCATTTTCATTCACTAACGACGTTCCTTGCCCATAAAGCCTGCCAGCCTCATTGGCAGCCAGCTGACCCACTCATTTGACAACCAGCAGTGTTAGTCTGACATCACGTGCATGCATGCATGCAGTCGGTCTTTACTTCCCCTTACCTATGGGTTTACATTCACCTACATCCTCCAGTGGTTCCCTCCCTCCCTCCCTCCCTCCCTCCCTCCCTCCCTCCCTCCCTCCCTCCCTCCCTCCCTCCCTCCCTCCCTCCCTCCCTCCCTCCCTCCCTCCCTCCTCCCCCCCCCCTTCACTTTGCCTTTGTCAGAACACATCTACAAACTGGGTACATCTACACTCTCCCAGAAAAAAATAAAAATGCAACTACACATGAGGAGTGTTCTCCTGGCATCTGTGGCACGACTTCCACTTTTTTACCTTCCGCAGTGGTAAGTTCCGTTCCATTCGACTGCACACTTTGGCTGTGTTCCAGCTGGTTCTGCACCTACACATCACCAGTGCTCCACTCACTCCCCGTTAAGCCTCTACCGCATCTTTCTAAGCTTAACAGTCTCACACGTGGGGACCCATTGGGGCAGCTCTTGCACACCTCACTCTGTTCTATAAAATCACACCTACGCAACCTCACTCTCTCCTATAAATCACACCTACGCATCACTAGTGAACCCCTTGCATCGTTGACGTGCCTGGATGCACTTTTGCAATTTTTAAAGCCTCCCTTCTCTCAGAATCGCTGCCATTGCAGGACACTCCTTTCCATCACGAGTGTCAACAGAGGGCAGTCCTTTCCATCACAATGAGTGTGAACAGAGGGCAGTCCTATGCTGGTCATTCGGTGCAATGGGGGGGCGCCTGTTACATTCAACTCCACGCTTGCACGCGTTCCAGATATTGCGCCCACACATCACTGCTGTTGCTCACACATCACTCACACCCAGGAAGGCAGTGCTGCATTTTTGTAACCACCCCTTCCCTTTCAAACAGGCCTGTCTACTGGGCACACACGTGTGGCAAGTTCGGTCTGCTTTCGGGGGCCACTTGTGCTCACACAGGGACACCTCCACTGGTCCCAACAACTACACCCACACATCAGTGCTGATGTACACACATCACTCACACCCAGGGAAGCACTCACACATTTTTTCACACCACCCCTTCCCTTTCAGCAGGCCTGTCTTGTACGTACAAGGGCACGCACTGGTAGTAAAGATCGGTCTGCTTTTTTGGGGGCCACTTGTGCACATACAGGGACACCTGCACTGGTCCCAACAACTACACCCACACATCAGTGCTGATGTACACACATCACATACACACCCAGGGAAGCACTCACACATTTTTTCACACCACCCCTTCCCTTTCAGCAGGCCTGTCTTGTACGTACAAGGGCACGCACTGGTAGTAAAGATCGGTCTGCTTTTTTGGGGGCCACTTGTGCACATACAGGGACACCTGCACTGGTCCCAACAACTACACCCACACATCAGTGCTGATGTACACACATCACTCACACCCAGGGAAGCACTCACACATTTTTTCACACCACCCCTTCCCTTTCAGCAGGCCTGTCTTGTACGTACAAGGGCACGCACTGGTAGTAAAGATCGGTCTGCTTTTTTGGGGGCCACTTGTGCACATACAGGGACACCTGCACTGGTCCCAACAACTACACCCACACATCAGTGCTGATGTACACACATCACTCACACCCAGGGAAGCACTCACACATTTTTTCACACCACCCCTTCCCTTTCAGCAGGCCTGTCTTGTACGTACAAGGGCACGCACTGGTAGTAAAGATCGGTCTGCTTTTTTGGGGGCCACTTGTGCACATACAGGGACACCTGCACTGGTCCCAACAACTACACCCACACATCAGTGCTGATGTACACACATCACTCACACCCAGGGAAGCACTCACACATTTTTTCACACCACCCCTTCCCTTTCAGCAGGCCTGTCTTGTACGTACAAGGGCACGCACTGGTAGTAAAGATCGGTCTGCTTTTTTGGGGGCCACTTGTGCACATACAGGGACACCTGCACTGGTCCCAACAATTACTCACACACATCAATGCTGATGTACACACATAGCTCAGACCCAGGGAAGCACTCACACATTTTTTTTCAAACCCCCCCCCCCCCCCCCTCCTTCCCTTGCAACAGGCGTGTCTACTGGGCACACACGTGTGGCGAGTTCGGTCTGCTTTCGGGGGCCACTTGTGCACGCACACACACACACACACACACACACACACACACACACACACACACACACACACACACACACACACACACACACACACACACACACACACACACACACACACACACACACACACACACACACACACACACACACACACACACACACACACACACACACAGGGACACCTCCACTGGTCCCAACAACTACACACACACACACACACACACACACACACACACACACACACACACATTGCTGCTGATGCCCACACAACACTCACACCCAGGGAAGGACTCACACATTTTTCTAACCACCCCTTCCCTTGCAACAGGCCTGTCTTGTATGTATGTATGTATGTATGTATGTATGTATGTATGTATGTATGTATGTATGTATGTATGTATGTATGTATGTATGTATGTATGTATGTATGTATGTATGTATGTATGTATGTATGTATGTATGTATGTATGTATGTATGTATGTATGTATGTATGTATGTATGTATGTATGTATGTATGTATGTATGTATGTATGTATGTATGTATGTATGTATGTATGTATGTATGTATGTATGTATGTATGTATGTATGTATGTATGTATGTATGTATGTATGTATGTATGTATGTATGTATGTATGTATGTATGTATGTATGTATGTATGTATGTATGTATGTATGTATGTATGTATGTATGTATGTATGTATGTATGTATGTATGTATGTATGTATGTATGTATGTATGTATGTATGTATGTATGTATGTATGTATGTATGTATGTATGTATGTATGTATGTATGTATGTATGTATGTATGTATGTATGTATGTATGTATGTATGTATGTATGTATGTATGTATGTATGTATGTATGTATGTATGTATGTATGTATGTATGTATGTATGTATGTATGTATGTATGTATGTATGTATGTATGTATGTATGTATGTATGTATGTATGTATGTATGTATGTATGTATGTATGTATGTATGTATGTATGTATGTATGTATGTATGTATGTATGTATGTATGTATGTATGTATGTATGTATGTATGTATGTATGTATGTATGTATGTATGTATGTATGTATGTATGTATGTATGTATGTATGTATGTATGTATGTATGTATGTATGTATGTATGTATGTATGTATGTATGTATGTATGTATGTATGTATGTATGTATGTATGTATGTATGTATGTATGTATGTATGTATGTATGTATGTATGTATGTATGTATGTATGTATGTATGTATGTATGTATGTATGTATGTATGTATGTATGTATGTATGTATGTATGTATGTATGTAAGTACAAGGAGCGCTGGAGCCGTTGAAAAGTACCACAACTGTGTTGATGATCCAACATTTTTCAATTTGAGGATGCTGAACAAAATTTTGAATATTATCAAAGGCGCTGTGATGAAGCGTTGGCTGCATGACAGAGTCAGGCGCAGTGGGGCTCATTTGCAAGGAGCTGAGCACAAGTGCCCTTCTGTGAAGATAGGTGTAATTGATACTTATGAAGCCAACAAATTGGCTACGATTTTGGCAAAGGATTTGGTGACAAAAATGAGATCAAAATCAGTCAATTTGTTTTAAATTCCATTACCTTCCTGCCTGTCCGATGTAGCAGTACTTGGCAATTCCCTTAGAAGTGGTGGAGTCCAATACTCGTCTTTCTATTGCTGACTGACCACTGTGCAACAAGGCCAAACCTATCAATGGTGTACTCTATAAGACTGGTTATACCAAAAGTGATGCTACTCTTGTGATGCTCACACCTAACCCCATACTTCTCCATAGTAAACTGGCAACAATGTGGCAGATAACAATATATAACAGCTGTGTAAATAAAATACTGAATTTGAACACCGCCCTTCTGATGAAGGAGGTACAACGCTATTGCACTGAGCTACCTTTGGAGATCATAGGATTGTACAGACAGATTATGATGTAAACCATCAGATTGACGATGGCCTTACACCCCTCCACATCATCGCTATGGCAGGCAACTTGATACATTGCGTCTGTTGCTCAATTATGGTGACAATTGCTAGTTGCCAATAGGAATTCACTAAACTGATGAAATGGCACAATTCCTTGACATTGTGTTTAATGTGGGTTGGCCATGGCAACAAGATGGGTTACCTTGATAAGAAAGGTCATCAGGAGCAATTATTATACAAATGTATCGCCATCCAGACACATGGTAGCATAAATATCCTTAATGTCTCCTGTATGTTTACCCAAGGATACAATTGGACACCCGGGTGGGCAGCAAAAACAGTTTTTGCCGTTCGATCACGAAAAGAACCTGGCTGCATTTAACGGTACTGGCTTACAGAATTAGTCTTTTCAGGATTGGGTCGAGATAAGCAAAGCTTTTAAATCCTTTCAGTACGCATAAAATGACCTGTGCTAGCAGACCTATCAATTAATCCACATGGAGCGTAATCTTTAGGTCCACCAGAACAGCTGGTTCAACATGTAACAATACGAGCTTAACTCGACCCAATCCTGAAAAGACTTGTACTACAAGCCAGTAACCGTTAAATGCCACTAGGCCAAACGGCAAAAACCTTATTTGCTGTCCACTCGGGTATACAAAGCTATATAGCAAACAGCCGTCCACAGAACAATGGAGTGTAGTAACTGCCACCATATGAGAAAACTTACTAGTACCATTTGCGTTAATTCCTCCGAGTATCTAGCTAAGGCGGATGGGCTTTGGATAACCGTCAACGAAGCTGAAATTGTCCCTGAAAGATACTATTATATTAGCAGTGTATACGATGTAGGCGCTGTTGCCCTTATAATTGGTTCAGAGAAGATAATAAGATGTGCATTTACTGTAGAACGCAGAATACGATATTGCCACCGGAAGTAGAATATGCGTTAAGGACCTCGCTAGTGATATGTAGGAGTAGCCGTAACCAATGGAATTAAATAGCCCTGTACCATTGCAAAGCCTGTAACATTAAGATGTTGCCAAATTCGAAATCCGGGACTTTTAGGACGTTAAAGCATAAGTTGTGTAGAATACCAAAATACCTATTTAACGGTAGGTTATTGCCACAAATTATAAACGATAAACATTGTCATACTATTTATTTATTTTTGTGCTACCTAAGTCTATGGTAGTAAGGTTTTGGTAGTTATCTGGTGATTTCGCTGCAAGATGAATTCTGACCAATTTGAGAGATACTGCGAAGCAAAAACAAGACCTCCAAACGAGTGTCACTAATTTTATAGAAGTATGCCAGACGATGGCTACGGAAATGGAAATCGTACGCAAAGTTATTAAGATTAAGACGGATTTTGGCAGAAATATTTTAATACGAAAGAGAAAAAAAGGGATATACTGCTCCTCCACCACAAAATGCTGCAAGCTGATTCGCTAATGTTCTTGACCCTATTCCACTGCCTTTTAATACATGGACACTGGAGCCAGTAACTACACTTATATGGCAAGTAGTGCAAGCGATGTTCAAAGCATGATGACTTGACTCTATGACGTCTCCATTGATTAAAGCTATCTGACAAGATTTCGGCAGAAGAACTTAAATTATGCCTACAACAGATGCAGCTGTAGACAACATGTGGAGTAGTACAAGTACCAGCTGTTGCTGTTGTGTCTACAATGAAATTCATATATAGCGCTGAATACTGATTTAGTATCGGAATTGAAACTGGAATCACACACCATACATTTCCAATCACCATCAGGATCATCTTCATCTTTGTGATCTTTTCATTCCCTGTTTCTCTGCTCTTTTCCCCTTTCTCATCACCTTTTTTACCTTTCCCTTTCTCAACTCCTTTCTTACCCTGAAACCAGAATAGCCTGGCCTGCCATTCTTGAATAGATTTCTATGTTTATTTGCCTTTACGACCTTGGCAACAATATCACAGAGATCCTGCCTATTTTTGGGGAAGCCGCATTTCAGAAACTTGATACAGAATGCCGGCAGCTGCTAGCATTGCTTCCTCAGCCTTTGGCAACACAGTACTAGGACCCATTTTTCTATACTCTGGTCTCTTTGCATCCAACTAGTCACAGATTGTGGATCGTGGTACACCATAGGCCTTTGATGCTGCATGCCTAGACATGTGACCTCCCATACTTTATTTATATAAAATGTGTGGCAATGAAGCACCACGCAATGGCAATCATGCTATTGTGGCAATTCACATGTACACTCTACACCAAAAAATAATCACGTGTGTGTTTTACTAACTAGCAGCTCAGATAAATCCGGTTCTCCGTATACTTGGTAGCCCGTAGTTGCTACACCACTCCCCCCAGAACCGAGATGTAGCGACGTGGTAAATTAACCTGGCGTCCAGACCTTGTGTGTAAGGGTAAAGGGATGTCTGAAAGGCTATCAGGTTTATGGGACTGTGTTGAGGTAGGTTGAACCTTCTTTGGAGGTCATCCTCTGTGTTTGGCAACTGCTACTGGAACTTGAAATTCAGGATCTATATGCGCAGGTTTTAATCGGTCCACCGAAACAGTATCTTTTCGTCCTCCTATGTCAATTATAAAGTTCTTTTCACCTGGCTGAAGAACTTTGTAGGGGCCCTCATAAGGGCGCTGGAGAGGTGTACGATGTGAGTCGCGACGTAGAAATACATATTGAGAGTGTTGCAGGTCAGGTGGGATTGAGATGGGTGTAATCCCATGGTGGGAGGTAGGAATGGGAACTCGTGCCTGAACTTGCTCACGGAGACGCTGTAGCTCGGAGTTGTGATTAGGTTGTGAAGTGTGAGCTGGGAAAAATTCTCCAGGTACCATGACGGGGGCTCCGTAGACCAATTCTGCTGAGGAGCATCCTAAGTCGTCCTTTGGGGTGGTGCGAATACCCAAAAGTACCCAAGGCAATTCTTGTGCCCACTGAGGACCTGTCAGACAGGCGCGTAGGGATGTCTTCAGATGGCGATGGAATCTTTCCAACAGACTGTTGGCTTGTGGATGGTAGGCCGTGGTATGATGAAGTGTGATCCCTAACAACTTGGCAACGGATGACCATAACTGTGAAGTAAATTGGGATCCCCGGTCTGACGACATGTCCATGGGAATCCCAAAAAGTGCGATCCAATGGTATATGAGGGCCCGAGCGCAGCCAACGGTAGATATGTCATTGAGAGGAACTGCTTCCGGCCAACGGGAGAAACGGTCCACAATTGTCAAAAGATGGGTGAAACCGTCGGAAGGTGGCCCACTAGATCCACATAAATGTGGTCAAACCGACGATGGGGCACATTGAATGTTTCCAAAGGACTCTTGATGTGCATGTGGATCTTTGAGCTTTGACATTGGACACATGTCTTCGCCCAACTCCCCACTTGTGAATTCAGACCTTTCCAGATGAATTTGGAGGAAATGAGCTTCCGTGTGGCTCGTATAGAGGGGTGGGACAGACCATGGATTAGGTCAAAAACTTTACGCCTCCAACTTATAGGCACTACTGGCCTGGTTTGTCCCGTGGATGTATCGCAAAGGAGTGTAATGCCCTGCTGCCCAAAAGGGACCTCCTTAAACAGTAGGCTGGTAGGGGTAGTCGAGTACGCCTGTATCTCAGGGTCATCCTTTTGGTCAGCTGCCATGACTGAGTAGTCTATTCCTAATCGAACCGAATCCAGGGTTGCTCTAGATAAAGAATCGGCTACTGGGTTGTCCTTGCCTTGGATGTGTTGTATGCCGGTTGTAAACTCTGAAATATAGGAAAGTTGACGTTGCTGTCGATTAGACCATGGTTCTGATACCTTGGACATACAGAAAATCAATGGTTTGTGGTCTGTGTATAATGCACTGTATTTCTGTTCTGGGGGTCGTAACTTTTTGCTAAAAAAAAGCTAGAGGTTCCCAGGATTCGTCTGTCCACTGTTGGATAATGGCACCAACGGCTCAATCTGAGGCAACCGTGGTCAGAGAAATCGGTGCGTCATGCCAGGGATGTGCTAGTAGTGTAGCTTTAGCGAGTGCTTTCTTGATATTGTCAAAAGCCTGCGTCATCGTATTGTTCCAAACCAAGGTTTTGGTCTGGCTTGTAAGTGCTTCAAAGAGAGGGGACATCAACTGTGCAGCAGCCGGAATGAACCTATGGTAGAAATTTACCATCCCCACAAACTCCTGCAAAGCTTTGACAGTTTCTGGCTGTGGGTATTCTGTGATCACAGACACCTTGTCAGGTAGTCTCAGGTAGATTAAGGCATGGCTTTTTTTTTACTCAATAAACGGGGCGCGCGCGTATATAATGATGTCATTATAGTGACAAAAATCATTTTAAAATGGCGGTATGATGATGTCTATCGAGCATGTTTGGCAAAATCAGAGTTTTTTTCTTCTTCGATGCACTTCAGTTCAAGCCATAAGTTTTCTAGGTACCGTATGCTATCGAGAATTAAAACTACACATAATTTCATTAGTGATATAATGTGCTTCACACCGAATCGCACGTTATTATCTTTTGAGCGTTGCACAGTTTGAATTGGGTCCATCTACTAGTTCACGATCGCTATTACGACAACGAGAAGAAGCTGAAAAAGTGGTTACAGTGCTAGGGAAAGACGCTACCGTTGCGATGGAGGTACCGCGATGGATGCCACCGAGAATGTAAGTTAGTGAACGTCATTCAACTTTTACTTATCAGACTCTAAAGTTGTTCTTGTGTAGTTACACAACAACTGCAACTCTTACTGTGTTTTTGATGTGTTTGAACGCGTATAGGTGTAGCACCATTTATTTGAAGTGGCTCATTTTGTGGTTATAGTAATTTGTATAGGCAGTTAAGTTGGGGGTTTGCATGTTAAGTGCATTGTATGGGAAGAAGTGTATATGGAATGTACAACTTTCTGTGTGTGAGGTGTGCATGGTGTAATGTGGGAGAGGCAGTTGTGTGGTATGAGGTAGAGTGGTGTGTGCTTCAGTGAAGGAGAGTAGTGAAAGAGGGGCAGTTGTGTGTGTGGGTGGTGTGTGCTTCAGTGAGGGGAGTTGTGTGTGTAGTTGTGTGCATGGTGTAATGTGGGAAAGAGGGGCAGTTTGTGTGTGTGGGTGGTGTGTGCTTCAGTGAGGGAGAGTTGTGTGCATGGTGTAATGTGGGAAAGAGGGGCAGTTGTGCGTGGGTGGTGTGCCTCAGTGAGGGAGAGTTGTGTGTGTAGTTGTGTGCATGGGGTAATGTGGGAAAGAGGGGCAGTTGTGTGTGTGGGTGGTGGGCTTCAGTGAGGGAGAGTTGTGGTGTAATGTGGGAAAGAGGGGCAGTTGTGTGTGTGGGCTTCAGTGAGGGAAAGTTGTGTGTGTAGTTGTGTGCATGGTGTAATGTGGGAAAGAGGGGCAGTTGTGTGTGTGGGTGGTGTGCTTCAGTGAGGGAAAGTTGTGTGCGTAGTTGTGTGCATGGTGTAATGTGGGAAATAGGGGCAATTGTGTGTGTGGGTGGTGTGCTTCAGTGAGGGAGAGTTGTGTGTGTAGTGGTGTAATGTGGGAAAGTGGGGCAGTTGTGTGTGGGTGGTGTGCGCTTCAGTGAGGGAGAGTGGAGTGTTTAGTTGTGTGCATGGGTGTAATGTGGGAAAGGGGCAGTTTGTGTGTGTGGGTGGTGTGTGCTACAGTGAGGGGAGTTGTGTGTAGTTGCGTGCCTGGTGTAATGTTGGAAAGAAAGGCAGTTTGTGTGTGTGTGTGCTTCAGTGAGTTCAAACTGTTGTCTATTGCTCCTACTAAGTATGACACCTCATCAGTATGCGACACCTCTGCATCGGTATATGACGCCTCCTCACCCCTCACATGTACATATATTGGCTTTATAGGATATTTGTGTTGGAGGTTACCATATTGAGTGTAGCATTCAGTACAGGTGGATAATGTATGCTTTGATTTATCACTTGCAGGACACTGACTTGTATTCATCCCTAGTGCCATTTCTCTCCAAAGTGTTGTACCACAGCATCAGCATTTCGCTGAAACCTTGATAGCTTCCAGTTACTACATTCAGACATGTCCTCTGTTAACCCAAAGTTTGGACATCATTGAATAGGTGCCTGAATGCTGTGTCAATGTTGCTGTTACTAGGTCTTTTGCCCAGTGGGGGGAGCTCACAGATTGCTGTTCACAGTTAAATTGAAGGCACAGCGGTTGATGCATGTGATTTGCTGCTAGAAAAGAATTATGCATTGTTAGTAGTTAAGTAACTATGTGTAATCTTTGTAAACAGAAGCCATAGTTGCACATGCATGAGTACCCTCGTTTCGTATTCATCGCAATGCATGAATATAGAATGAAATACATATATGGACATGAATCCCTACAACCAATTGTTTCAAATACGGACACCAAATGTTACTACAACTTGCCTGTTTGCAAAAAAACGCCTTATGCTTCTATACGTGAGGCTCCTGCAGCAAATTGGGAATTTGCCGCGAAAATATTATCACGTGCAGCTGTCAAAAGTGGCCGCATAGAACCAAAAGGTAAGCATAAATAGCATATATAGGCTTTGCCGGCGGGGATGCCAACGGGTTTCTGGATATTTTATTAGTCAGATCCACTCACTGAACTATGTAGAATCCGTTTTGGGGTTGGGGTTTGAAGGAATGAGTACTTCAAGCATACTGGCAAAAAAGAACGCTTAAACCCCAAAAGTACCGGGTCCAATGTTCAGGCTTCTATCTTAACCGCGTTAGTCGATTCACTAAACCCCAATCGGCAAAAACATAGTAGATAGTTATAGCTTTAATTTAAACCAAAAGATACAGGTAGAGGTACTTGTTTACGTTGCCGGCAAATGCACACAAGATTAGAACCGGATACAACACAATCGCATGCGCACATTGTAGCTTCATCTTGCGATGATAAGAACCATCAAACAGTTCACTATCATCTTTGAAATGATGGCCGTCAACACAGCTGTGGCAATTCACATGTACACTCTACACCAAAAAATAATCACGTGTGTGTTTTATTAACTAGCAGCTCAGATAAATCCGGTTCTCCGTATACTTGGTAGCCCGTAGTCGCTACACTATGTTTATAGAATTAGTTACACTTATATCAGTCTTAACCAAAAAAAGTGAAATAAATTGATATATACAGGGTGTTTCACAATCAAGGAAAATTGTTTATAAATTAACCACAAGCAGTTAATTAACTTAAAATTATTAATCAAAGCTCTATTAACTTGAGCTTAAATGTTGATGTAAACAAACTATATATTAATTTAATTTAATAAAAGCATGGGGCCAACTTGCCTCTGATACCTTCAAGAAACTTGCTTCCCGCCTTTCAGTTTAGGCTAACTCCTCCACTTCTTCCACTCTGGACAGCATTAATTCCAGACTAAACCTTTCCCTTGTGTGCTCGAATGCCAGAGCATTTCTTGCAAGGGCAGGTCCCCGTGCTAAAGTCGCACACCTCTACTTAGATGGTTGACTCATACATAGTTACATAGTTTACTAGTTCAATATGTGTTTAACATGTATTGCGAGGTTTGTACATGAAAAATTATTATTATTAAATCAAAAATAAATAAATTATCAAAACGAATTAATAATTCCTGATAATACCTAATTAAAACATACCATTTTAGAGGCATCTCAAAGCGCCAACATTTACTTGAATTTTAATAATATTAACTTGCCCGAATTTATTAATAAATTCAAACCACTAAATTGAGAAACAATGGCCCCTAAATCAAGTACATTGCAAAAAATCAAGATTTCAATCTTGAATAACTTCTAAATGAAAGCAGTTACTTAAGTACAGTTTGCATCTTTTAACTAACCACTAGCCCTACATTTATTAACTCTTTGACCGCAAAGTGCATATATATATACTAAATAATTCACGTTAACCGCCAAGTGCATAAATATATGCACACATATAGAAAACCAGTCTGTGTCGCACGGCTACACGCTCTGTGTACCAATAAGTCCTAGTGGCATAGAGCTATGACCGGAGCGTTGGTTTTTAATTGAAAGGAAAGCGGGAACGAACAGCTGTAGGTGTACACGTAATGGCGTCTCTATCATCACCAGCAGCTTCGAATTAGCACCCGCCTTTTTTACTAAAACATGGGTGAGCGAAGCTTTTTAAAAAGTCTGGACCTTAGATGTAACAAAAAAGGATAGAACTGTGGTGTTTTCATCGACTGTTTCGTAGTATACACAACATACGGCATCGAATCCCTGCCCGCTTCGCTCCACCTAAATCGAGTTTTGTTAGCTACCTAAGCTAGTACACCATATATCATAACAAACATCATAAAACACTCTTCTATCATAGATAGTATCTTTTTAAGGAGACTAACAGCGAGATTCTTCGAGAACAGCGACTACTAAGCTACAGCCGTACTGGCAGCCATAATTAAAAACATTACTTGCAAATACATTATCCGTGTTGACTGTCAAAGAGTTAACATTAATATTTAGTTGAAATGAATAGAATTTTTGGGACTTTTATTATTGTTAATTAACCATTAAAGATAATATTAATTTTATTTCACCAGCATGTCTTCTTTTGTTGTTAGAACTTTTAACAACAATTACCAGTTAATTATGGCCGTTGGTCACATTGAAGTTGGGCAGGAACACGACCTTGATGCGGTCGCGAATCTGCGGATCGCGATTGTTCTGGCTCGGTAGATACGTGCCACGATTTCACAAGGTTATTTACAACTAATAATAGGTGTAGTGCCCACACCGTACACATTGGATTACATATATACATGTACAGCTACATGTACTGGAGCAAAATATGAACAAGTTTGATCGTTTTGAGTACTGTCAGATACAGGATGCTTAATATACGTCATTTGCTAACACAATCACCGATATATACAATGTAGCCTTGATACATTTTGACCACTGAAGCGAGAATGCCAATGAATTCGAAGCTATTGGTGTGATTTTCATTTCTTAGAAGTGTTCCTATCTCGAGTTATGCGTGGTCAAGAAGAAGAAGAACAACAACAACAACAACAACGAGAAATACGGTGGGACTGGGTACGAGTTTAAACAAGCATTTTGTTCTTCACAACCACGCGGTTTTATGACATAAAACAAACACGAAACTGCTCGATTTTGACTGCTTGTTCGACGATGACAAAGAGCTAAGCGATCCAATTGATAGGAGTCCCGTTAGAAGCGGGTCCCGTTTTTTAAATGACATTCATAATCGGGGTCAAATCCTATATGAGAGTTACTACCGTAACTCTCGATAGGACACAGGTGTTTGCGGCGCAATGTTTTGTGGACACCAGGTTCGTTTTCCGAAAAATTGAAATTATGATGTCATGCCCTTGACAACGACCTTGACAACCGAAGATCTTTGGAACGTGAGCTCACTCAAAAACAACAATATGGGCTAGTCATCAATTTAAACACTACAGATTTAGGTTTCTTTCCACCAAGGCTTGTCATAGAGTGGACTCTAGGGTTGAGCCAAAACGCAGCCCGCGCACACAATGTATTAAACCCAATTTGTGTGAAAAGATGACAGCTATTTTAAGGTATCGTCGCTTTTGAATTATTTTGAACATTGGTAAGTGGAGCATTGCTATTTAAAGTATGTATACACTGAAGATCGAACCGCACAGCAAGACCCATTACTATATCAGTGAACACGTGATCGTAGTCGAGTAAAGTTGGGTCATGTGGAATTAAAATAACTGAAGGTTTAAACGGACCAAAATACACCCTAGTGAATTTAGTTTGGGTCTCCGCTACTTTTAAATGTGTGTCTTCATTGCACCACTTAAAATGGCTGAAATATTTTTCAAACCACACCAGAATTTCTTATACGAAGCTCCATTCTAGATTTGTCATGATGTGGTTGGAACATGCATGTTTTCAAACCTCTAGTTTTCTTTAAATTGCACAACTGCAGATTTATGATGTACCTAATATTTGGCTTTGTACAATGCCTGCCCCACCTGTACTGCACACCGTACATGTACAATGGGTCATTCCATGGGAATTTTTACCACCCTGAAAACATCACTCTGTCAAATTTTCATGTAATGTTCTCCCCTAAAGTATGAGTGAAACTGCTATATATTTGCATACCCTATCACGTCTCGTTTAATTAATATGCCTTCCTGAATGATTAATTTTTATCATTTCAAACGAGTATAGTTTGAACCTTGACTTGTATAGGTTTCGGCTGTTTGCACATAACAAAGGCTATTATGTAGTTGCACTCATAAAGGGTAAAATTTATCTAATTAGCATACAGGGGTTAATGGGGTAATGAATTTTTAAGGCTGCAAAAAATAACAACCTCCATTTCACACCAATTTTTTTAAAACTGGTAGCTGCAACTATCCACAAGGCTCTATGCTTGACAGCCTGATGGAGAAATGACCCATTAGACTGCAATACCCAGTTGAAAAACTGTTTGTTTACACAGTAACCACCAGGTGTTAATTGGATATCATAACAGAGACACCACACACCATATAAACACATAAAGCGCTAAGTTACACACTTCCAGAGCAGCGGTGGCATCTTCTACTTCTTTCTTGCTTAAAGCTGAGATCATGATCTCTGATATGTCCTACCAGTGGCTGTTGCTATTGATGGCTGGACACGAGTTAATATGTCAGAAGGATCAATGTCCAAAACATCATTCCTCTTAGGGTAGAAAAATGGGATGCTAGGGTGGAGGAAGGTGTCTGTGATGGCACGTTCTTGCTCATTGACATTGAGCACACAGCCAAGCCAACAGTAACCATCATAAGCAACACTTACGTACCCACCAACTGCACTAAATGGAAGAGGTGTAAATAGCATCTCTGTAACTCCGAGCCTTATGCTTGGGCATTGCAGATGATGGACCTGCAGAGTTAGATTCTTCTTCAGAAGTGCAATCACTTGTTTTTTCACTTTCAGGTGAATACGCGCTAGATTCATCATCCCCTGCACTGTCTTTAATGTTATCAACGCAGTACCCAGAAGGTGTACGCGCTCGTACCATCGTTTTGCTTCAATAAAGGAGGCTGCTGGTGCTTGGTCTTCAATTCCTTGCAGCAATCAGGGCGAAGATAAGCCTCCGTTTTCGAGAACCTGGGTGACAGTTCAGCGGTTCGCAGCAGCGCTTCGGTGGAGGAAACGACATGATCGACGTGGATTGCATGCAGCGCTGTGTTCTTTCAAACCATTTATATATTCTTGTAGCCTGCATTTACACAACACAGCGGGGGTTAAATGTTTACGTCATAATCCAAAAGAGTTTGAACAAGCCCTCTTATGGCGCTGTGTTGCGTAAATGCAGGCTACAAGAATATATAAGTGGTTTGAAAGAACACAGCGCTGCATGCAATCCACGTCGATCATGTCGTTTCCTCCATCGAAGCGCTGCTGCGAACCGCTGAACTGTCACCCAGGTTCTCGAAAACGGAGGCTAGTCTCGTTTGCACTGATAGCTGAGCATCCGTCACTTGGCCTTACCCAATCCAATTATCTTTGCCCTGATTGCCGCAAGGAATTGAAGACCAAGCACCTTTATTGCAGCAAAACGATGGTACGCGGGCGTACACCAACGCCTTCTTCTGGGTACTGCGCTGATAACATTAAAGACAGTGCAGGGGATGATGAATCTAGCACGTATTCACCTGAAAGTGAAAAAACAAGTGATTGCACTTCTGAAGAAGAATCTAACTCTGCAGGTCCATCATCTGCAATGCCGAAGCGTAAGGCTCGGAGTCACGGAGATGCTGGTGGGAGATTTACACCTCTTCCATTTAGTGCAGTTGGTGGGTACGTAAGTGTTGCTTATGATGGCTACTGTTGGCTTGGCTGTATGCTCAATGTCAATGAGCAAGAACAGACACCTTCCTCCACCCTAGCATCCCATTTTTCTACCCTAAGAGAAATGATGTTTTGGACATTGATCCTTCTGACATATTAACTCGTGTCCAGCCATCAATAGCAACAGCCACTGGTAGGACATATACACTTTAAGCAAGAAAGAAGTAGAAGATGCCACCGCTGCTCTGGAAGTATACCTATGTGTGTAACTTAACGCTTTATGTGTTTATATGGTGTGTGGTGTATCCAATTAACACCTGGTGGTTACTGTGTAAACAAACAGCCCAAGCCAAGGAGAAGTAGAAATGGATACTGGTTTTTCAACTGGGTATTGCAGTCTAGTGGGTCATTTCTCCATCAAGCTGTCAAGCATAGAGCCTTGTGCAATAGTTGCAGCTACCAGTTAAAAAAAAATTGGTGTGAAATGGAGGTTGTTATTTTTTGCAGCCTTAAAATCTCATTAAAAATTCATTACACCATTAACCCCTATATGCTAATTAGATAAAATTTACTCTTAATGAGTGCAACTACATAATAGCCTTTGTTATGTGCAAACAGCCGAAACCTATACAAGTCAAGGTTCAAACTATACTCATTTGAAATGATAAAAATTATTTATTCAGGAAGGCATATTAATTAAACGAGACGTGATAGGGTATGCAAATATGCAGCAGTTTCCCTCATACCTTAAGGGAGAACATTATATGAAAATTTGACAGAGTGATGTTTTCAGGGTGGTAAAAATTCCCATGGAATGACCCCAATGTAGGTGTGTTTGGATTCCTGCTGGCCAGTGCTTTGTTTTTTTACAATGTAATGATTGAAGCGTTGGGAATTGTAAACACAGCATGACCATGTTACACACTGCATAACCATGTAACACACGGCCCATCAGATGCAGTTATACTTTTTATCAATTAAAAAAATACTACATGTGTATAGCAAAGTTCACTTCATCTATCATGTAGGTGTGTCACGAGTGTACCAGCGAGGACAGGCTGTTGCTATGCGATGGCTGTGACAAAGGGTGAGTACTGTGCGTGTGCATCTACAGTAGCAGTCATAAAAAACTTGACATAATTCATTACGACGTCTCGGTCGTACGGCAAAACTAAACCACTGCACGCTATCTGAAGCGCAGTTAATTTGTACGCCGTTATTACGTTGCGCCGTATTTAATCACGTTTAATGCGCCAATTATACAGCGTATAAAATTTACGGCATTGAAGCACGTTGTATAACACCTCATTCAAACAGATAATGACATTGATGAGAGCGGCCGTCAGTAATTCTAAAAAGAGAAAGTCTTCAGCTATATATATACAACGATTGCGTTTTATTACTATGAATTATTATATCCACAAACTAAGTGTTGACATTAAATTTCACTATAAAAACATTTATTGTCATTTACATGTAAATTTATGCCTAAAACTCATATAAGTAAGCTCTGGCTGTGTAGGGATTCCCTCTGGTACATGTAGGGATTAATCCCCCTCTTGTTGTACACATGTAAGGATTCCGTGTGATAGCTTTGACTTTGTAGGGATTCCCTCTAGTAGCTGTGGCTGTGTAGGGACTCCCTCTGATGTTGGGATTAATCACCCTCTGGTTGTACACATGTAAGGATCCCCTTAGGTAGCTGTTGACTCTGTAGAGATTGGTAGCTCTGACTGTATAGGGATTCCCTCTGGTATAGAGATTCCCTCCTAGTGGTTTATTTTAATTACTGTGTGGTTCCCTTGTTTGGTCAGATCTACAGTGCCGTCCACCCACAAGTTCACACTCGCACGCGAGTGTCGCGCGCGAGTCACACGCGAGTTGCGCGCGAGTGCAATTAGCCCTCGAATTGAGCGCTGTTGCGAGCGTCACTCAAATATCGATTTACGGCATTGCTACAGATGATTATCATGATTACGTTAGTTTCAAGCTATTAATAGTAAATGTTTTTGTTCCAGCTGTTTTGCTTTGAGTTAAGGTGCGCGAGTCATTATTGTACTCGATCGAGTCGCGCGCGAGTCACGCGCGTGTCACTCGCGTGTCGAGCGCGCGTGAGTGTGAACTTGTGGGTGGACGGCACTGTATCTACATACACAACCAATTTCAAAAAACCTGTACCAGGATATACTGCCCTAAGTTTCTGTTACTGAATTGAAACAGTCCTGCACGTACTCTATATAGCCAAGTGCTAGATCCAAACATCACTTGGAGGAAATGTGCTACGATTGATATTTTTGGTAAATTATAATATATTGTGGGTCATTGAGTTGTTGCTTACCTCTCATTTCAGGTATCACATGGAGTGCCTCATACCAGCTCTTGGTGAAATTCCAGCGGGAAACTGGTATTGCCTTATCTGCCAACCCATAGTGGCTAGTCAGGTGGATGTGGCCTCTTCGTCACAGGTATGGAGCTCTTGGTAGCATAATATGTGCATTTTCTTGTACATGTGATGTGATTGTTTACACTTGTGATACATGTGCACTGTACATGTCACATATGTACATGTGCAGTTATGTGCACACGTACATGTACATCCTGACCATAGCCATGTACATGTGAGACATCATTGTGTGGTCATGTGAGACCGTTGTGTGGTGATTATTGCAATGAAATGTAAATATGTATGCAGAACAAAAGGATGTAGAGATTTTACATACATGTGGTGTAACTGCCAGCATGGACCCACCTGTTCCTTGGGTACCCTCCCCTTCACTAGGTGTGGCCTCCTAGGGTACCCTTCCCTGCACTAGGTGTGGCCTCCTAGGGTACCCTCCCCTAGCACTAGGTGTGGCCTCCTTGGGTACCCTCCCCTGGACTAGGTGTGGTCTCCTATGGTACCCTTCCCTGCACTAGGTGTGGCCTCCCTTGGATACCCTCCCCAGCACGCATGGGCCCAAATGCCATTAGGAGCAGTGGCGAGGTGGCCGGGGGGGCAGGGGGGGAAGTTGCCCCCCCAGCTGGCCTTAAAAAGGGGGCGCCAAAATGACGATAGGGGCGCTCCAGCCGCCAAGCAAATTACACGTAATGTGTTTAATTATGATGGATTATTTATGTAGTATAGAGTCATAATGCTGGGGACGAGTTCATCAATGCGAACGTCGGCGATCGGAGGAATAAAGGCGGGATTTTACCCCACGTGATATATATTTATAGCATTTGTTACGTAATAGTACGGTTACGTACGTCCAAGTACATGTAGTTGTAAATAGTTCCGGCCAAAACTTCGGCGGCTTGACTGATGTCATGAGATCTATAGAATCGGCTACGTGTTAATTGCTACCAGTTTTTGTTGTTATCGTGCTGCTCGAACAGAGGGCACTATTCATTGGTGCATGTTGATTGCCTTAGTTTCCAATACAATCTGTGGAAAAATTATAACGCGCACCACAAAAAATTTCGCGCGCTTCGCGCGCACCCTTCCCTGACGTCGACGCGTCAATTATCCATGTGGAACCCACCCCCTCCTCGCCAAAATCCTGCATCCGCCCCTGTAACGAGATTGCGTGGGGGAGGGGGGGGGGGGGGGCGGCAGTCTGTGTATTTGCCCCCCCAGTGACAGACAAGCCACCTCGCCACTGATTAGGAGTAGTCTTTTAACACACAGCTAAACATGTAAATAGCTGTATCCAAGATATGAAACCAGCCAACCTGCCCTAGAGCTGCGCAAATCTTACATATGTAAGCTGCACTGGAATTACATATATGCATTTTTTCTTAATATAATTGACTAGAACAAAGAAATTAAAAGTAACTAAAACCAATTAATAATCCCCAACATGTAATAATTTTATGGGCTTCCAAAAGCTAGTTCTTTAATGATTTCAATTTGCCTAATTTATTTATTAATTAAAACCACTAAATCATTCATTGCAAGTTAATATTAATATTAATAGCAGCAAACTGTCATTATTAATTGACCTGTGCACTTCAAATTTAAAATTCGAGTCATTGAATTTTGCAGCGCTTAATTAATGGAATACACCATTGCATGTAATTGTTGATCATGCACACCTGTAAAAAAATATCTATTGCAAGTATCCAAGCATTTGAATAAGCCGCTTCTTAGGCACAATTCGGATCGCGGTTGCAAGGAGAATGTGTAGCAATAGTCCTAGCCCTTGTCCGAGCAGTTGGATTTGGTGTGAGAGCCACACTTTTTGACTTCACCACAGGTACATAACTTTGATCATCTTCGTCGCTCTTCCAATTAGACACAAACTGCAAAAACTGCCTCCTCTTCTTGAGCCTCTTTCCTTCCTTCTTTATCAACACTTCCGTTTTTATGCGCCTCTTTGCCTTTGTTTTCCCTGACATCCTACCTTGCTGTCCATTTGAACTTCGGGGAGCAGGTTTATTTACCCGAGTGCTTGCACTTATGAGAGGGTCATCGCAAATATGAGCTTTAGAACTTGGCAAAACGTTAGGGTCTCTTTGGGTGACCCCTGGCGTTCTGCATTTAAGGTCCTTGTGTTGCGTGATGCAGCTTTGACCGAGCAAGCTGAAAGGTGACTGAATAGGGTCTACGAATGGGTCACTGCAGAAGTTGCTGTTGATTAGGCCACCACTGATAGATGATTGCGGGGTAACTGCAGCAGGGCAAGCAAATGGTGAGTCCGACTGAGGTGAACAGGCATATTTGGAGGCAGGAAGAGTTGAGAGAGAGCCCACTGCAGTAAGCAACAAAGGATCAGAAACTGAAGTTGTAGGAGCAACCTTACGTGGCGTACTGCAGTTACTACTACTAGTCGATATAACAAGTCTCCAAGATGATTTGGTTCTTGTTTTGGATTGTACATGCAAACCAGAAGGGTCGCTGCTGTGACTGTCATGAATTTCGTCCATGTGATTGCTACCGCTGCATTCATTACCCTCGATGGCATGGAACTCTGGTGAAATAAATACTCTTACAGGTGAAGAAAGAATGGGAACCTTGTTATCTTCATAAAAATCATCATCATCATCATCATCATCATCTATCCTTCGTGAAGTCTGCCGAGGAGCACCAATGGTTTCCAATCCATCCGAGCAAGAGTCTGACAAGGAATTGTCATCATCTTCATCATCACCATCATGGTCATCATCGTCACTATCACTATCATCAATAAAAATTGGCTTCCTTTTGGTGCCAGAAACAGCACTGTTGTTAAAACCCTCAGCATCACTGGCAGTGTTCATTGAGCTTTCATCCTAGTAGGGAAGTGGAGACATTTTTATTCCAAAATAATCTACACTAACAAAATGAACTACAAGCATCGATTCCATACAATTTTATGACAGTGACATCATTATTCAACTTATAAAACAAATAATACACACATGACTATGGTCATAAAAAACTTAACCATAATTCCTTATGCCAATGCAGTTGAACAGTGGATCTAAATTATAGCATGCGAGACAGCTTAATTATGCTATAATTACCGCACCGATCACAGAGTGCTGCAATGGATCTATAGTATGAAAGAGCCTGAAGGACAGCTGGCACAATGGTTGGAGCAGCTTCAGGAATATGATTTCGACGTGGTCTACCGAAAGGGGTGCAGCCATTTGAATGCAGATGCACTGTGGGCCGACACATAAGGACTCGGCAAGTGCGTTTGCAGTCATGCCAGTACGTAGAAACCTCCAGCTGATCCAGCAATGTGATGAGAACCTTGCACCTATAATCCAGGCTGTTACGTCCGGAAAGACCTTAAGTTCCAAGGATGCAGAGGGTAAGAGCAGAGTTCTATCAAATCATTGAGCAGTGGGACCAGCTAATCGTGGAAAATTGGATTCTTTACAGACGGTATGAAGGTCGTGATGGGGATACTTTCCTTCAGGTCATGGTTCTGAGTGAGATATGTGCAGCAATTGCATGAAGGCGTTTTTGGAGCCCATCTGGGTGAAAATAAAACCCTGCAACGACTGAAGGAGAGATTCTACTGGCCTGGGCACTTAGACGGCTCCTCACAGCCAAGATCCTCTCCAAACACATCACTGCATACGCCTTCCGTGTCATCACCACAGTCAAACTCCTCCCCAAACACATCACTACACACGCCTTCCGTGTCATCACCACAACCAAGCTCCTCCCCAAACACATCACTGCACACGCCTTCCGTGTCGTTACCACAACCAAGCTCCTCCTCAAATACGTCACTGCACACGCCTTCCCTGTTGTTATTATAAATCCTGCCACCGCACACGCCTTCCTCCTCGTCAATATAGCCGTCAAATTCATCATCGCTTATGTCGCTTTCTATGTTTTCCATGTATTCGAGTAGGAACTCCGGGTGAGAGGGAAGATGACAGCGTGAGGCCATCTCGCGTTATGATCGTTAAAACTACACTGTGAATGGCATGCAGGTGTCGGGTACGAATTATGTTATACAATACAGCTGTAATGAACGTCTTGCTTCGCGCGCAAACTAACGTTACGTACAATCATCCTGCTGGGCATATATATATGCCCGTCGCAATACGCAAGCGCAATTATTGGGCATATATATATGCCTTCCGCAGTAGGAGGGTTAACCCTTCACCTGCGAAGGGCACATCATTGTACCCGATAGTAGCGCTTGCGCAATGCGTAAGGCACATTTATGTGACGAGCGGGATGCGCGTACGAACGACATGCGTTACGCAGTTTACATTAAGGGTACTGCAGCTGTCACTATATATTTACACACTACGTAACCTATAGAGTTTTTTCGACTTCTATATCGCGATAGTATTCGACATGGCATGCAATACAAAGCTCCCATCTGTCCCCTAATTTCTTCTCCAGTATATGGATGATATGGATAGCTTTGCATATGGAGAAATGGCCCATACATAGGCGGTCATCTTGCTTTTTTTTTTTTCAATTGAATATTAAACACGTTTATAATTTACGATAAATCAGACTGATTGTCAATCTTGGCTTTATAAGATTATACCATGAACCAATCGTAAACTAAAATCAAGACAAGAAATTAATTTCTACCGCACATAATTTATTCATAAACAAAGTAGTCATTGCATAATACCTTGCGTCATCTGGAATAAAAGTTACTATTATTAAAATTATGTCGGGTAACTATTAGATAACTCAAAAAATTACAATTATAATTGTAACGATACGCAAACTAGAGCTAGAGATGTGAAGCGCATCAATTAGGCATGCAGGGTGGCCCTTCATGATTTCATCTTTCGAGACGCAGGTATTTCGGTGAGTATACTATGTGAATTTAGTAGGGTAGCGTAGGGTATGTTCGATAGTGGATGTGCAGAACAGGCATAGGCCTATCTTCGATGCAGTGTGGGAGGAGATATGGCCTTCTCCCTATACTACTGGCCTCCGTATACAACCCCTATAATGGTGGGCTTCTTATACTGTTGGCCTTCTTCCTATACTATTGGACTGGTGGCCTTCTCCCTATACTGCATGTTGGCCATCTCCCTATATTGTTGGCTTTATCTCTATACTGTTGGCCTTTTCCCTATACTGTTGGAAGAGCTTGCAGAGCAAGATGGAACATGCAGAATACAAAGGTACTGTAGAACACTTATGTACATGTAACTCATGTACACTGTACATGTATAACATGTGACTCATATACATGTATATTACATTGTATGCACATGTACATGTATTGAATTGTGCATGTACTGCATACACATATTTGCATATTTGAAATGGACGTGCACATGTACATGTTTTTTGTACACACTGTTCTTTTGTCTTACAGTGTATATAATGTGCAAAATACATGTGTTATGTGTTGTGCAGTGACTATTCATGTACTTTTTGCAGTCTTCACAGCTGGAGAAGTGTGTTGAGGAGTCATCATCCGGGTGTGCCGTCCTTGAATTCCAGCTGAAGGGGTCATCATCTTAATGTCTGCTCAGGCAGTGAGCACAGCTGTGGAGCCGGCAGGGGAAGGCGAGGACTGCCAGCACCAATGAGAGGCCTGCCACAGGTAGAGTGGGCCTTGCACGCGGTACATGATGCATGCTAATCATGCATGTGTGCATGTACATATACATGTATGAATTACATGTAGCGCGTTTAATGGCCACTGTTTTGTCGTTGAAGAGCCTACATTGTACATGTACAGGTGCATGTATTTATAATGTATGTACATGTACATGTACTATGCACAGGTACACATGCGCAGATATATATAATATTTGGGACAGTTTCCGCGAAAATGTCACCCTTTTATAACATTATAATGTTATAAAAATGCTTCTTGTTTGAATAGCTATATCTTCCGAACTCTAAACGCTATCGAATAGCTATTTTCAATAGTTCATACTACACCATTTCTCTATGACAAATTACATTTTGGAGTCTTACACTTGCTCCATGCCAGTATTGCAACGTTCGATACCCGACCGGGTTCAAACCCGCCATAACTTTAGGTAGGAGTAATCAAATCGCTTCAAAATTGGTTTGTAGATACAGAGGTCCTATACCTATCGATTTGTTCTGTTCGTTAATTTTTATGCCATCCGTTATGGAGATACAGTTGAACAAAGTACGTCCACATTTCCCGCTCGATTCGCGCCAACGATATAACAACCGCCTCCCCATACACTGAGCGGGACGCGATTTGCCAAAATCATTGGCGCGAATCGAGCGGGAAAAGTGGACGTACTTTGTTCAACTGTATCTCCGTAACGAATGGCATAAAAATTAACGAACAGAACACATCGATAGGTATAGGACCTCTGTACCTACAAACCAAATTTGAAACGATTTGATTACTCCTACCTAAAGTTATGGCGGGTTTGAACCCGGTCGGGTATCGAACGTTGCAATACTGGCGTGGAGCAAATGGAAGACTCCAAAATGTAATTCGTCATAGAGAAATGGTGTAATACGAACTGTTGAAAATAGGAAGTCGATAGCGTTTAGCGTTTGGAAGATATAGCGATTCAAACAAGAAGCATTTTTATAACACTATAATGTTATAAAAGGGTGACATTTTCGCGGAAACTGTCCCATTTATATATATATTTATTATTATCATACTTAGAGCATGTCTAAGTATGAACGGTTCATACAGTGAAACTGCGAATGGCTCATTAAATCAGTTATAGTTTATTTGATGGTTCCTAATTACTATATGGATAACTATAGTAATTCTAGAGCTAATACATGCAGAAAGTCCCGACTTTGCGGAAGGGATGTATTTATTAGATCCAAATCCAATGCGGGGGGCAACTCCCGGACCCATGGTGATTCATGATAACTGCTTGAATCGCATGGCCTTGTGCTGGCAATGGTGCATTCAAATTTCTGCCCTATCAACTTTCGATGATAGGGTAGTTGCCTACCATGGTTTTTGAAAGGGAAGGGGTGGTGTGAAAAATGTGGCAGTGCTTATACCTAGGTGTGAGTGATGTGCGAGCAACAGCATTGATATGTGGGTTTAGTTGTTGGGACACGGGGAAGTGTCCCTATGTGTGCACACGTTGCCCCTGAAAGCAGACCGAACTGGCTACACGTGCATGCCCAGTTGACAGGCCTGTTGCAAGTTAAGGGGTGGTTTACATGTTCATGTACACATACATGTACATGTATGATGTACATGTAGTCAACCCACCCATATGCAGTGTGTACTTGCATGTACCCATATGCAATGTGTACATTTATATGCATATACATGTAATTTTACCCATATGTATATGCAGTGTGTATACAGTGTGTAGGTACCTATGCATGTACATGTACATTTACCCATATGTGTGCAGTGTGTATACATGTGCATATACATGTACATGTACAAGTAATTAGTGCTTTCTGCTGTTGTATAGTGTACATACATGTATGTAGATTTTTTATTCTGTAGTGCATATTCTGCAGAAGAAGCCTTCAACAAGTGTGCTGTACTGAATACATGTGTGCATGTACATGCATGTATTGTGTTGTGTGTACAAGTACATGTACATGCATATGTACATACATTATTTTAACACATGTAAAGATCACATATGTGCTGCTGTTCTTGTGTGCAGATTTGCTACATTATATATATCTGGTATCTCTGCCACCAATCGTGTTCTGGTCTCCAAGTATTGGAAGGAGACGAGCTGAGGAAGAGGCTGCACAATGAGCTGGTGGACCTGAGAGGCAACGTACGTGTCTTCTGTCTTATGAGGTCGGACATCTCTGAGGACAGAGAGGGTACCCAGGCAGATGTGGTGGTCCTTTCCGACAGGGACAATGATGGTGTTATGAAGGTTTCGACATAAAAGTTGTTTGACTCCCAAGTCAAGTTAGTCAACACAGTAAGAGGTACATTGTACATGTACATGTGGTATAATTGTTGTATGGATGAAAATAGAAACATGCTCTTTTGCATGACAATATCTTTTAACTGCCTAAATTTGATATGTGTACTAAATACTAGTTCTTTTGTAGGGACTCAATGTAACAACAATAATATAATTTAAAAATTATATAGGTGTAATGTAATGTACCTTTCAGTGGCGGAGCTAGGGGGGGCTGGAGGGGGCTTGGCCCCACCTGTGATTTAAGCTGGTACAGTGATGTCTGCAGTTGGCCCCCCCCCCCCCCCCGCCGTGATTTAAGCTTGTACAGTGACGTCTGCAGTTGGCCCCCCCTGACCCCCATCCCCACCTCCCACTGGTTAAATCGGTTCCCCCCCCCCCCCCCCGGCCGGTTGAATCAGCTGACAGAGGACAGCACCCTCCCCCCTCCCACTGCTTGAATCGGCTGACAGCGGACAGCTCTCCCCCCCCCCCCCCCCCAATCGATCGAGCCCCACCCCCCCCCCCCCCCCCTCTCTGCATTGGTTGGATTGGCCTTAAGTTGCCCCCTCCCTACAATAAAATCCTGGTTCCACCAGTGGTACCTTTGCATGATTACTAACGCAAGCAAATTTGTTTAAAAGCATGCATACATGTACATGTACATGTGTATTTTATATTGTTTCAAATCACATGTACATGTACTGTACATGTACATGCAGGTACTGTACATTAGCTACTGCATTACATGTAGTTGGTACTCCATTGTTCCATGTCTTTACTCAACATTGATAGGTGTTTTCAGAAGTAAAGATCTGGTTGTGTCTTGTATGGATGACAAGTATGAAATGGCTGTTTATACATAAAATTGTTGTCGTTGTATTGACCTATTTGATATTTCATACACCACTTTGGACAGGTCTATGTGGTGTGACAACCCCTTGCATGAGAATGACGTCACCGGAAGTGGACGTTACCATCACATGAGCCATAGTCTTTCACACAGACAATCCACGTATATTGACCTATCTCAGGTACACTTCATATTTTTTACACCAATTTGGACAGATCTATGTGGTGTGACTACCCCCTGGCGATGGCGTGACTGGAAGTGGGAGTTACCGTCATGTGAGCCGTGCTCTTTCACACAAAATTGTTAAGACAATCCACTTATGTTGACCTATCTCAGGTACACTTCATATTTTTTACACCAATTTGGACAGATCTATGTGGTGTGACTACCACCTGAGAATGGCATGACAGGAAGTGGGCGTTACCGTCACGTGAGCCGTACTCTTTCACACAAAATTCTTAAGACAATCCTCTTATGTTGACCTATCTCAGGTACACTTCATATTTTTTACACCAATTTGGACAGATCTATGTGGTGTGACTACCCCCTGAGAATGGCATGACAGGAAGTGGGCGTTACTGTCACGTGAGCCGTACTCTTTCACACAAAATTGTTAAGACAATCCACTTATGTTGACCTATCTCAGGTACACTTCATATTTTTTACACCAATTTGGACAGATCTATGTGGTGTGACTACCCCCTGAGAATGGCATGACAGGAAGTGGGCGTTACTTGAGTAAGAGTGTTCTACAGTTCTTGATGTCACCCATGAATGCTTAGTGCTTAACAATCTTAGACATAAATTTTCAAACTCTTCCTTCATTTCTCCTCCTTCTCCACCAATTAACATACGTTTAGTTGGTACATATGTTGCATTTTTTATAACGTGCTTTCGAACAGCATGGCTGTCACTTGATCCTCGTTGAGTTGGAAAAGGGATGACGATTCACTAATTTAAACACGCGCGCTTCGCACAAGTGATCGTGAGAATCTATTCGACATGCACCTGGATGATTTCCAATCAGTGCGTGCTGATATTCGATTGTTCATACCAGTAACTATATCGGGGGCGGGGCAGGTAAACATCTCAAGACGAGACTGCACAAGCCACCGGTACATGTTGTGGTTACCAAAATAACATTTATTATCACGTCCTCCATGCAGCTAATGTACATGTCCTGGTGGACGTTATCAACTTGCACTAACGGATCAGAAATAAGCCTATAGATATGCATTCTCTAACGGCAGAGCTCTATCTCTTTACTGTGATATTAGTGCTGACATCGACTCGATCTATGTAGACTAAAACTTCGATCCCCTTCTTAGAACAATACACAAGTAAGTTTATTGCGTCAATAATCATTATAAATACAGGATTGCATGCAGTTCTAGTCAAATAAGAAGTGAAAGTGATTTGCAGTTGCCTCGATCGATACCTCCTTCTCTTAGAGGTCTTACTAGAAGATGAACAGCTGAATATACTGAAGTGAATACACGTAAAACATAAACCACCTAGTATGTTAATCTTAATGTCTATTTGCTTCGGAAAATGTGCACACACTTGCATACTTTACCTTATTTATATTTAACAATTTGAATCATTACTACCCCACATTAAACTCAGTAGCTGTGAAATTGATATATTTTATTCCCCAGTGATGTACTGATGTGTAGTAAAATTCTGGTCCTGATATGTACTGCTTATGCTAAGATAATGGAGCAGCTTCAGTTACTGTTTTATTACAAAAAAATTGTCACTAAAAGGCACATGTCAAAGTTAGTGGACAGTAAATGAAAAGTGGGTAGTTAGTTCATACATAAGTTCTACTATTCCAATGCAATGTAAAGAAATTGCCTGTATTTCTCTAGTAGTGTCTGGGGCCTGGCTTTTTAAATTGTGTACAGGTGTGCACACTGTAAAATGCACCACACCAGTAATGTATTTGGTGTACTTTAAATATGTTCCTGATAGAGGACAGTAAGTACTATTACTTGTATATGAAATCATTCATTTATATTTTTTCTGTTGAGTTTGACAATACAGTATGTACACTTGTGCACACTTTAATACCACACATGGCAGCATGGTTACAGACCTTAATTGTTACTGCTATCAGCTCAAGCATTGAATGGCATAACATGTGCATAATATAGCCATTAAAGATGCAGTATTCCCCCATTAAAACACTGAATGAGACTCCTTTTCTTTGCACATGCTAGCCAGCCTTTTGTTGTCCCTCCCTCCCCTTCCCTCCCTCCCCTTCCCTCCCTCCCCTTCCCTCCCCTTCCCTCCCTCCCCCTCCCTCCCCTTCCCTCCCTCCCCTTCCCTCCCCTTACCCCTCCCCTTCCCCCTTCCCTCTCACATCAGATGACCACGAGGTCTATGTTCTCTACCTCACTGGCTCATGCCTGACCTCCCTCAAGGAGACAGGGGTGGATGGTGGGGACGCAGCTGCCATCCACTTCAAAGTGAACCGCAAAGGTTCCTTCATCCACCTGGTGGACCACCAGGCCCTGCCCGACCAGGGGCCGGAGCAAATCCTGCTGAAGAACAACCTCTCCCTCAAGATGCAAGGCATCACAACCTCTAGGATACTGCAGCTACAGTGAGTAGTGTGTGTGTGTGTGTGTGTGTGTGTGTGTGTGTGCATGTTGTGAGTTTGTGTGTGTGTCATCAAACAGCAAATACTTAACTACCCACATACACATGTACGAGACAGAGAGAACTGCTTGCTCTGTCCTCTCAAAGGCTCCTATATATTTCCTATTGCGTGTATACCTATTTGCAGTCCCTGGCTGACTGCCCTGCCACGTTCTACAGCTTGTGAACCAGTGTGCGCTACACTCTGCCAAGTCCTATAGCTTTTTAACCTGCTTGCAGTCCCTAGCTAACTTCCCTGCATCGTCCAACAGCTTGTGAACCTGTTTGCAGTCCCTAACTGACTGCCATGCCACGTCCTAGAACTGTTTATAAAAAACCTGTTTGCAGCCCCTAGCTCACTGTCGCCTCGCGTTCTTGAGTCAGCGCTGCGTTTTTTTACTTCAGCTAAGAGTACTAGGATAGAACAATTTCCTCAAATCTCATCAGAATTTATTAAAATAGTTGTTAAAAACCCGTCATGGTTATTGGGTAAATACATAGAGCAGGAGTGGAACATCTCCCCTGGAATTAACAATAAATATAATGGAAAAGTGCTGCTTATAAAGAACAGTCATATTGGAAACTGGAAGAAAGTGAAGATGATGTAGGAGATGAATCTATTACTTTGGTGCAGTTTGTTACTGATGCCATTTAGTTGTGCTTGTGTAAATGTGTAATATTCATGTGTTTTTATTTATTCATACATGTACATTTTTACAGATTGTATGTACCAATGTCTTTCAGATCATTTATTTGTTTTTTAAAAATCTTTTTGAAACACTCCAATGAACGTCAAAACTTCAGTTTTATACATTTATAAATGCACGTTGAAATTCCACTATATAACTTATAAGGAAATAGTATTTTTCCCTAATGTATGCGCGCACATTCTTTGTGTAGGCCTACAATATGCTGTTCTTCATATGAAATTTGGAATCAAAATGTTCAAAAACTAAAATCTTATGACCGTTTGAATATCGGCACTACCGCAATCACAGTTTTTATATAATATCTCCGTATCAGTTTCCATACATTGTTTTATCGGTATTTAAAGGCCCGTTTCTCCGGTTAGGATTAAGCTAAAAACAGTTTTGAAAACCATTCAATATGGTCTTTAAATTGATGTTATTTGTCATGCGTGAAAGTTTATTTGAAACTTTTTTGTTAAGTACCTACTCTCTAAGCTCATATTGCCGTGATCGCTACGTAGTTACTAGTATTTCAAAACTCGCCGTCAATGGTGAAATCATATATAGATTTAACATGAAGGTAGCATGGCCTGTGGTGCGCAAACTTTATCTGTAGTTCTATTCTTTTGGCATCGGGTGCGATTTACAGTAGGTAGAGGCCACGCTATAACTTAGGCCAGGACACGCCCATCTAGGTATGTGGTTAGGCCAAGCGATTTAGGCCTATGTAGGTAACTGTGGTTATGTGCTGAGTACATCTGGTGTGATGTGGGTAACTGTGGACGTATGCACTGATCTGGTGTGATGTGAGTAGTTGTAGGAGGGTGTCTGGTGTGATGGGGTAGCTGTGGTTGTGTGCTGAGGACATCTGGTGTGATGGGGTAGCTGTGGTTGTGTGCTGAGGGCATCTGGTGTGATCGGGTAGCTATGGTTGTGTGCTGAAAGCATCTGTACATGCTGAGGGTACTGAACTGGTGTATAATGTGGGTAGTTGTAGGGTGTCTGATGTGATGGGGTACATGCTGAGGGTACTGATCATGATCTGCTTGTAATGTGGGTAGTTTTAGGAGGTGTCTGCATGGTGTGATCTAGGGGTAGCTGTGGTTGTGTGCTGAAGGCATCTGGTGTGATGGGGGTAGCTGTGGTTGTGTGCTGAAGGCATCTGGTGTGATGGGGGTAGCTGTGGTTGTGTGCTGAAGGCATCTGGTGTGATGGGGGGTAGCTGTGGTTGTGTGCTGAGGACATCTGGTGTGATGGGGTACATTTTTTTCATTGCTATAGCTGATTTGCAGCTTATATACAGTTCTATATACGTACATGCAGCATGCAGCATTATGTGTCAGCTATGTACTGAGTTAAACTGCATGATTAAACTAGCTAGCTAGGTTACCATATAATCATGCAAGTTTTCTTTAATCATGAATGCACACAATAAATAAATGGCTCATGTTTACACGGCAACTTCACTTTATTAGACGCTGTGGGCATAAGGGTCAATTAACTTACTGAGCCTACATGATAAAATAAGGAGATGATGTAGCAATCCTCACTTCTGTGAGAAGACGATGGAAGGAGAGAGACACCACTGGCTCAGTAATGAAGTTCATTCTGAATATGTATGGTAAGCAGAAAGGTTCAAAGAACTTTCATGCCGGTTTTGGAATCCTGAAGCAAGATGGGTTATACCAGCTTTGTGCCCAAACTGCAAGAAAGTTGTGGGCAGTCAATACATCAAGGATGAATTAGGGCTTTCACCAGAAACACACATTGAAGAGCATTATGAATGCAGCATATCTATTCAGTGTCCTAATTGCTACTTAAGGTTTGAGCACAAACCCTAGAAACAGTGCTCTTATAGGCCATTGGGATGGGTGGCAACCTTTCAGCACATCATGTAAATTGTGGTGAGTAATTATTATTACCTGCATGCTGGCTAACTTTAGCGTACTAATTTGCAGGAGCTATTGAGGTGTCAATTGCCACAATGAAAAAGTGTAATTGATGCAGTACAGAAGAGGTGCATGTCTCTGGTTTTGTTCCAAGCTATCTACTGCCTAATAAGTGTGAAATATCGGATTCTTGGTAAAAAATTAGAGGATCTGTTTGTAAATGGTATTTGAGGTGGCTGTGTACATCATAAAAAGTTTAGGCATTGAGGTTGAATATACCGGATCATCTGAAGGTATTCCTTCTGGAAAGTTACTAATACGGTGCATTCTACTACTATGGACTGGGGACTACCCTGCTCAAGCTCAGGTTGGAAAATTTATCCAAGGTGGAATTCAGTCCTGCAGACGTTGCAATGTTGTCTGTATGAACATTGTTTTTCAGTCATAATGCATCACAATATTTATTTAATTCCCACAGGTATCCAAGGTTCAGAGTCAACCCACTATTACTATGGTAACTACAGATATCACCCAAGTGATGAAACAGACCTGAATATGTTTGTGCAGACTATGAAAGGCATCGAATGCAAGGATGGACCTACAGTTCATGTTACTATGGCATAAGAGAGTGGTTTCACTGATCTCTCCATATACTTCACCAACTCTGCTACTTATGGGTTTGATATTCAGTTTAAAGTATCTCACTTTTGATGCCATGCATGATATTACCCTAAACATTTTCATTCCCATCTTCTGGGAAGCTGCAATTTTGTCTATAAGGCTGTCATTCATTCCATGGACATCAGGTATATTACTAACTTTAATTTAGCTTCAAATGTTGGCACATAAATTGACACCTCTACAATTATATGCACATGCTTTTGTCTGGGGATCAAATGACTGGCATTCTGCATTAATACAATAGAAATGTATTACTGGACCAGATGACTGGCATCATGCAATTCTGCAATACAAATATCACTAACTTTAGCTAAAATAGATTCAAACTTGTATACTAAGTCAGTTCTTCCCACAAATAATTAATAGGCCTACTGGCATTTTATCATGTAGTTTATACAGATTTAAACCATAATCATATTGCAAGATATACCAATGCTCTGTACAATATCACATGCACATATTTTATAGAACTTAAAGATGGCACACTTCCAACTTCAGTTACGAAGCAATTAGGGTTTTGGAAGGCAGAAGAGTTACAGAAATTTTGCTATTCAGCATCAGAATATGTACTAGGAGGAATCCTACCTGGATGATGAATATCATGCATGGATACTAATTTTTCCCATAACTGAAATGATCTTCCAATCAGGACAAAGCGGAAGTTATGCAGTAAAGTGTGCACACCTGTTCACAGTTCGGATGCAAATAGACAATAAACGCATGTACTGCGCGCGCGCGAGCTGATTTTGAACCAACTTTGCGATTAGTAAATTAAATAACCTGTTATAATATTATTATTTTTATCATTGTCCACTCATCCACAAGTCTTTTTGTGCATAATATGTAAAAATCTAGAACACTGCTCATCTGTATCAAATAGTGCAGAGCTAAAAGTGAACTGTGAACACCTGTGCACACTGTGCGTACAGTGTGCACAGGTGTTCACACGGGCGCAAATAGTCATTATCAATTTTATTTCTCCGATTATCAAGTTACATGTACTATATGCTTTATATAGTACACCATGCACTATTAATGTTGCATGTATACACGTTCACGTAACACATGCTGTATCGTCAGGTGGAGCTCGAGGCCCATCAAGCATGGATGGCTCGGGCAGCAGCAATACAGTTTAATTATATTGAATTGGAGGAGTGTGAGTGAATTGCCAGGCGCCTAGCAATTCTTGAAAATGTTTCATTAGCAGTGCATGATTCTCCGGCCAGCCTCCGTACGCGTATGCCTCCATTACAAGAGGGACTTGGAGCATGCATGCATTGTCATTCCATTGTTGTCATTTTGCTATTACACGTACAAGTAATGCAGCTATATATGAACTACGAGGAAACTGTGAATTATTTGGAACACTTAGAAGCTCATTTTTCAATGGACAATGCATTTAGTGCATGTATGAACGAAGGCATGACCACGTCCACGCGCCAAAGCTTAAATAATATTCAGCTGCCCAATTTTAATAACCTTCATTCGTATTTTATTTTGAATTGAACTGATTCATGATCAGTATAGTAATGATTCATCACTTATTTATTCAATTATATATGCTTTCAACAACTAGCTATACTCTCAAATTCATGAAGCCCAGGTCCAATATACAGGTATCTTTTAATTGCAGATTGCAAAATGGATGTAGGCAATTAATTGCGCAACAGAAGCAGCAAGGCCGTAGTGGGAGGGTGGATTGTCCCCCCGTGCGGAATGTCCCCCCCTGGACATTCTGCACTAGTGTACAATGTCCCCCCAGACATTCTGCACTAGGGCAAACTGTCCCCCCTAGGGTAAAATGTCGCCTCCCCGGATACTCCACACTAGGGCGCAATGCCCTACCTATCCGGATAACAAAGGAAACAGTTATAAACTGGGCGTCCAACCTGGATATTTTAGGCTAGTTTTTAACAAAAACCCGTCCTTGCTTGGGAGGATTCCATACATTACTAGTATAGGCAGTATGGACTTGTTACATCATTACATTTTGATCATACATGTTTTGCATTTCGATGATGTCATAACCATAAGGGTTAATTCAATGACATATTCCAAATATGTAGCTAATGACAATCACACACCTCTAAGCTTATGCAGGTCCCCAGACCTAATGAGACAACATCAACCACATGATACTAGAGCAGGGGTTAGCAATGTATTTAACTCTACGGATGACAATAAATGGTGGGACCCAGGGGGATGGTCATTTATAATGAAATGCCTGTCCCGGGAGGGTAAAAGGTATAACAGAAGCTTGTCTGTCCAGGAGGTTGGAGAGATAATTAATGAATAGCCCATTCCTTCTTAGATACTGAATGATGTGTATTGTTGTCAATCTGTAGCTGAAGCTCCCTCCCTCCCTCCCTCCCTCCCTCCCTCCCTCCCTCCCTCCCTCCCTCACCAGTCATGCTGTATTGGAGTGCCTTGGGTCATGTTAAAAGAACAAGTATGCAGAGGGGTATCCTGGAGCCCATTACTATGGCAACAATGAGGTGATAGACAAGGTGGAGAGGCTGGCCCAGCAGAGGTCTCTGGAAGCCTTCAGACTGGACCCCCCAAGAAGTGGGGGTGAACGTGCAGCCATATTCTGGTAGCCATGGAGAAGGGGGAGGTGTTGGGATGAGGGTGTGTGCTAGTCACATGATACCTGAGACATTTTATCTGGCCGCCTATGCAGGTTTGCTAAATCCACATGACCGGATTACGGGCCTGGACCTATCTGATGGGGGACAGTATGTAGGGGATCATGTGATCTAAGGCTCCACCCCTTCAACTTCAATCATGGCTGCATGACAGGTCAGAACAGAAGAGGATATCGGCTACCTGCTTCAGATAGTGTGCACACGCGTACGTACTTTACCTTATTTACATTAAACTCATGCAGTGGCTGTGAAATTAATGTAGGTTATTCCCCAGTGATGCATGCACTGATGTGTAGTAGAATTCTGGTCCTGAAATAAACTGATCATGCTATGATAATGGAGCAGCTTCAGTTACTGTTTTATTATAAAAATTTTGTCACTAAAAGGCACATGTCAAAGTTAGTGGACTGGAAATGAAAAGTGGGTAGTATGTTCATGAATAAATTTTACTATTGCAATGCAATGTAAGGAAATTCCATGAATTTCACTAGCAGTGTCCGGGACCTGCATGGCATTTTAAATTGTGTACAGGTGTGCACACTGTAAAATGTACCATACCCATCATGGGTGTGTAACCGGTTATCAGGTTATTCGGGTTATTCGGATATTCGAAAAACCTATCCGTTTGAATAGTAATTTAGCATTACTCGGAAAAATCGATTATTGGATTTGTTCTATTCGAAATAACCGGTTTGGGAGGTACTAAGGTATTCGTCGTCCGCATCGACAATTCGCCCATTAATTTAGGGTAGATGGGGGGGGACTTATTTCACTTAAAAAAAAAATTTCTTATTTCTACCACCCTGAAAATATGTACTGGGTCACACTGAATGTGAAAATAAATTTCAAATAATTTTTAACCCCTCACAACCCCGCTGTACATACCCCTTGAAGTTCTTGCATATATTGTGAATGAATAAATCAGAGGATGGCATGAGTAGAAACAAGGTCTAAAGGGGGGAAATGCCTTGGAGGTGTATAGGCTACTTTAAGTTAACTTGCATTAATGGTTCTGTCTGCTTGCAGTGAGGGAGCTGACCTGCATGATTGGACCCTGGGCCATTACAGGGTGTAAATGGGACAAATGCATTGACCACACAACAGACACACATGCATGCACAGAGTGTAAATGGGATCATGGATTTGATCACAAGTACAGGATGTAAATCAGACCATGGATTTGACACCACAACAGACAAAAGTACAGGGTGTAAATGGGAGCAATGAATTGACTCCACAACAGACAAAAGTACAGGGTGTAAATCGGACCATAGATTTGACCCCACAAATATCCTTCAATAGACACAAGAACAGGGTGTAAATGGAACCATGGATTTGATCTCACAACAGACACAAGTTTAGGGTGCATGGATTTGACCCCACAATAGATACACCTACAGTGTGTAAATGGGACCATGGATTTGACCCCAAAATACACACATACAGGATGTAAATGGGACTATGGATTTGACCCCACAACAGACAAAAGTACAGGGTGTAAATGGGACCAATGAATTGACCCCACAACAGACACAAGTACAGGGTATAAATGGGACCATGGATATGAGTCCCTACAACAGACACAAGAACAGGGTGTAAATGGGATCATGGATTTGACCCCACAATAGATACACCTACAGTGTGTAAATGCGACCATGGATTTGACCCCAAAATACACACATACAGGATGTAAATGGGACCATGGATTTGACCCCACAACAGACAAAAGTACAGGGTGTAAATGGGACCAATGAATTGACCCCACAACAGACACAAGCACAGGGTATAAATGGGACAATGGATTTGAGTCCCTACAACAGACACAATAACAGGGTGTAAATGGGATCATGGATTTGACCCCACAATAGATACACCTACAGTGTGTAAATGGGACCATGGATTTGCCCCAAAATACACACATACAGGATGTAAATGGGACCATGGATTTGATCCCACAGCTAACACAAGTACAAGGTGTAAATGGGACCACCGTCGTCACTAGTCTCGCACCCAGACCTAAATTTTCACAGCATTGGATTGATTACATCGCCACTACGTGAAAAGTAAAAATCCCTTAACGACACTGATGTATGGTGTACAAGTCACCCCTTAACAATACATACATAAGGTGTACAGAGGTATCCCCTTAATGACACAGATGTATGGTATACAGAGTTAACCCCTTAATGACACAGATGTATGGTATACAGAGTTAACCCCTTAACGACACAGATGTATGGTGTACACTGCAGAGGTGACCTTAAACTACATACAAAGCATGCATCTCACCATATGGTTCATTTGTCATGAACCATGGTTGGTCTTGTTGTGAGTATACAGTGCGGCTGGGGTGCCGTACATCTTGCCACACACCGAACAGGAAAATGGCCTGTCAATTTCAGATTTTAGCGTACACCTCGCGGCCTGCGCTTGGGTGGACCCTGGCTTCCTCTTTCAACACTGGAATCCGTGTTCGTCAGCAGGCTGCTTGTGAGTGTTCCTTTTGTGCAGGGACAGGGCCTGGCTACTGGCATACTTGTTGCCACATACAGTGCATTTGTAGGCAAGGATTAGTTCAGACCTGGGTCTGCATTTCCTCCTGCCAGAAACACAGCTATTGCCTTCATCCTGCAATTCACTGTGAGTGTCATCTGCAGACTGTAGGTAAGTGAGGAAGGTCTTGGTTTGTCATTTTCTGCTACTGCATAGGATGAAGCATTACCGCATAGATAGGAAGAGTTGGACTCTGAGCTTTGTGAAGGCTTTGGACACACCTTGTCCTTTTTCTTGGGGTCACAGATGTATTCCCTCACCTTCTTGTACAGGTATAGTGACCGCGTCAGGGACAATCCGCTGGGGGTAATAACAGGTGGCATCACTTGGCTCTGATAAGCCTAATGTCCACTCCAGCCCTCAGCATGGTTACCTCGGTGGGGTTTGTGTCCGATGGCAAGGTCTCCATCCTCATGACACCAGGGTGGTCTTGATCAAACTCAAATGTGCGGTAGTGTCCTAGGCCAACCGTAGGACTAAACCACTGGCCCAAGAAGGCATTCCAGTCCTGGTACAGCTGTGACACACAAGTGACACCCTGGCCACACTGCCGGACACAGTCAGCTAGGTTGTGCTGTAAGTCCATTGGGATGTGTGGCTTCCCTTGATTGAAACTGTGGGGGCTGCCAACTCCATTTGCAGCGAGAGGTATAGTAGTGTCTCCACTGGTATACTATTGTGGAGGCTGACCCCATTGGTTAGTTTGTGGCTCGTCTGTAGGGTCTGATATGGGCGTGTGGTTCCATAGGTAGTGCGGGTTGGTGGCGTCTGCTGTTGGTTATACGGGACTGCGTCTGGACTTGCAATGTAGTGGGGGTGGGGCTGGTGTCCATCCGCATCTGTGGGAATCAGGGTCTGATTACGAGACTAGGGCTGCTGGCTCTTAGTCATTTAGGGGCTGCTTACTCCCTACAACCACCATCGTCAGTAGTGTAACCGCCGTCACTACCGTTCTCAATGAATCTCCCCACCCAGGGATATTAAATACATGGATTGGAAACGGTTCCGTAATCTACATGTACCGGAAAACCATCCGTGTTGCGCCTACATGGATTCTGAATTGGTGAGTTTGCTGTTGACTCGGACGAATATGACATGGATGCTGATCCCAGTGGACGGGTTTCAGGGGTGTAGTTCAAAGTTTTCAGATCTGTTGTACGGGAAGTTGTTCAGGAGATTTCGTTACTCGAAGCTTAAGCGATCCGAACGCTTTAACAGGCTTATACATTGCTTTCAAAAGTAAAGCTTGACTGATCCCATTAGTAAAACCTGCCTCTTAATTAGAAAGAAACCAACTTACTAAGTGTAGCTTTTCGTTTCTGCGATTTCGCGACTCTAAGAATAGCCCTCAAGCGCAACACAGATGGAAATTAGGAATACCGTAATTCAGCCGTATATCAGCCTCGTTTCCAATCCATGTATTTAATATCCCTGCCCCACCTCGTCGAATGTATCTTGAATATCGATTGTCGTATCCGTACCGCTCGAACTCGTCCGCCGATTGAAACTCTTGCGAGCGTGTTGTCGTCAGTGGACGTCGCCATATAACATAGGAGATAACGAATAACAACTGTGACAGGGACCAGTGGCGTAGCGAGGGTGTTGGGCGCCCCCCCCCCCCCCCCCCCCCCCCCCCACAGGCCCAAGACCATTCACCCCTTGCGTTGGCCAAATCAGAATACTGGGGGGGGGGGGGGGGGGGGTGTCCCTTGAGTTTGGCCAAATCCGACTACTTCCCCTTGCGTTTGGCAACGGATACATGGTATGGTTTCGCCAAGTCTGGAGCAGATCCAGGATTTAGGTGCGGGGGGAAAGTGATGGCGTGGCGGGACACGCCTACTCCAGCAAGCGGGGTCTGGGGCGGAGCCCCAGCCGCTTTGCAACTTTCACACTTTTAAAGTCACAAAACATAGCGTAGAAACATGCTAAAACCAGGTAGAATAGTAAATAACTTACTTCCAGACTTTCCTGTAGTCTTGCACGCCACGTTATTGAACCGATATACGGTATATCCGCTCAACGATCCATAGTTTAATATTTAACTACATCATGTGAGTTGGGACATTTATAACAGCCACTGCATGTATTGGAGGATCGTTGCGCCGTTAAAGCGATCAGTATCGACAGGTTTTGCCGGGCTGGGGGGGGGGGGGGGGGGGGGGGGGGCGCCCTGTTGTTTAATTTCTTGTTCCAAAATTCAGCTCTAATTACGAAAATAAAATCACTCAACAGTACGCATGCACGGACTTGCTGTTCCTAATCAATAAACATAAGAGCATTAACATAAGCCTTTCCTCGGCTTATTACGCATTGCAATGCTATTTATAGCAAACATCTAGGCATTTTGGCGCCCCCCTTAGGTCGGCGCCCGGGGGCAATTGCCCCCCCCCCCCCCCCCTGCCCCCCCCCCCCCCCCCCCTCGCTACGCCACTGACAGGGACGATACATTAAATACTTACCCATGACCATTAGCGCAGTATGGGTGTGGCTATAAGTTATCAAGGTCTCGGCCCACAGGAAGTAGTTGCATATATGTGCTTTGATGAATGGAAGCGGGCCTCGCACGTACAACGGCGCGATTCGAGCGGGAAACATGTACCAATTTTGCGCCGCTGTATCTCCATAATGGATGACATAAAAATTAACGAACAGAACAAATCGATAGGTATAGGACCTCTCTACCTACAAACCGAATTTGAAGCGATTTCATTACTCCTACCTCAAGTTATGGCGGGTGTGAACCCGGTGGGGTATAGAACATTGCAATACTGGCATGGAGCAAGTGCAAGACTCCAAAATGTATTTTACAATAGAGAAATGGTGTAGTATGATGTGCTGAAAATAGGAAGTCGATAGCCTTTACCGTTCAGAAGTTATAGCGATTCAAACATAAGGGAATTTTATAACATTTTATATAATTAAATGGGACAGTGCCCAGCAAAATCGGGCTTGTGGGGTTATAATTTTCATTGCACGTTGTACTACACAACACATCATCGCGACGGTACTACGTTTTCCTTTCAAATTTTGTACACTTGTTCCCACACCATTTCTCTGTGTGAAAATTGATTTTTGTGATCTATACATTTTCCGTGCCGTGGATACAACAATCGTTAACCCCGCGGGTTAGAAATCCTCATTTCTCCACGTACGAGTGTTGAAAATGCGTCAAATTCGGGTTGCACATAGAGGAGTCCTGTAGCTACTTGTTTGTTCTGTTCGTTAATTTCTATATCATCCGTTACGGAGATACAGTCGAACAAACTACGGGCACGTTTTCCCGTTTGATTCGCGCCAATGATTTTGGCAAATCCCGTCCCGCTCAGTGAATGGGAAAGAAGGCGTGTAACATTGGCGCGAATCAAGCGGGAAAATGTGCCTGTAGTTTGTTCAACTGTATCTCCGTAACGGATGATATTGAAATTAACGAACAGAACAAACAAATAGCTACAGGACTCCTCTATGCACACTCCGAATTTGACGCGTTTTCAACACTCGTACGTGGAGATATGTGGATTTCTAACCCGCGGGGTTAACGACTGTTGTATTCACGGCACGGAAAAGGTATAGATCACAATAATCCATTTCCACACAGAGAAATGGTGTGGGAACAAGTGTACGAAATTTGAAATGAAAAGGTAGTACCGTCGCGAAGATGTGTTGTTTAGTACAACGTGCAATTTTTATACATGTAGTGATAAAATTATAACCCCACAAGCCCGATTTTGCTGGACACTGTCCCATATGTATACGAAGGCTCATTTTGTCGTGAACTGTCCCATATATATATAAATTATTATACATATATATAGCAAGATCTTATGTAAGAGATTTTATGTTTCATTACATGATTTTCCAGTCTGGTTCCTCGAGAACGCGACTTTCAACCTCCAGTCCTAATATTCAAGTTCTGTATTTCAAACTTATCTCTTGCAAGCTCATGTCTGGGAAGTTCTTTCATACATATGTCAGCTGCCTACCATATGATGGCAGTCTGTTCTGTCGTAGTAGGTGGAACACATTATATGTACGGCGACTTATCTTCCATCATAGATGGTTTCACACATGCAGCACAATTCAATGTTGTGTGACCATGTACGTAAATCACCACTCTGTTCTCACATTGTATTATACGCATGAGAGCCTTCTATCATAATGGGTTGACTCACACCTATAGGGACTTTCCCTTACATACAGTAATGTAAGACCTTTTCCACCTGCACTGCCATTTCTTCTCCCTCCCTCCACTCACCAACCTCCTTATGTTAAGAATCTGATTATAATGATATTTGTATTACAGGATGGTAATAGTCCATTGATGATAGCCCTTACAAATGGACATCTTGATATAGTGAAGACACTCTTTGAAGCAGGAGCTAATGTCAATCAGAGTGATGAGGTAAGTATATGTGCGCTGTTGTTGTACTTCATAAGTGCACACACTGTAGTGCCTTGGTTTCTTCTGTGCCTGACTATGGATTCGTCATTTTTATACGTGATTAAACAGATTCAGATGAGCCATTTAGCCTTTAAAACCACATATTCTGTAAAATGGTGGGGTTTGAAAATTTTATAACCACACCGCAATGCAAGCGCTAGCGGAGATTTCATGGCAGGGTAGTGGCCTAACGAATTGGGGGTGTGGCTGAGCGGATCTAGTTGGTTTGTCCCAACCTAAGCGTGACACATCCAACTTGAACAGATCCGTGTTAGAATTCCGGGACCAATGGGGACCCTTCCGGGACAATGGTACGAAATCTGGGACTGTCCCGGACGTTCCGGGACGGTTGGCAACTATGACAATGTGATGTTTACTTCCGAAGGTTACGTAGATACAAATTGATAATGCTAGCACACAATGAAAGAATATTATAGTTATCTTCAAGGGCGAAGTAACTGTACATGTACCAGACCTACGCTAGTAGGTCCGTATCATGAAGTCGTTAATAAACGTGACCAGCGTATAATAATTCAAGACTCAAGTAACGAGAAATTAACGGACAGTTTAGCTCTTTATTGCTATCGCACCGGAATGGAAAGACGATCATTTTCATGTTTCATTCAAGTCACCAGACCGTTTGCTTTAAGAGAACAAAAAAGCTCATACTGTTTTTCATTTCCCAGATAGGTACTTCAAACCCCCCGTAAAATGTACCCAAAAATTGAAGACCACGTAACGGTGCAATTTTTGGCACGGGTATTTCATTTTGAGAAGAGATTGTTGCCAAAGGAACCTACTGGTACGCTAAACATGCTTTAGCAGGCTCATGTGTGTGAATTATGTCAAAGTTACTACCCTTGGGTACATTTTGATACAGTATAAAAGTGGGGAAACTGTGTACCGGGCAATGTACGTACCGCTCAAAAAATCGACCAATTCCATCGAGTGAATACGCACCTTATTTGTCACATGACATGTTTGGTATCTGTACCATTTATTACGAGAGTTTCACGTGTTTTGGTGTTGGCGCAAGGTGTTTCCCAGATGGCGCCAAATTACCTATTTAATAGCCGCCATTTTTTCACATAGATTGATACTGCGTACATGTATTGTTGGAGCTAGTATTGTTTAGAACTAAGATACACAAAGTACCGAACGATAATTTACCATACCAGAGAAAGATTTTGACTTACATGTACCTACCATTCCTTGAAGGCATTCAAGGACTTCATTCAGTGATTATTTATGGAGCGTTATAAATAAGACAGACATGAATGATGGTATACCATTCTTTAATTACCATTTATAAGCAAATGACGTGTGTACTTTCCAGGGCACCACTAGATCAAATATGTCACTTGACAGTTGGGAATTGGGAAAAACTAGTAGGATCTTTGCCAGATCATGAATCTGATGTTCTGTACCAATATGTAATGTGTCTTGCCTTAGCCAGACTCTCATCAATCCAGTACCATCATCTTTGATTCATCCAGGGTGTCCATTGTGGCAAATAATAGTGTGCAAACCAATTCAAGAATACCTTATATAATAAAAAACACTGCATTCCGAGTGTAGCAAGTGTGCAAACAGAAGAACACTGAAGTTTTGACAAAACTCATGACAACCTCAAAAAGAATAAATTAGAGCTTCCTCACAGTTTCAATAGAAAATACGTCACCTCAATAAAATATATATTGAACAGAAAATAAACCATCACAAAGCCAGTGGAAAACAATGCTACATGTACATAGAAAAAATATCAGCTGTTTAGAAGAGGATGATGTTGCTGCCAATGAAATGCCAAAGAAAAATCAGTCAAGTTTGAAGTAAATTTACCAAGTTCAAGTTGCTCTGGAAGCCACCAGAGATGTACATGTATACTTGCTTCCGATGTTAAGCCAGAGATCAAAAGTGACTGTTACTTATACATGTACTGGGTTCCAAATGAGACCGGCGGAAGATGATGAAGAAAATGAAATCAAATCAACTACTAGTTGATTATATGATCTTGAGCTTTGTGACCACTTTTGCCTTAGTGTGTTTGCTTTATTATACGTATATACATGTAGAAGTGCTCTCTACTCCTATTGTGTCATGCAAATAATTGTTGTAAACATTGTATAAAGATACCAATAGCCTTTATAGGGTCAGAAAGTTAAATTGGAAACTTTTAGTGATGATGTATATGTACCTCACAGTACCACATCGTTTAAAACCATAACCGTGCCAATTTTTGTTTACCGCTCCTATTGACTACCGCGTCTCTTTTTTTTGGCTACAAACCATAAATTATTGTTCATAATATGAACGATATCTACACATATGATATACCATTATACTGCATTTCTCACGCTCTTTCCAGCTATACTAATTTTGTAACATAAAAACCTATTACAAAAATTCTTGTAAAGTACCTATCCCAGACCAATTTTTCTCGTCGTCTTCTTTCGAGATAGGAACGGTTTAAACGAGCGCAAATTATACCAATGGCTGTAGAATTTCCTGGATGAACATCTGCTGGGATCAGATATATAAATAAAACAAGAACCTGGTATACGTAATCATCACGAAATATGCAGTGCTTAAAAGCGTTCCTGAGGCAATGTTTCATGTATAATTACAATTGTGTATCGTATGTGCAAGCCGCCAGCTCTGTTTACGGCGATTGTCAAAATGCTATCATGCATGGAACGAAAAAGGCGAAGTAAATGACGAGAGGAATGCCAAAAGTGATGCTATGAATATTAGAGTCCTCCCGAGTTTGCGGGTACAATTACTGTCTCTGGTACAATGCGGAGCAAGCGTCTGCATACGACGCTAGCATGCAAATGTTAAATCGAACCGAGCTGTGAGTAAAGCAGTGCATAAAGCTTGGCGCGCGTGTATCGATGTAAAACAGCTGCAAATGTCACATAAATGTGTTGGTAGGCAGGGCTGGATTTTGTCATGTAAACGTATGTGTACGGGTTGTACAGTATACTAGTAGTCAAAAAAAAGAATGAAACAAGATATTAAAAACATTCCAGCTCTCTTAGAAACCGACTTAGTGGTATATACGCAATGGTGGTGTAAAAATTCTATATTTAAATTTAATTAATTAATTAATTTATTAATTTTATTTAATGCCATTATAGGAATAATTATTGTATCTCCAATCCCTTGTTTCCTTCTATTTTGCATCACCATTGCCTTCAAATCCTATATACCACTAATTTTCTCAGAGAGAATTTTTTTACATGTTGTGTACGGTGCATCTTTGCCTAAGTGTTCATCACCACCAGTCAGACCCTGGACCTACATGTACCTACACAGGCCTAACCTGGACCTACCTGTACCTACACAGGCCTAACTAGGACCTACATGTACCTACACAGGCCTAACCTGGACCTACATGTACTTACACAGGCCTAACCTGGACCTCAATGTACATGTACCTACACAGGCCTAACCTGGACCTAAATGTACATAAATCTACACAGGCCTAACCTACATGAGGTACACCCTCTTCCAGATGTTTGGCCATGACATTCTGAATATTGTACATGTCTTGATTGGCGGCTTTGTCATATGCATGGAGCGGTGTTCCACCATGAGGTTTTTAGCTGCTTCTGCTCAGTACTTCAGTTTGTGTTGAATTATTGGGGGGCATACAATGGATTATAACTATAGGGTACATGTTGTTTTAATAATATAAACAGCTAATAAGCAATAAAACTGGCTGTGCATATATAGATATGAGGAACTGTGATCGTGCCAATATAAAAAATTGGAAATGCCTGGGAAAGCCTAAGTAATTATTAGCAAATTAATAGTGCACTAATTGAAAAAATTGATTTTATGTTTGTAATAACTGATTTGCAAGTTGCTACTGATAAACCGGAAAATTTGATTAGACTTTTTTCCATAGTCGTTATAATCGAATTTCATTTATCAAAAAGGTCACACATCCTAACTTGAGGTTAGTGGCATAAGTAAGTCATACCTAGCTAGGCTCAACTTCTCTGGCCCCAGGCTTACCAACTAGAGGTCAGTGGCATACATAAGTGATACCTACATGTGTACATGCCAACCTGGGTTAATGCAGGCTGCTGTAACACTGATGATGATGTACATGTACACATCATGATGAGACACCTTTTGTACATTCACTTACATTTGCATGTATGCTGCACATACCACATATGTTTATAAGCACCATGTTGACTGTACTGCTGTATCTACTACAGGATGGTGATACTCCATTACACCTTGCTGCAAGAGAAGGTCATACTGCTTGTGTGAAGTATTTACTTTCCACTCCTGGCATTGCTGTGACTGCAAAAAATAAAAGACAACAAACTCCACTGATGGTGGCTACAATGTATGATGTAATCACATCACTCCAGAAGTACTCCACTTGTAAAGAAGACTATCCTGTTCACACCTTCAATAAAGTTATTCTTTGTGGGGATACAGGGGCTGGCAAGAGCTCCTTGGCTAAGGTACTAGGCTTGCTGGGTATGCATGTAGTACATCTTTGTTAAATGAGCAACATAGCATGTGGATAATAGTGATAGTGATAGTGACCTGGCCTTGTCTTGTCTCCATTTAGGCCATTATTAAAAGTTCAAAGTCTGCAGGACGAATTGGATATGTTAAGGTGACAGTGGTTTAGGAATAGTACATTTGGCTGGTATACATAGTACATACATGTACTCTTATACATACAAGCATTTACACAAATGTACACCTTACACTCAATTTAGTCCACTGAAGTATTTATATGATAATTTATTTTGGACGCTTAATGTGGATTAAAATTGTATCCACATTAAGCGTCCAAAACAAATTTCAATGAGTATAACATAACACTTTTTGTGCTTTTGAAATGTGATATAAATAGCTTTGTCCTTGAATATAAATGTTTGTAAGAGTTCATTAATTATATACTGACCAGCCAGCTTAATTTAATTTCTGCATAGTATAGTGGTAGTTAGTGTAATGTAACTTATTGTGTGTAATTTCTAACCCTAAAATGTTAACCAACCTAGTTGGATATTTGAGCATGAAATTTTGACAGCATTCCTACACAAAAACAAGTAGTTGCTGATGAAACTGAATGTTTTGACATATCCAAGTTTTTCATTTGAGAATACCGGATCGATCAACATACATTGTAGAAATGTAAGACATAACCCATGTTTTACTTTTTCAATGTTTATGGTTTCCCCCAAGAAACTTCAGTGTATTATCATAAGCTTTTGATATATGATATGCTTATATGTATTACACTTAGGTAATGTGTGTAATTTGTAAACTAATATGTTAACCAAACCTTATGAATACCTAGTAGGTGGTTATATGAGCATGATACATTGTATTTCATTCACAAAAACAAACTGAATATATACCACATTTTTCATGTGATAATACCTGGTAAGGCCTGTGACGAGCTTTCATGCGACCAGAAAATATAATTTAATAATCATCACTAATTTACATCACATGACATAGCATTACATAATGAGTTCATATGTGTATTCGAATATGTACGCAACAGTACCCCCCCCCCCCCTTAGTGAGGATCGCCTAACTGAAGACGATCTGGAAGCTTAGTATGGCGTCCATAACGAGTAGTAGGTGTAGCTGGAAGAACTGCAGCTGAGTTGGTTGAAGAGGACTCTGTGGTGTCGTTGAGTGGCTCCTCCAAATATGCTGGTTTCAGCCGATCTACCGAAACTGTGTCCTTGCGGCCGTTGATGTCAAGAGTGAAGTATTTGTCTGACCGTAGATGGACCTTGAAGGGACCGTCATAAGGCTGTTGCAGTGGTTTTCACACAGCATCATGCTGGACAAAAACGTGAGAACTGGAAGTGAGGTCCTTAGAGATATACACCTTGGGTCTGTCGCTTACTCGAGGTGGGGTAGCCTGCAGGTGGCGCATTGTTGCCTTCAACTGTTCTACATAAGATGCTGCATCAACACCTGTGGACGCTGTAGATGTGAAAAACTCTCCTGGGATACGGAGAGTTGTACCATATACCAATTCTGCAACACTGCATCCAAGATCCTGTTTCAGAGTGGTTCTGATGCCCAGCAGAATAAGTGGTAAGGCGTCAACCCATTGGACTGGATCTGGACAGGCTTTGAGGGCAGCCTTTAGCTGCCGATGAAAGCGTTCCACTAACCCGTTGGCTATGGGGTGATAAGCTGTTGTTCTAAGTCGAACAGTACCCAATGAATGCATAAGTTCGGCCCAAAGATTAGATTCAAATTGCCTTCCACGATCTGTGGTGATAGAGGAAGGAATTCCAAAACGTGAAACCCACCCGGTGATAAATGCTTCAGCGACAGTGCTAGCAGTCATATCCGGAATTGGAATAGCTTCAGGCCATCTAGTGAACCGGTCAATGATGGTGAGAAGATATGAAAAACCCTTTGAAGGTGGTAAAGGTCCCACCAGATCCAGATGGATGATATCAAACCGAGAGTCTGGAGTAGCAAACGTTGCAAGTGGGGTAACAGTATGGCAATGGATTTTGGATTTTGGATCTTTGACACTGTAGGCAGGTGTTCGAGACCATTCTCGGACATCAGTGTTCATGCCAGGCCATACAAATCGAGCGGATATCAGGTGTTGAGTTGCCCGCACCCCGGGATGTGCCATGGAATGTAATGCGTGGAACAGTGACTGACGGCAGGTTCCAGGAACCACTGGCCGTGAAACACCAGTAGAAGTGTCACAAAGGAGGGTTAAATTAGAACCTTCCAGTGGAATTGCTTTCAGAACCAGAGAGGTCGTTGTCGAACTGTTTTGGAGTCTCTGAATCTCAGGGTCTGTACTCTGTGCAGATGCCATCTCCACATAGTCAATGGTTCCTGTTTGGTGCTGTAAGGCGTGCACATCTATACAAGACAGAGCGTCAGCAACAGCATTGTCACCACCTTTCACATATCGTAGGTCAGTAGTAAATTGTGAGATGTAGTCCAGATGGCGGATCTGTCTGGGTGTGTACTCAGTGGAATTGGAGGATAGAGCATATGTCAGAGGTTTGTGGTCAGTTAACACATGAAACGGCCGGCCTTCAACAAAATGACGGAAGTGTTTGATGGCATAGTAAACCGCTAGCAACTCTCGATCAAATGCACTGTACTTGATTTCTGCTACATTCAGCTTCCTTGAAAAATAGGATATGGGGTGCCAATCTGCCCCAAGTTTCTGCTGCAGAACTGCTCCAACGGCCTTGTTTGATGCATCCGTCATAATGGATGTGAGAGCATCTGGCTTGGGATGAAATAGCATCGTTGCTCGTGCTAACATCTCCTTAGCCTGTTTGAAAGCGTCTGTGGTTAGCTGTGTCCATGATAGCACTCTGTCATTTGCCAAAGAGTGAAAGAGCATTGCATTGAGTGATTGCAAAATGCCGGCACAGTTCGGTACAAAACAATGGTAAAAGTTGATCAGCCCCAAAAATTCCCGCAGCTTGCGCTGGGTATCAGGCAGTGGAAATTGTTGCAGAGCCTGAACATGCTCTTCCAGTGGTTCAATGCCATGCTCTGAGACCTTGTGCCCTAGAAACTCTAGTGTAGCAACACCAAGTTTGCACTTAGAAGGGTTGACAACGATTCCATTCTTCTGAAAGCGTTCCAAGACCAAACGAAGATGCTGTTTGTGCTCCTCTGGGGTGGCGCTAGCTATCAAAACGTCATCCCTCCCTCCCCCCCCTCCCTCCCTCCCTCCCCCCCCTCCCTCCCTCCCTCCCCCCCCTCCCTCCCTCCCTCCCCCCCCTCCCTCCCTCCCTCCCCCCCCTCCCTCCCTCCCTCCCCCCCCTCCCTCCCTCCCTCCCCCCCCTCCCTCCCTCCCTCCCCCCCCTCCCTCCCTCCCTCCCTCCCTCCCTCTCACCCTCCCTCCCCCTCCCTCTCCCCTTCCCTCCCTCCATCCCTCCCTCCCATCAGAACTTTCCCATATTTGGTTCTTCAAAATAACCTGTTAGAGTACATGTATATCAAACCACAAACTTCCTTTTTGGCGCCCTCCCACCCTTCTCTTTTTTCCTGTATCCGTCCCTGCACTATTATACAGCAGGGCATTTCTTCATAGAAGAGTTACTCCTGTGTCTACCTCCCTCTCCTAGCTCCCCTCATCCACCTCCTTATGTGAAGCCTCTGGTTATGATGATATTTGTATTACAGGGTGGCTGGAGTCCATTGATGATTGCAATTTCTGAAGGACATCTTGAGTTAGTGAAAGCACTCATTGAAGCAGGAGCTAATGTAAACCAGACTAATAAGGTAGGAATATGTAATGCACACTGATATTATGTGCTGTTGCCACGGTAGCCTGTCATCCAACTGATGTGGCTATCGTGTAAATGCAGTGTATGGTGAAGGTATTCAAGAGTGCCTTTAGCCACAATATCTCTCCCCAAGGTGTCTAATATTTAAATACCATCATCACATGATTAAACAGATTCATATGGGCCATTTACCCTTTACACCCACATATTCTAAAGTGCTTGGGTTTGAAATGTATATTTATAAAATATTTATTTCAGGTTTGTTCAACTATTCATTTTTAGAAACCCTTCCTCCCTCTATCTCTCCCTCCCCCTCCCTCCCTCCCTCCCTCCCTCCCTCCCTCCCTCCCTCCCTCCTTCCCTCCCTCCCTCCCTCCCTCCCTCCTTCCCTCCCTCCCTCCCTCCCTCCCTCCCTCCCTACCCTCCCTCCCTCCCTCCCTCCCTCCCTACCCTCCCTCCCTCCCTACCCTCCCTCCCTCCCTACCCTCCCTCCCTCATGAAATGGTTTTGTGATTTGGAATGTGGTGAGATGATTTTGGATTGTTTCATTCAATCAGACTCATATAGTTTGCAATGTGTGGTGAGTCTGTGGGTGTGACATCAGTATTGCCTCCTCCCCTTATTTCTATCAGCCAAGCAGTGTGTCTGCTTATTTATAAAGATACTGCATTTATCCTACTGTACATATCTATATACTGTATATACACAGAGATGGTTATTTGAAAAGTGTTTGTTTCATTCCTTCACTCCTTACCAGTATTATACAACTCCACTGCAAGTCAAATGGGTCATCATGATGTAATACAGACCTTGTTGGGAGCAGGTGCTGATGTGAATATAGCAAGGTCTTATGTAAGTGATGTTGTTTTATTTCTGCTCCATTTTAGATTCACACGCTGAAGAATATCATTATCTGGTTTTCCATTTCTGGTAACTTGAGAAAGCGTCTTAAGAACCTATAATTCTAATATTCAAGTACTGTATTGCAAAGATTAGAAACCCTCCCTCCCTACCTCCCGCCACTCCCCCTCCCCCTCCCCCTCCCCCTCCCCCTCCCCCTCCCCCTCCCCCTCCCCCTCCCCCTCCCCCTCCCCCTCCCCTTCCCCTTCCCTCCCTCCCCCTCCCCTCCCTCCCCCTCCCCCTCCCTCTCCCCTTCCATCCCTCCATCCCTTCGGTTCTCCAAAGTAATGTTAGAGTATATCTAACCACAAACTTCCATTTTGGCCCCCCCCCCCCCCCCCCCACCCTTCTCTTTTTTCCTATATCTGTCCCTGCACTTTTATACAGTGGGACATTTCCTTGTAGATGATTTACTCCTGTGTCTCCCTCCCTTTCCTAGCTCCCCTCACCCACCTCCTTGTGCCAAGCCTCTGGTTATGATGATATTTCTATTACAGGATGGCTGGAGTTCCTTGATGATTGCAATTTCTGAAGGACATTTTGATATAGTGAAGACACTCATTGAAGCAGGAGCTAAAGTCAGCCAGACTGATAAGGTAGGAATATGTATACGTACATGCACACTGATATTATAGTCTCATACCCAGACCCATATTTTCACAGCAGCGGATGGATTACATCACTGCTACGCGGGAAAACAAAAACTTTTGTCGTAGTGGTGATGTAATCCATCCGCTGCTGTGATAATTTGGGTCTGGGTACGTGACCACTGATATTATGGGCTGTTGCCATGGCAGCCTGTCATCCAACTGATGTGCTATCATGTAAATGCAGTGTATGGTGAAGGTATTCAAGAGTGCCTTTAGCCACAATACCACTCTCCAAGGTGTCTAATATAAAAATACCATCATCACATGATTAAACAGATTCATATGGGCCATTTACCCTTCACACCCACATATTCTTTTTTGGGTTTGAAATGTTTATTTATAAACTGTTACAGGTTTGTTCAACTTCTTGTTCAACTATTTATTTTTAGAAACCCTCTCTCCCTCTCTCCGTCTCTCCCTCCCTCCCTCCCTCCCTCCCTCCCTCCCTCCCTCTCTCCCTCCCCCTCTCTCCCCTCTCCCTCCCACCCCCTTCCCACCCACCATCCATCCCTCCTTCCTTCCATCCCTCCCTCTTTCGGCCCTCCCTCCCTCCCCCCCTCCCTCCCCCCCTCCCTCCCTCCCCCCCTCCCTCCCTCCCTCCCTCCCTCCCTCCCTCCCCCCTCCCTCCCTCCCTCCCTCCATCCCTCCCTCCCTCCCTCCCTCCCTCCCTCCCTCCCTCCCTCCCTCCCTCCCTCCCTCCCTCCCTCCCTCCCTCCCTCCCTCCCTCCCTCCTGGACTTTCCCTCACTGTGTCTTCCAAATTAACCTGTTAGAGTGTATCTGACCCCAAACCCTAATTTGGCCCCTCCCACCCTTCTCTTTTCACTGTATCCGTCCCTGCACTATTATACAGTGGGACATTTCCTCATAAAAGATTTCCTCCTGTGTCTCCCTCCCTCTCCTAGCTCCCCTCACCCACCTCCATATGTCAAGCCTCTGGTTATGATGATATTTGTATTACAGGATGGCTGGACTCCATTGATGATTGCAATTTCTAAAGGACATCTTGATGTAGTGAAGACACTCATTGAAGCAGGAGCTAATGTCATCCAGACTAATAATGTAGGAATACATACATGCACACTGATATTATAGTCTCATACCCAGACCCATATTTTCACAGCAGTGGATGGATTACATCACCGCTACGCGAAAAAAAAAAAAAAAACTTTTCACGTGGCGGTGATGTAATCCATCCGCTGCTGTGAGAATCTGGGTCTGGGTACATGACTACTGATATTATGGGCTGTTGCCATGGCAGCCTGTCATCCAACTGATGTGGCTATCGTGTAAATGCAGTGTATGGTGAGGGTATTCAAGAGTGCCTTTAGCCACAATACCTCTCCCCAAGATGTCTAATATTAAAATCCATCATCGCATGAGTAAACATATTCATATGGGCCATTTACCCACATATTCTAAAGTGCTTGGGATTGAAATATTTATTTCAGGTTTGTTCAACTATTCATTTTTAGAAACCCTTCATCCCTCCCTCTCTCCCTCTCCCCTCCCTCCCTCCCTCCCTCCCTCCCTCCCTCCCTCCCTCCCTCCCTCCCTCCCTCCCTCCCTCCCTCCCTCCCTCCCACCCAATTTCCCTTCAGCAAAAGACTCCTTAAACTCCTCTAACAACTTCATGAGCTTTCTCTTTTCATCCCCTGACAGGTTAGTTCCTTCGAGGTTGAATGTCGGCGTTGCTGTTGACATTGTCACCCTCTCCAAGGATTTCCCTTCGCCAACGAACATTATGTTCTGCCTTGGGATAAAGGACGCTATTTTCATGCCTTTTTACAACATTATGGGCATCGGTCCTGTGTTCATCACCTGCAATTTCACCCCATTCCCTTCCCTCACAGTACACAGACTCCTAGCCACAAGCATGTTCTTGGGTTTACCATCTACATCCCCCTCTTCAATGAGCCCTTCACCTATACAACCTCTTCCTTCATCGCCTTTTATTTTCCCCTCCAACAACAGTATGGAATGTCCTGGGATTTGCACATCCTCTGACACTACAACTACTTTGTCACTACATGGAGGCGTAACCCTATCTGTATTGGAGCCAATGATGGGAATCTCAACCAAATCCTGACCCAACTGAATACATCTGGTTCTGTAATCTATCACAACCCCGTGTTTCTCCATAAAGTCAGCCCCAAGTAAACACTGTCGTTCCCTGACAACGATAAATTCCTGGTCATGATGAAATGTCCCCAAAACAACATTCGCTGTCACCCGTCCCACCACCTCCAAAGGAACACCATTAGCACCAATCACCACAGAACTGGAACGTTTAATCCTTTGTTGCATCTCTTCGGACAAAATAGCATAGCAAACAACTGAAACAGCTGCCCCCGAATCCAACAAAAACTTCACGAAGACCCCCCAAGCAGTCCCTCAACTTGTAACAAACTATTGATATTATATACATGTACCTCTTTAATTTGTCGTCGACCATGGTGGATTACTTGTTTCCCCGCCAGCTCTTTTCCACCGCCTGAGCTGGCTTGTTGAAGTTTAAAGGACACGCGCGTTTGAAGTGGCCCTGTTCACCGCACTTGTACCATTTCTGCGTTCCTCCCCTCTCATACTGATAGTACCTTCTTCCTGTAGTCATGTCTCTATGTCCAATCTTTACTTCTGACATTTGAGCTTCCAACGTGTCAATTTTCTTCACCATTTGCTCCAGCAGTGTCTTCAGTTGCCCCAGTTCTCCACTGTCCTCTTTCTTCTGAATGGCATTAACATTAACTTCAGAAACCTCCCCACCAAACTTTAGTGCCTCTTCGATTACCACAGCTTCTTCAATAGCTTGCTCCATTGTTGACGGCCTGCCTTTGAGTAACATTTGACGTGTGATTGATGCACGAAGTCCGTTCATGAATTTCTGTAACAGTACTGCTGATACAGTGTCTTCTTTAGGATAGGCTTCTGCGAATGCTTTCCGTAACTGCGTGGCATAATCTCTCACACTTTCCTTTTCACCCTGTTCCCGTGAGCTGAAATGATTTGCTGCGACCAAGGGGTCCTTTTTCAAACCGGCCCTCTTCGTCAGAGCCGCCTTCACTCCTTCTAACGAGGACTTCTCTTCAGAGCTCAGTTCCACAAAATATTCCACCAATTTGCCTCGCAATAGCGTTGGCAACGTACGTAACTGTTTATCCTCCTGCCACTCTTTTGCTGTAGCGGCGAGCTCAAACCTTAGCCATGCGTGCTCAAACGTTTCCACCGAGATTTCAGGTAAGGTAACGTCAAACTTCGCCATGCTTCACTTCTGACACCAATGTAAATAGTTCTCAGACAGACGTTATTATCAGCACCATAACAGTACAGTCACAAATATATCATCTCCCTAACTATGGTTACCAAGCAACCTCTATATGTTGCCCGCGCAATACACAATACACATAATATATTACGTAACCTATGCTACAGCACCAGTGGATGATGGAGTGCAAGGGTAAACTTGGGGTATTTGTATTATGCATGTTGTTTGAGTTGTTGGACTGTTAAACAGCCGTCTGGTCACAGAGCTTCTTCCTAAGGCTGTGGATGAGCACTGCACAGTAGTGCCCGGGCAGAGGGGCTTGGTGACCCTGTGGTCACAGACGAAGTTCTGGGCTTCTCCTGAAAAGCATGTTGCATGGAAGTCCTGTATCTACTTACCTCTGTGACAAAAACTCAGTACGTATAGTATAAGCAGTATTGAGCCTAGCTGCTGTAGAAGGAAAAGAAAAATACAAATTGAGAAATGAACAAGGTCAAAAACATTTACTAATTTCAGGAGAATCTATATGTATGGTACATGTGCATTTCATAGCCATTGACAATACATATTTGCTGCCTTTAAACCAGCATATAACAATTTTTCATCTACATGTGTATTTTGACATAGCCTTGGTCGTAGAACATGCATGGTTTAACTATCGCTGCTGCATCTATTATTTTGGTGGGATAAACTTGGTGGTGACAAGAAGCCTTAACACTACCCAGCACTAAAACCTGTCGAATCCGTGCGAAAACAAAAAGAAAAAAAATGAAACTAAACTTCGGTCGAAACTCAAAAAATAAAAATAAATGATATAAAAAAGCGCCCAATGCAGTAATGTTGGGACCACAGGCCCCACTGGAGGATGGTGCAGGGGGAGCACATGGGGGAGCCTGTGATAGCTGTATCATGTTTTTGGTACAGAGCTGGGTGCTTGTGGCAGTGCCAAGGAACCAACGTGTGTAAGAGTGTGCATCCTTCGCTGGGACTGCACACGTACATGTTGCCATGGTGACATTTGTAATGCAGCTCAAGTCTGCATACACCAAACCTGAGGAGGAATGTTATATGTATGCACTGGGCCACGGTCGCGCTTGCCATATCATACATGCATGCCAGTTTAATACACAGCCAGTACGTATCCAAGAAAGAGAAGAAAGCTCTAGCTGCGAGGACGCAATCACCAAAAATCGAGATAGCCTTAAACTTTTTTTTTAAAACGCACGCTAGCTCAGTATTGGTAGGTTGTAGGCCTACATTGAAACCATAATGTTTTAATACTCGCGTGAATACATGTAGACTATACAGGTAGCTAGTATACTATACAGCAGTACACTTGGTTCAGGGTCCACATATGCATACATTGGTGGCCCTCAAAATATCCATCCTGCAACTTCAGAATATGTTTATTTGTTTGCAAGTTTATCAGCAAGGACCAAAACTCCATCAGTGGATACAACTTGAGGTGTGAATGAGGGCACGTCATGCTTCTGCCGCATCACTGTAGAGTGCAAGGGGTAATTAAGACGAATTTTAGTTGCAATATTAGTTACTCACTAAAGGTGTTTAGTGTCTTATCCACTCCAGTATCTGGTAAACCATAAAAGTGATGATGTGCCAGAGCCATAATCATTTGCATACTCTTTTCCTTGCATTGGAACCTTCCCTTCCTGGATCTCAAGTTGCAGCATGATCTTGGTCTCCCCACAGGACAGTGTGCGATATTCAGTTCCAACCCCTTCTGGTTTCCTGGCAATTTTAGTTACATGTGGTAGCCCTACAACAGCATTATCACTTGAACCAGTAGGGTAACTTTTACTCTGCAGATACTGGTAAGCATCTTTAACTACCTGTAAATTTTTCTTCACTGCTTCTTCCTCACTTGTCGACATTCTCTGCTTCAACTATGTTTCCACATGTTTGACGTGATATAACTGCATGGCGTTGCGGACTGGTTTTAGCCATACCGGACAATTATTGGCGTCAAAAATAGTCTGGCCGGCAACCAAAATTGGTCCGGATCAAAATTTTCGTGACAGTCCACTCTATTTGATTCATAAAATATCTCTTGCTGGTAACAGTAAAATGCATTCTCAGAAGTTGCATCCTTGTGGGTTCGATTAATCTTTTTTCCACTTTTCCCTAAAGCAGTGAATCTTGTATTCCCATTGCTTTTCTAACTTTGACATTTTTCTGCATTCATTTCTTGCCAAATTCGAGAATCGTATTACCCCATTCCTTATGTACATTTGATACGATTTTGATGTTATAGAATCACTCTGCTAACTGTATCCAAGGCCTGATAGGTCTTCGTGAATTGTATGGTCAGGCAGTAGCTGAAGGGATGCACATTAGTACTCATGTGCAGGACCTGGATTCACTAGTTATACATGGGCACATCAAAATCAGCTGAAGGTGAAGGACTTCGTGAATTCATCCAGCATCCCCTCCAGATCACCCCTGTCTCCATTTGAGCATTCATACATGTAATATGTACTAGGGGCAGCTCAGACAATGTTGTTGCCATGGTAATGATATGCAATACAAAAGAAAGGCCACCCTTCACTGTAAAGGTATATACAGCGCACTGCATTGCATGTGTCTTACACAAATAGAGGGAAAATGCATTAACAAATACAAAGCATACGAAATGCAAGTTAATCGGATGGAACAATTAACATGTAGCATATAAGCAACAAAAAAGTTCATACATTTTACGGGTTCGAAATGACATGTATTAGATAAATAAATAGCCTCATTCTTGTGGATACTACAGGATTCTCTGATAATCTTTGAATTCTTTGGTTTATACTTCACCAGATTTGTAGGATGCATATGTAAATATTGCTGTTTCAATCACCAACAATTTCATGTACCTTATATTTGGTCCATCCTGTCCACCAGCTACAATATCATAATTGTTCTCTGATTGCAAATCCAGTTGCTGTATCTCGTTTGGTGCATGGAGATTGGATTTTGACCACGAATGATTGCCTCTCACCTGTAAATATAACCATGTTTCTGTAAATGCTAACCATAGTCCATTTACATCTCAGTGTTGTAAAGCTGCTGGAAGGTGTTGTAAAATATGGAATTAGTATTTTCATTTTGAAGAGTGTCCTTCCTCTCAGCTGAAAAGCAGAACTAGCTCAAGATTACCTATGATAAATAATCAACTAGTAATTTATCTACTGTCGTTTTCATTTTTTTCCCTCCTCCCCATCATCTTCCCAGTATGCTAACAGTCACTTTTGAACTCTTAACATTGATTATGTGTCCACTGTATAAGACATCTTCATCGTTGACAAACCACTTTCAGTATCTCAAACAGCCCCCCCCCCCCCCCACATAGTACCATATATAAAAGTTGTATGGAGGCCATGGGGCACTTTTTGTACGACGAAAGACACAATACTTTCAAATCGCTTAAGGCATGATGCTATACCATTAGTCTTGTCCTTTGTCTCCCTATCCGAGGTGGACGTAGGTGAAATATAGGACCAACAAAATCAATGCCCACATGAATGGACTAGAACTGGAAACAATTCTGGTGTTGCAATGGACAGTTTCTGGCTATTCCTTTGACAGAGGTCACAGGTAGAGATCTGTGTAAGAAACATATAAATGTAATGAGAAATGAGTGATATTACCATACTTTCTATATCCTTTATCACACCTTTCCAAAACAAACCGCTCCAAAACGCGATGAGAAGTATGCTCGACACCCATGTGCCCAGATGTTAGATCCACATGGCATGCCTTTAAGATGTGGCATATTTCCTCGCTGCTGCGAACGTATCTGACTTCATATACCTCCTGTTTGATCGAAGTCATCAATGCATGGATGCCATAAAGAGCGCAATGTATATTTACCTTTTGCCCAGTCGAATTCTTTTTGGGTATTGCATTATTTATGTAATTTCGAATAACTACGGTAGCATTCTGTGGGAAGTACCTATGGGTAAGCCAGCAAGCATCTCCTGATGTAACAGCGTTTTGCCATGAGCCTGTTCATTACATCCGGCATTGTATAGACACAGGATCAAGTTAAGTTTTGCCTGGTGCAAAATACCTTTTCAATAACATCCGCAGTTCTGATTGTGTCGTGACTGACAGTGGCATTTTTACATAAGGATATTCCCTTTGGTGGTCTAAAATAACATTTTTTGTACACTTCTTTGATTTTGCAAATGACTTCAAATGTGTCTGCTGTGCCCTATTGCAGTGGCCTGCACACAATATAAGTTTAACCTTAAACTGCTTCTTTCCTGCAATGCAAATACATGGCTCCTTTTAGGATCGCGCCACATATCCTTGGTGTCCTATATTTAGGAAATTAATCATGTCACTCCCAAGGTGCAAACGTTACACCATTTCAAAGCCGCCTTAGCCTCAATGGAGTACCCACTTGGCAGAAGGTACCGTTGATATGACACCAGTCGCTCCTAGAACCAACCAATCAGAACACAAAGCAGTCCAACAGGAGCACTTACCTTCTTGGTACATAACACTTGGGTGTGTAATGTACATGTACATGAAGGAATCACGTAATGTGTTTGGTAGAACACAATGTAGTTCTTTCTTGCAGCATCTGCAGGTTCATTCATCGCAACAACGTACAAATGTTTAGTTCATTACGTAAGAAACTATGATCTACATGCCAGATACTTGTGGAACGGAGAAAGAAATTATTACGTTTTCAACAATGGTTCAAACTAATGTAATTATTATCTATTTTCTCTGCACCTTCCAAAATGTGTGATCATGCGTTATCCAATAGGTCCAAGACAATATAAAAATGTTGTAATTTTAAATTTTTTGCATCAGTCAGTTTGTACATAATACTTGTCGATGTTTTGCTCTGAAATAACTATTCAGGTGTGTCATGAAGGAACTGAAGACAGTAGCATTCTTCCATGCTTTCTTATTCCAATCCCAGTACCCATCTGACGTTGTGCTCTGAAGTGGTTGTTTAGTCTTGTGACATATTTCTCAAATACTGCACCATTCTGTTCCATTCCCAATGGACATGGCTGTTAACATCCCAACTTCTCCCATGTGTAGTGAATGCACGAGGACTCTTAGATTTGTTTATAACCAAAAGTTTTAGTTTGCCTGACCCATCAGCATTTGCACAAAGAGCCAGGGTAATGCGGTCCTTAAACAATTTCTGTCCACTAACACGTTCAGTATTCAGGGTCTTGTTTGGACCTCGTGCCCAATACAGTGCTGTTTCATCCATGTTTTCAGCAGTTCTAAATTAATGAACAAGAGGAGTAAACCTTCCATTCCATGACGCATCTGCATCAATTTGACAGCTCACCTTAGCATCATACTCTTTCAAAATGCATGGAAGTATTTGTAGAGCAAAGCCAACACCATGCATATCAGCATAAGCTGCCTCACCATGGAGCTCAAAGCATCGTAGATGAAAGCATATTTTAAATTTCTCAAGCCAACGTTTGGACATTTTGAAATCTGATTCAGAGATTCCAGCTGCAGTGCGGAATATAGCAGCTTTGTTTAATACTATTTCATCGGTTAAACGTCCATTGTTTGCTAGGATCTGTGAAAGAAGGTTGGTTTAATGGCTATAAGTTTACAAAGTTTTCAAAATTGAGCCACAGACCTGCTTCATCCAGACAAACAGTGTGGCTTCAAGCGCTGGGTACTTGCCATGGCGGTTTCGCTTTGAACTTTCATGACAAATACCTTGTTGCTCCCAATACTCCAAACCCTTGTGTCTCCACTTGCGGACTGCAAATAGTTCTAGGATGCGCTGAGTTGTACTAATAAGCAGCATCCACATGGCTGAGCTGATTCTCGTGAGCATGCCTATCTATTTCAAGCTTTTCAGCATTACTGAGCTGTGTTCTACGCTTCTTGCTGGATGCCATTTTGTTATGGTTGGCTTTGCCTTTACAACTAGCCATTAGTGAAGTAAAGTTAAGAAGTACATGTAATTGAGGCGTTTGCAATTCACATTCGCACCTCATATTCGTACTAATAGCCCACAACTGAAGGACCTACTGAATTGGTGACGAGCAAAGCATATGACCACAAAAGCATTTGGTACTGTATAAAGACTCTTACATTCCTCTACCCTTCCTCCGGCGACAAGCTGGCTTGTTGCGATAAGGCACCTGCATTGCCGTTGAGCTTTCCAGGGCAGTACTTCACTTTGGGGAGCCAACGTGGATGAAGAGTTTCACCAGTTCTGCCACCGCTTTAGCCTCACAGGTCCGTAGTGGTACTGCCTCTGGTCTCCTGGGGTTTTTAGAGTCTCTTCTGCCTCTTCCCCTTCTCCGACCCTAGGATAGAACTGTTCTTTGTCCGTCTGTGGTCTTTCTCCACGTTCTCGTGGCATCCCAGAAATCTTTGCCCATCAGGTGGAGGATGTTGCCTGGCAGTGTTTGTAGTGGTATATTGACTGGACCTTATGTATTGCAGTACCCTTGGCCTGCCCCCATGACGTTGGAGGCCTCAAGGGGCCCACATGTCCTGCTGGATGAGAGAACACCCCTCCCCTCGCATGGAGGTGTCCACCCTAGTACAATGAGGCCCCCGGGCACAGAGGGGCAGAGAAGGACCACCTGGTCTGGGATGTGGTACCTGTTACCAAGCAGATACACCTATGGGCTGGGTGCGAAGTATAGCACCACGGCCACCATCAGTATACTACTCATATTGGTTGTATACTATAATGGTGCTGATGCAGTGATGGTTAGTAGTAGGCATAAGTCATTACATTACTCAGTTTTGTATAAGGTACAGGGCATCAGTAGTCTGCCTGGGTCCCACGGCTGTTTCAAGCTGGACATTAGGTTGTTAATTAGAACACATTCGAACATTACGGTATTTTGGTGTTTGGGATCCTGAAGGAGCTAATTATTTTGTGGTTTACGTTACAAGGCTCTTTTTGCCACTACAAATTCAATACACACAACCATTATAATTTTCAGCTGTTCCACAACCAATTTCGTACTTAAAAAGAATAGTATGCACAGTCAAAGTAAGTTCTCTTTTGCCCTATAATTGCCGCGCATGTGACTACTGAAGGCACACCTCTTATTGTTTTTATTAAGTGCTCAAGCGGCAACCGATTTTTCTCGAAACGCCCCAAGCAGATGGTTTTAAAACCTACTCCTACTCAAAGAGCAATCATTGTACATCACCTTTGCGTTTAGTGCATGCTGGGGCTTATTTTCTGGTGAAAGAACAACACGGCTAGACGGGACCATGTAACTAATGAAAATGCACGTCACCACACCCATGTGTCATACACGACGACAATGGGAAACGCGTAATTTCATGTCTAGAAGTTCTGTCAGCAGGGCCGGTGAGAGTTGTAGTGAGGCCCGGGGTAACATATCGTTTGGGGGCCCCGTAGGCCCTGAAAATACGAGCGAGGGGGGGGGGGGGGGGGGGGTGTTTACCCCTTGAGATTGGCCAAATACGATCCAGTTTTTATACATCCGTACATAGTACATGTACGTTTAAACTGCATACCACTGTTTAGCCATACAACAATACAATTTTGGACCCTATTATACCTTGGGGCCCGGGGTAGGTAACCACGCTTACCCATATACAATCATGAATGCAGGCTTTGGGCTGATGTGGGAACAGCTACAGAGCACACAACCATTTCAATCAGTTGTTATGAGTTGTACAGGACATATGGCAGTAGTATGGCTAACAAAGTACAGAGTCATTGTGCAAGAGCACTACAGTTGGGCGTAGCCCGATTCGACGGTCGGGCTACGCACGACTAATAGAACGCTACTTGAGTGTGTTTTGTACCAGAGTCGGAGACTGAAGTCTAAGGGGCCAGAAAAGCTAAGCCGAAAACAAAAAGGCAAATAATAGTGTGTGATTTTTGTTTTCCACGTATACTAGTATGTGTGTTTCGCACATGTGCATTATGAGAGGACCACTCGCTACGTAAAAAATCTGCCATATTCAAAGCGTTGGCACGACGCGCAGAAAATAAGCCCCGTTACACCCTAAACAGAACCAAATACAGTCGTCTATTGAGTACACGTTTCTAAAAGAGTTTTTCCAGTTGGCTTGGCGGGCTTCTCAAAAAAGCCTATTGACACGAACAACTCAAAATAAAGCGCATGTAGTCTCGGCCCTCTCTTCTCGCGTATGTAACTACAACAAAGGCAAAACATATACTGTTTTAGTCCTCGAAGGACGCCTGACTGAAATATCAACTCACAGCGAGCGTACGTTGTACGGATAAAGAAGGATAAGCCACTGTCCTGTGCCATGCGGTAATGAGGGTTTGGTTGCCTGTCTCCATGTCGGGAATGGGGACGAGACCTATTGTCCAACTTTTCAATGGAATGAAACAGCCGTGGTCCATATTGGTGGCTGTACGGACACTAACTATTATGCGCATATTCAATGGTCATATTCAAAGGGGAGGAGAGGATTTTTTTTGTGGTGTTCCTGTTTGGTGACTACTGGTTCCTCTGTTCAGTCTGGAGGTTGCTGTTCCTGTTTGGTGACTACTGGTTACTCTGGTCACCGTCAGTCTGGAGGTTGCTAGATATGTGGTGTTCCTGTTTGGTGAATCAGTTGCATCATCGGGCAGGTGAGGTGACGCAGACAGAGAAACTGGGAGGGTGAAGAGGAAGGAATGAAGGGTTAGGGAAGGTCACATCTCTTATAGCAGTAGTGGTTCTAGGGATATGACAGGATCAATGCCCTTGTAAGGGTCTGTGTTGTGCCTGTTTGTTGAATTTGCTCAGATGATGCATCACACGTTAAGGTCTGGGCACTGGGAGGTGATCCAGTATACTGACGTGAGTCTTAGTATACCCAATACCACAGCTCGGTAATGGATCGTGATCTCTACACAGCTTAAACCAGCATCGGAGATACTCTATCAAAAGGGTATACCTCTGTAGTTCAGAGTTGTACTAATTGCTATTGACAGACAGTTATTATATGTCACTATCTTTGTAATTGCACTGGGTATGTTCCACTGTCATCTCTGGTCGCATTCTGGAGTACAAACGTTGTGATACAGTTACATGGTGGTGGTCCAGTTGGTGTTTATGCTGACATCACATTCTTAATGAAGTATATACAGTTATGCAGAACTATTAGAGAGCATTTTTCATAAGATGTTCAAGAGTTGAACCACTCATATTGTATGCTGCTGATACAGTGATGTGTTGTAGTACATTGTGTAGTATCATTATAGTTGGCGATTATAATCAAATGAATGTTTGACTGTCTGCCATAAGTCGTTACATTACTCAGTTTCTTATAAGCTATACTATAAGCTTTGGGTGTAATTCTGTGGGTATCAACAGCAATTGTGAGTATGACTTTGTTTGGAAGTGTAGAGGGAACATTGATAATTAGGGAAGTCAGAATGAGGTGTTCCTCTCCATTCACCCACCCTCCAGGCATCCTCCTAACACTGGCTCCTCCTGGTCACAGGTACCACATCCCAGACCAGGTGGTCCTTCTCTGCATTATCTCCTTTTATGGTGGAAAAGCCATTAGGAATTTTCTGCCAGCAGTGGTGTGCATCCCTCTCCATTCCCTCCTTCAATGTAGAACCAGGCAGTCTACTGATGTCCCCCTCCCTCTTCTCTCCCCTCCTTCCCTCTTCACATCCTCCCCTTCCTCCAGTGCCCAGACCTTCTGTGATGCATCACCTACTACATGTCTCTCTTCACCTCGCTCTTTTCCCCTCAATCCCTCCCTCTTTTCTCCTCAATCCCTCCCTCTTTTCCCCTCAATCCCTCCTTCCTACCCCTCCCGCATACTGGTGTCACCACCTTGGCGTGTGGTCCTGATTCCATACCATGTGGACCCAAGTCTGTACCTCCCTTACCTGATGGTATTGATTCCATACCTCACAGCGGGTTATGAGGTCATGGATGTTGGTGTGGCTTCATGCCCCACCTCAACACTGCACATTGTGGCACAATTTAATGAACTTCTGGGACTAACAGGGACTACATCATCCACCAGATGGGCAAAGATTTCTTTCTTTATGTGTTCCAGTACAGAAATGTCCTGAAGGCAGTGTTCAGGCAGATACACTTGTCATTGGGTATGTTTTATTTTAATATTTTAGAACTACACAATGTACATGTAGTTGTAATGGCACTGTGGTAAACTTGCATGAATCAGCTGTGTATGGCATGCTATCCTGCAATTTGAAATGTTAATGTTTTTGTCCTGAAACAGTAAATTTCACCACAACTGTTTGTTCAGTTCCCTTACCATTGTCTTTTGTGCCGTTGCTGTGGTATTGACAATCACTATAGCCATTGCAATATCTGGACAGTTGCATGTTGTGTGATGGGTAGAGTGTACGTTTTTGTGTGTATTTGTGTAAGTGTGTATATCAGTAAACATAGAAAAACTGCCTTTGGTTGTAGATTTCGGTATCATGTTTATCAGTTGTGATTTATACAATCTATCCTCTTACATGTACGAGAAGTGATTGAGTTTCGAGGTAATACCCGGTAATTCACAACCACAGGAGTACGTGTGAGGTGTATGCTTGTGGGGTGCACGTGTCTCTCTCTTGTACACCTGTGGGGTGCTTCTCTTACGTACACCTGTGGGGATGCATGCACAATGAACGTGTGCATATAACTTTGCGATGTGCAGGAGGACTGTGACTCCCTCTTTTCTCCCCTCATTCCTCCCTTTCCCTCATTACTAGGGCAGACCCCTCCATGCGAGGGGAGGGGTACTCCCTCATCCAGCGGGACATGTGGGCCCCTTGAGGCCTCCAACGTCATGGGGGCAGGCCAAGGGTACTGCAATACGTAAGGTCCCCACTTTAGGACCGTCCCTTGATAGCCTACCAGGGTGACAGCACAAAAACACCAAGGTACCAGTACACCTGCATGACAGAAACATCACCCATGACCCACTTGACATATGTGAGCACAAGGTATGGGTTTGGCCCCTCCCACTTTAGGACCGTGGCTACGTCCCTTGCTAGCCTACCAGGGTGACAGCACAAAAACACCAAGGTACCAGTATACCTGCATGACAGAAACATCACCCATGACCCACTTGACAAATGTGAGCACAAGGTATGGGTTTGGCCCCTCCCACTTTAGGACCGTGGCTACGTCCCTTGCTAGCCTACCAGGGTGACAGCACAAAAACACCAAGGTACCAGTATACCTGCATGACAGAAACATCACCCATGACCCACTTGACATATGTGAGCACAAGGTATGGGTTTGGCCCCTCCCACTTTAGGACCGTGGCTACGTCCCTTGCTAGCCTACCAGGGTGACAGCACAAAAACACCAAGGTACCAGTATACCTGCATGACAGAAACATCACCCATGACCCACTTGACAAATGTGAGCACAAGGTATGGGTTTGGCCCCTCCCACTTTAGGACCGTGGCTACGTCCCTTGCTAGCCTACCAGGGTGACAGCACAAAAACACCAAGGTACCAGTATACCTGCATGACAGAAACATCATCCATGACCCACTTGACATATGTGAGCACAAGGTATGGGTTTGGCCCCTCCCACTTTAGGACCGTGGCTACGTCCCTTGCTAGCCTACCAGGGTGACAGCACAAAACCACCAAGGTACCAGTACACCTGCATGACAGAAACATCACCCATGACCCACTTGACATATGTGAGCACAAGGTATGGGCTTTGCCCCTCCCACTTTAGGACCGTGGCTACGTCCCTCGATAGCCTATCAGGGTGACAGCACAAAAACACCAAGGTACCAGTATACCTGCATGACAGAAACATCACCCATGACCCACTTGACATATGTGAGCACAAGGTATGGGCTTGGCCCCTCCCACTTTAGGACCGTCGCTTGATAGCCTACCAGGGTGACAGCACAAAAACACCAAGGTACCAGTACACCTGCATGACAGAAACATCACACATGACCCACTTGACATATGTGAGCACAAGGTATGGGTTTGGCCCCTCCCACTTTAGGACCGTGGCTACGTCCCTTGCTAGCCTACCAGGGTGACAGCACAAAAACACCAAGGTACCAGTACACCTGCATGACAGAAACATCACCCATGACCCACTTGACATATGTAAGCACAAGGTATGGGTTTGGCCCCTCCCACTTTAGGACCGTGGCTACGTCCCTCGATAGCCTATCAGAGTGACAGCACAAAAACACCAAGGTACCAGTATACCTGCATGACAGAAACATCACCCATGACCCACTTGACATATGTGAGCACAAGGTATGGGCTTGGCCCCTCCCACTTTAGGACCGTCCCTTGATAGCCTACCAGGGTGACAGCACAAATACACCAAGGTACCAGTACACCTGCATGACAGAAACATCACCCATGACCCACTTGACATATGTGAGCACAAGGTATGGGCTTGGCCCCTCCCACTTTAGGACCGTGGCTACGTCCCTTGCTAGCCTACCAGGGTGACAGCACAAAAACACCAAGGTACCAGTATACCTGCATGACAGAAACATCACCCATGACCCACTTGACATATGTGAGCACAAGGTATGGGTTTGGCCCCTCCTACTTTAGGACCGTCCCTTGATAGCCTACCAGGGTGACAGCACAAAAACACCAAGGTACCAGTATACCTGCATGACAGAAACATCACCCTTGACCCACTTGACATATGTGAGCACAAGGTATGGGCTTGGCCCCTCCCACTTTAGGACCGCCGCTTGATAGCCTACCAGGGTGACAGCACAAAAACACCAAGGTACCAGTACACCTGCATGACAGAAACATCACACATGACCCACTTGACATATGTGAGCACAAGGTATGGGTTTGGCCCCTCCCACTTTAGGACCGTGGCTACGTCCGTTGCTAGCCTACCAGGGTGACATCACAAAAATACCAAGGTACCAGTATACCTGCATGACAGAAACATCACACATGACCCACTTGACATATGTGAGCACAAGATATGGGTTTGGCCCCTCCCACTTTAGGACTGTGGCTACGTCCCTTGCTAGCCTACCAGGGTGACAGCACAAAAACACCAAGGTACCAGTACACCTGCATGACAGAAACATCACCCATGACCCACTTGACATATGTGAGCACAAGGTATGGGTTTGGCCCCTCCCACTTTAGGACCGTGGCTACGTCCCTTGCTAGCCTACCAGGGTGACAGCACAAAAACACCAAGGTACCAGTACACCTGCATGACAGAAACATCACCCATGACCCACTTGACATATGTGAGCACAAGGTATGGGCTTGGCCCCTCCCACTTTAGGACCGTGGCTACGTCCCTCGATAGCCTATCAGGGTGACAGCACAAAAACACCAAGGTACCAGTATACCTGCATGACAGAAACATCACCCATGACCCACTTGACATATGTGAGCACAAGGTATGGGCTTGGCCCCTCCCACTTTAGGACCGTCCCTTGCTAGCCTACCAGGGTGACAGCACAAAAACACCAAGGTACCAGTACACCTGCATGACAGAAACATCACACATGGCCCACTTGACATATGTGAGCACAAGGTATGGGTTTGGCCCCTCCCACTTTAGGACCGCGGCTACGTCCTTTGCTAGCCTACCAGGGTGACAGCACAAAAACACCAAGGTACCAGTACACCTGAATGACAGAAACATCACCCATGACCCACTTGACAAATGTGAGCACAAGGTATGGGTTTGGCCCCTCCCACTTTAGGACCGTCGCTTGATAGCCTACCAGGGTGACAGCACAAAAACACCAAGGTACCAGTACACCTGCATGACAGAAACATCACACATGGCCCACTTGACATATGTGAGCACAAGGTATGGGCTTGGCCCCTCCCACCTTAGGACCGTGGCTACGTCCTTTGCTAGCCTACCAGGGTGACAGCACAAAAACACCAAGGTACCAGTACACCTGCATGACAGAAACATCACACATGGCCCACTTGACATATGTGAGCACAAGGTATGGGCTTGGCCCCTCCCACCTTAGGACCGTGGCTACGTCCTTTGCTAGCCTACCAGGGTGACAGCACAAAAACACCAAGGTACCAGTGCACCTGCATGACAGAAACATCACACATGGCCCACTTGACATATGTGAGCACAAGGTATGGGCTTGGCCCCTCCCACTTTAGGACCGTGGCTACGTCCCTTGCTAGCTTACCAGGGTGGCAGCACAAAAACACCAAGGTACATGTACACCTGCCTGACAGAAGCATCACACATGACTAACTACGTATGGAAGAGCTGTGTCTGTATATGTAATTCTATTTGTCTGTACTTGGTGAAGAGGAGCTAGTGTCATACGTGTACTTGTACTTATTTTTTAAAAGTCTTGTCTGTATGTATGTGTGTATGTGTACTTATTGAAGATATGTGTGTATTCATGTATGCATTCACCCATGTGTTCTGTCTCACACGCATGCAGTTCGGCTCCTGGATGGTTCGTCAGGGAGCCTTTCTCTGTTGTCCTCAGCAGCAAGCTCTACTTGTGAACAAGAAGCATTAACCAACAGTTGCTAATGTTTTATTTTGTGTTTGTAACATGTTGCTTTGTAATGATGATGATCATGGCTGTCATATGCACAACACGAGTACAGATGGTCAATGTAGTTTAGTCCTATTTGATTGGTCAATAATCCCTAAAAACAGATTGGTTAGGATCATTCTGTCAGCGCAGCTGTAGTAATTGATGTTGTAAATTTACATATATATATGTGTACACACATACATATCAGTGTAATCAATTTTCTGAACATACTACTGCTGGAACTATTGAGGCCTGGAACTACATCCTAAAACGAATAGACCACAAAGAAAAGCTGATGAGACCAGATGTGTGCATTCAGAAGCACTACCCTGTAATAGTAGGAAGGCGGCGTCAGTACTGTGATGACTTAAAATCAAAAAACAGGAAACGCGTTAAGGTTGGCAAAACCTTTTCCAGTATTGCAGCTAGTTTGTTAATATTACTATATGCAGCAATCTATAAAGGTTAAGCCATCTCGTCCTTTGCTTGAGAAGTGGTCTAAAAGGAAGAAAGAAAATGCAGCTCCAAATCCATCACTTGGTTACTTTCAACAGAAACCATCTACGCTATGGAGCCACCTATTTTCTGTCTCAAGGTAGAAAATAGAGTAATTTAAACCTATTTATGTAACTTGTATATCCAGCCAGGATACAGCAGACATAACAGACATACCTGAAATAAGCACAGACTGAAGAGAGCTATAAGAATTTTAATTTCATATATGCTGTGCCTATAAAATATAGCGGTCTTTAGTACTTTATAATTCTTTGTATAGATCGTAATGTACTAGTATATAAACGATTAAAATTAATTGAGAATGGTTTACATTTTTATACTATTATACAATAAATAGATGCTACATGTCTTGATGGGTCTTACTATTGTCAGGAAACCTGAAGCATTGATTATTCCTGAGGGTACAGCCCCAGGGTGTCTGATTTGCAGAAGCACAGAGTAGTGTTATATTACCAAGGTAGACAGAAAATGCAGTACGCATTTTAAAAATACTATATAATTGCAGGCAATGTGAAATGTATCATGCAAAAGCCACAGGATGTTCTACTTATGAACTGTGTGCTATAGTGGTACTGATGAGGATACATAATGATTGTATTCTTGTAAGTCATAACAATTTTACTTTCAGCTTCATCATGGAAAGTATGCAAACAAGGGGCACTGTAAGGAGTATAAAGTTATTACATGCTGAGGTACAATGCTCTCATCCAGATTCATGTATTGTCAGAAGCAGAGATGAGTGGATTAGTTACAGTGACTCAATAGTCAGGAAGATATCAACTCCTAACTATAACTCATCCAGATATGTTCAGGTATTGATATCGCAATGTACATGTATCACTTGAAATGTTTTGCCTCAATTGCAGAATAATGTTTGTATTGCTATATACACTGCTCCTATGAGCACTGTGAGTTATGATTGATATGTAGTTTATAATGCGACCCAACAATCCGTTGGTATGTATGTAGTGTACAATTCAATTATCAAGCTTATAGCATAAAAAGACATTTATTTCTACTACATTGACAACATAATATCAGTAAGTACAAAGCATGCATCATGTACAACACATTAATATAAGCTCAGTGTACATAAAGGTTATAACCCAGGAGAGTGATTACTTAATCATTGGCCTTAACCAAGTGTCAGATATGATAGTTTAGGTTTATTATTTGTTATTCAAGATCTGTTGTACTGATATGGTATCAAAGATGATTGACAGTGTAAATAGTACATGTGTTACAAATCTATCATATTTTTATTCAGCCCATTCTTCACAAAGATAGTTCTGTTTCTGTTATAGCTAATGCAAAATTGTTAAGCAATGCTCAAATAATAATGGCGACTGGTATGTTAATATATATATGCCTTACAGGTGAACTGTAGTTTATCTCAACAACTTGAACTTGAGGTTCTGCTAAAACCTGTAACGAAACTTGTTATGCATATGTACCTCTATACCATTTCATCAAGGATTTGCACAGAGTACCAATTCCACATGCAATGTTCCAGTTGCAGAGGCAAGATCACATAAGCTTGGCATCTGGGATGTGGATGGACTCAAAAGTGATTTCTGCATACTTGGAGTTAGTTCTGCAAACTGCACATAAGGTGTGGATTGCATAACCATAGTAAAAGTTATACCTAAATTTGACTCCCACAGAAAGGGAAAAATATCATGTGTTTTGATCCTTCATTTTTGCCCTCATTTAAGTCTAAGGGATATCAAGGTGTGAATAGGTATTCCAAGGTTTGTATCACATTTAACTGAGTACCATTGTTGATTTCCTGTTTATATGAAGAGGAAACGTTTATTGGAGGTCGAGTGTGATGTCCTTATGTTTCCAATACATAAACCATTGCATTGGAGCTTAATAGTATATATATAATAAAAATTCTTTGTTTGGCTTGTTATTTTACTTGTATCGTAGGTAGTGTACCCACAAACATGCACCATTGTAGGAATTGATTCCCTCCACAACAGTGATGAGGATGCAGTGAACTGGATATGGTAAACAGATTATAAACGTACTTGAAATATGGCCGGTTGTCAGTAAGATATTTTAATCAGGTTATACATCAACAATGATGTACAATTCTACAAAAATGGTATTTTAGCAAGTTCTGACTGGATTTATAATGATTCATTGGTATGTAATTTCTATCTTTGTAGTTTGAGTACATATATGAGTGATTTATTTTTATATAACTACTGCATGGTGCTAAGTCTACATATATGTTTGAGCGTTATACATTTTCATGCAGAATACCAATTGGCCCAAACAGGAAAATACAAAGGACTGTGTGTGTTTACATGTCTTGTAAGTGTGGTTATAAAGGGGGGCTAAATGAAATGCTTATGGCTGTGTCCCTTGCAATTGCATGCATATCTCACAACAGGCAGCTAGACTTGTTGCAGAAAATACAGCACTGCAATATACCCAGGTATCCTACTATTGTGAATAACAGCTTATTGAATTTCTAATATACATCGGCTTACAGAACCTGGTGCATAACTTTTGGCTTCAGATGGTGCATGAGCTTTCAGAAGGTGTCTTGTATCCACTAAGGACATTAACAGGTCAGTATACTGATCACATCATAGCAGTAAGGCCCATCGTTAATATGGTTTATAAGAGGAACCTAGCAAGTTGACTGAACAAGAGGTATATGACTAAATGATAACCAGAAATGCCTAAAACAATGCTTAATAACTGCTTATGTATAGGGTGACACAGCTTCATTATCGTCAAACAACACTAGTATTTATAATGAAGCCATTTTTACACCAAAAAATGGTAAGAGACATGCAACCTGAAGTACATGGTATGTGTTAACAGATTAGTGCCCACGGACTCGTGCACGCGTCAATGTACTGAAGTCCCACGGACGCGCGGAAGCGTCCAAATGCAATAGTGGACTGTACAATAGCGGCGTTACGCAACGGTTAGCTTTCAAGACCTAATATTAGCTACGAAGCTTCGCCACACTAAGGGCTTCAGTTTCCAAGGTTTTGTTTGAAAGGTTGCGTTGAAAAAATTCCCACAAAAATGGTGACAATTACCGCAATAAATCAGTGGCATACACAAATAATGAATTTTCATATAGCAGCAGCTAAATAAACGGAAGCGAACATTCACAAGGGAGGATGCCAGGGCATGTTTCCAGATACTTCCAGCTTGTCCAGTGACAGTAGTAGGGATGGAAAGTGTAACCTATGATGGAGGGAAATTAGCATTTGAAATGTTTGAAGTGGGCTACACATAGGATGAAGGTTATACTATGAGCCACAATCCAGTGCTTCACATCACCAGATGTCACTCTGCTCATTCCTCCCTCCTACACACATGTACACACTAGTACCATCCCTACAACAGGTGCACACTAGTACCCCCACACATGCACATACTTGTACCATCACACTACACACATGCACACACTTGTACCATGACACTACACACATGCACACACTTGTGCCATCACACTACACACATGCACACACTTGTACCATGACACTACACACAAGCACACACTTGTACCATCACACTACACACATGCACACACTTGTGCCATCACACTACACACATGCACACACTTGTACCATCACACTACACACAAGCACACACTTGTGCCATGACACTACACACATGCACACACTTGTGCCATGACACTACACACATGCACACACTTGTACCATCACACTACACACATGCACATACTTGTACCATGACACTACACACATGCACACACTTGTGCCATGACACTACACACATCAACACTTGTACCGACACTACACACAAGCACACACTTGTACCATGACACTACACACATGCACACACTTGTACCATGACACTACACACATGCACATACTTGTACCATGACACTACACACATGCACACACTTGAACCATGACACTACACACATGCACACACTTATACCATCACACTACACACACGCACACACTTGTGCTATGACACTACACACATGCACACACTTGTACCATCACACTACACACATGCACACACTTGTGCTATGACACTACACACATGCACACACTTGTGCCATGACAATACACACAAGCACACTTGTACCATCACACTACACACATGCACATTGTACCATCACACTATACACGCACACACTTGTACCATAACACTACACACATGCACACACTTGTACCATCACACTACACACATGCACACACTTGTACCATCACACTACACACATGCACACACTTGTACCATCACACTACACACATGCACACACTTGTACCATCACACTACACATGCACACACTTGTACCATAACACTACACACATGCACACACTTGTACCATCACACTACACACATGCACACACTTGTACCTCACATGCACACACTTGTACCATCACATGCATAATTGTACCATCACACTACACACAAGCACACACTTGTACCATCACACTACACACATGCAAACACTTGTACCATCACACTACAAACATGCACACACTTGTACTATAACACTACACACATGCACACACTATTACCATCACACTCTCTACTCCACACTTGCGCTATTATTAGAGCATACTTAGTACATGTACGTACATACCAGCTGCCACCACAGTAGACATAGAACGGTCAAAAGTAGCTAGTGCAAAGTGTTACAGCAAAGGTAAATAAACTCCCCTGCTACTTCTTAGCAATCAATACAAGCCCGCTAATTGCTATGTACAGAACGATAGGATTAGCCAAGGCCTACCGGTATGCGATAGGCGCGCGTCTCATAGACCCACTTTCATGCACGAAAGAGAAGTAGTTTGAACTGAATACCAAAGTCAATATACATGTAGTGCGCACAACAAAGTTACGCACTAACCTGTTTGTCCAAGCCGCCATGACAGTCGCGAGCGCTACTTGATGGCTTCGTTCCATAGTTGTATCTGTTTCACGAGTAATCAAACCGATCGGTTTGCACCGTCAGAAAGCCAAACTCTCGTAGCATCGTTTTTCATAAAGTTCACAATAGAAAACTTTCATCGTTTGAAACTTATATAATGCGTCACTCAGGCTATATTAAAACTAAGAAAATTTAAAATTTAATCTGGGCCGTAACGTATTCAATAACGTAACGTAATTTGGGCACTAATCTGTTAATTCGTATTGCATATATATATGCATGTAGCAGACTGCCCTTCTGTTCAGAGTGACGACCAAAATCATATAGTGACAATCCTGTTGATAATGTTGAAACTGATAATACAAGTTCTGACATTGATAGTGATGGTGGAAAAGGCTGCAATACTACCAAAGATGTGGATAACTTCCTAGTTCCATCATACTGTAATCAACCAGATGTAGATGATATGTATGCTCTTAAGTGGGGCCTACACCATTATATGAAGTACTTTCCCAGAATGAAACGACCCCCTTACACGAAATATCAATGAGACCTTTTTGTATATGTGTGATTTAATGATTCTTCTCGGCACGAACCGTATATAAAAATTTTACGCTGATCAGCGTATTCGGCATGAAACCGTTAACAGCCACAGGAGCCGAACCAGGGTTGAGAATTTGAACTATCAGATGATTGCAACTCACTTGCAACAATGATCGCACCACCAATGCCCATGATTTTCCATCAACGTGTCCAGTGGCTCCAACAACAGAGCACCTGCTTCCCTTTTGTCAAAGGCAGAGGCAGGGATGTACATCTGACAGCAAGCTGGTACAGTCCCCGTTTCCGAAATACTCACAAAATACACATCTTCTGCCACCCTTGTATGATTAAACTGCACTATACTTTCCCATCAATGACAAAGGTATGTTGTTGTAGATCTACTACACATGCGTGTTTAGTCAAAAAATCAACCCCTAGTATACATTCTTGTGTGAGATGCTTTGTAACAAGCACCATGTGTCTTCTAGTCACCCCTCCTATGGTTATACTTACTTCACCGTGCCCCACCAACTCCAACTTTTCTCCATTGCCTGCCACAACAGAGTGAACTGGGTCTTTGATTGTCTTTGGAGATTGTTGCACTTTTTTCCACACGTCTTCATGAACCAAAGTGACAGCCGACCCTGTATCTATAAATATCTTTATAACAAGTTTACCAAGCTTTCCATCAACTGACAAACAAGACCCCACAGCTGCAGTTTCGACTGAGTTCTTTCATTTCGGACAATTTTGCTTTATATGACCACGCTTGCCACAGTACCAGCACACAATGCCATCATTCCTTTTCTGTGCTGCTGCATCGTTTGGGCGTGATCTCGGATACGTTCTTCCATTGTTTGTGGCTGCCAGCTGTAATTTCAATGTCTCAATCTGCTTACCTAGCTGTTCCACTTTGGTTGCCAGACGACTTGGTTATGTGGTATTAGTTATAGCAGCAACAGCCTCGCTCTTGCTCTCGGAGTCATCTACTTTACCAACCGCCATCATCTCCACCTTAGCTGAAACATTGTGTAGTCTTTTTTGCAATTCTTCCACTCCCTGATATTGGCAAGCCAGCTGCAATGCTTTGTTTAGTGTCTTTGGTCTTTCACGCATTAGTCTTAGCTGAGCAGCAGAGGAACGAATACCACGAATAAATTGATCCCTTACGAGTTCGTTCAACTGTTCCGCCGGTCACTGCTGAAATTTAAACTGCCATTCCTGGTCATTACCCGCCGGGGTTGTATTGATCCATTAAGCACTTCAATGTCGTGCTATATTCAGAGCTTCCGTCATAATGAAATGGTTCGTCATCCAAAAGAGGAAGAACCTCACCTGTCCACTGGTCTTCTGTTATTTTTGCCTGACGGGCATAAAGCTCGAAGAATCTCTTGCGCCAAAATACAAGATCCGCTCCCGCTGAAAACGGGAAGGTGGTCGTAAACTCATTCTTACTACTTGCATCTGTCCCAACAGAGTGTGTAGTGGGTGCCTGCACCTCACTACTTTGTTCCTCCATACCACTCCGACACTAATGTAGTGACCCCTGACTCAACAAGTAGTGACTAGTTAAGAAAGACAATAGTAGTACAAAAGGTACAGCATTTATACACACACATGCACATGCCCACAACAAATAGGTCAGATTCCGTCAGACAGTCACATGTTTTCAGACACCAGCCTGGGACACTAGAGTACACAAAGCACAAGCTACAGGCAGTCAGAGAGTAAGTAAATGCTAAGTTCTTTGTGCGTAACCGCAAGCCCAATTCTAGTATGAATACCTTACAAGTGCTTGTAAGGAAACTTTCGACATGCGCATGAGAGAAGTAGAGGCTTGTGCTCGACCTCCATCAGACCTCTGCCAGGCGAAAAATGCCTTTCTAACTACATCAGGAAAATCCCTTTGATCCTGCCAACTTGAACTATGTATAGTTATTTTTTGACAAAGTTGTATTTCAGCTGCAATTTCATTAAAGTGTGCCGTTAAAATATTACTGGCATGGTTCAGGGTTTGGGGCACTAGCCTTCAAGTATACTGGATTTGAAACGATTCGAATACATGACGTGTACAGAGTCTGCACACGTTCATCTAACGTATGCAGAAAGGTGACAACGAATACACTGAATCCATATGTAGACCACGATTTTGTACGTGTAAGTGAAGTTTTCACTCTGAGACATATACAGATCCCGCATTCGACACGTGTGAAAAACAGCCCATGTGTCAAGTGCAGACGTGTATCGATCAATATCTGTGCCATATGGTATATGGCATACGCCGTGCTGAGTACGATTTCAACTAAAATCGGCTGAAAGTCAAATGGTCGAAGTATTCGTGACATATGCGTGGGAGTGCTCCATCCATCCCAGGGACCAGCCAGCCAGCATTTTTAATAAAGCGCCTATATTTCATTAGATGAGGTAATTGATTTTGCAAGACCTAGCATCAAGGGTGGATATAGCGGTTGGACATAGAACAAAATCCGACCAAAATTGTACAATGTCAGCCCAAGTTGACCATTGTTGGACAAAAGTGCCGATAGTTTCTATGATTGTTTGCACAAACATAACCACTGAAAATACATAAAGCAATTTCATTCCAAGCCAATGAACGCAATTTTTAATCGTTTGTTCCAAATGGCAAAGAAGCAGTCGAAAAGGAATGCTTTAAAAAGTGGCAATCCGCATATGAAAAGGAACATCAGTCGCCCTTGTGGTTACGCTGTGGTGTAGACAGCAGTGATAAGTCTACAGTCGATCTGCTGTGGTGCTACTCTGCTGCTGGCACAGACAACCACAAGACTAGCTGTATTGTGGATCATGCCACTTGAGAACCCACTTTCGATCGAAGCAAGCAAAAGCCAATGCTGTACCCTTCCTACTTTTTCACCTATTGTTCAGACTCTATGCACAACAGATTATACCTCACGAAAGCATTGCAAAAACGTTTTGAAATATCATTGTGATAGCAACAGTAATGATACTGTACTGAGCTTATGTATTGGACATATTTAGCAATGTCAGACCATGTCTGTGACCATCTCCAAAGATGGTATGACATTATGTCAGGCCATTTCTGAAACCTTATATCCACCATTGAGCATGCCATAACAACGAAGAATACATTTCTAAAAGCATCAACTTTGAATCGCATTCACAAAATAGTAAGTACTAGGAATGGACCAGGAAGAAAAAAGTACAAGGGGACATTCAGCTGAGGACCTATGCTTTCAACTCAAATCTATATACCTTGCAATCGAACATAATGGGAACTGGTAGCGTGAAGAGGCCCAACCAAATTCTACATAGCGGGAATTAGTGGCAGTGCATAAAGTGCTTGAGGCAATAGCAAGCAGGCTAAGAAATTGCAGGGTATGCTGGTTTACTGACAACCAAAATGTTGCACATTTGTTTCTAGTTGGTAGTCGAAAGGGGCATTTGCAGTTAGAATCAATCAACAATCACGTACATATACTAACAAAGCAAAGCAAGATATGCTGGACGCACAATATCAAGGTTTAACTTTAATGTTACCACAACATTGTACGACATAACAACAAGATTGCTGAGCGGTGCTTATCGTCCAAAGAACAATGGCAAGGGAACAGGGAATCAATCCTGGAAAGGGTCGAGCATAAGAAAAGAAGAAAATGCCTGTGATTGTACTAGCTAACAAGGTCGGAGGCATAAACTTGTGCTACCCACTAACGGACATGGACGCAGGCATGAATGGGAATGTCATTGTTACGCGCGATCGATGGATTTGCGCGATCCATCGATTGCGCTGCGCCATCAATGGATCCATTGATCGCGCACCTATCGATCGATCGCGCAACCATCGATCGATCGCGCACTACTGCGCTTGCGTGATCGATGGATGGAATTTGTGCACGTGCTTTGGTGTGAAACAGTACTTCAGTTGGCATTACTTGAAGCCAGTTGCTTCATTCGCTACAATCGCTTCGTGTTGCGATGGGTCCGCTTTTCAAGGAGCGCATGATGGCTATTGCTACCGCCAAAGCAGCCTCGACTAAGAGCTGCGTTTTAACCGATTATACGCTAAATTTAATTTGCGCACGCGTATATACGTAACGCGGAATTGTTTTCAACAAATAATCGTTTATTGAGGTGTGGTTATGGTAGTTATTGCAGCAGCTGAACGGAGCGACTTTTGTATGGACGACCTTTGTTTTTTGGAATGCTGACTGGATGAACTATCTTCCCTTGCGTATGGATGGGCGCGATCTATTCATGTTCGCGCATACGATGGTGAGAAACGAATCTGAACGTAACGCTACCTCGTCTCTTAGTGTTTGAGGTACGTTGTAAACATATGCGAAGTCTTTGTTGGGTACAATGACGACTTTCTTCAGTGAATATAGGCTATTTAGAAAGGGGGGAGGGGGGGGGGGTTGTTGCAAACACAGCCGTGTATTCTATTTATAGCCCGTCCGCTTGTATCCTCCTGATCGTTAGCTATTTTAGCTATAAACTTACACATGTATTGTTTGTTTGTTTGGTACCTTTGTGGCATGATAAAAGTATATCTATTTGATGTACGTGTCTGCTACATGTACTCTCACTCTCTTCATACAGTGGCACCACTATGCACCCACACTATCACCTGCCCACACACTCCTTTTCACACTCCCCGTGTCACCCATTTGCCTTGTACACACACCACCCAATGCACGCACTCCATAATGACACACCCATTCTAGACATATCTTTGTCACACCCTCCCCCTTGTACACACCCACTGTAATACATCCATTCCAATGCACACACATCTACCACCCTGCAGTCCTCTCACAGCATGTATTCCACTTGTTAGCACCCTGTGTGAACTCTGGCACACTACAACACCTACACATAGTGATGTGAAGGTGTGGAACCCTTGCACACACACACACACACACTTCATTGATTCTTCTATCATGTGCATGCACATACCTTGTCATATACACCCTTGTACACACCACCCATTGTGCACTCTTTATCAATCCAACTCCTTATCATACTCACACTCCACAGCATACCCACCTGCCAATTGCAATCCCCTTGTAAGGGAGTGTGTAGTGTGTGGGAATCGTTAGTGTGTGAGGGTGTGTGAGGGAGTGTGTACAAAGGTGTAATGTGTGTGTACAAGGGGGGGGGTGTGAGGGAGTGTGTACAAGGTATAGTGTGTTTGCAAGTGGTGTGTGAACAAGAGGTGTGTGTGATGGATTGTGTAGAGGGTGTGAGTGTGTGTGTGAGGGAGTGTGCGAGGGAGTGTGTACAAAGGTATAATGTGTGTGTACAAGGGGGGTGTGTGAGGGAGTGTGTACAAGGTATAGTGTGTTTGCAAGTGGTGTGTGAACAAGGCGTGTGTGTGATGGATTGTGTAGAGGGTGTGAGTGTGTGTGAGGGAGTGTGCACACAAGGGGGTGTGTATGAGGGATTGTGTTGTGCGTGTGAGGGTGTGTAGAGAGGGAGTGTGTACAAATGTGTAACGGAGTGTGCGTGAGGGAGTGTGTAGAGAGGGTGTTTCCGAGGGGTGTTTGAGGGTGTGTGTAAGGGAGTGTGTGTGTAGAGGGTGTGTGAGGGAGTGTGTAGTGTGAGGGAATGTATAGTGTGTGTGAGGGTGTGTGAGGGAATGTGTAGTGTGTGTGAGGGAGCGTGTACAAAGGTACAGTGTGTTTACAAGTGGTGTGTGAGGGATTGTGTGTACAATGGGTGTGTGTATAGAGGGTGTGAGAGCTTGCATAGAGGTGGGTGGTGTGCATTGCACTGTGTAGAATGCCAAGAGTGTGACAAGGAGATTTATGTGTGTAGATTAGATGTGTGTGATAAGGGAGTGTGCAGTGGGTGGATGTGTACAAGGGGTGTGGGGGGTAGGCATGCTGTGCACCCTCTACACACTCCCTCACACACACACCCTTGTGTACACTCCCTCACACACACACCCTCATGCACCCTCTACACATACACCCTCACACACACCCTCACACCCCCCTCAGAAACACTCTCACACATACCCCTTGTATACACACCACTTGTAAAAATACCACACCTTTGTACACACTCCCTCATACACCCTCTCAATACACACTCCCTTACACACCCCTTGGAAACACCCTCTCTACACACCACTTGTAAACACACTACACCTTTGTACACACTTCCTCTTTTCACACACCTCACACACACACTGCACACTCCCTCACACACCCCTTGCACACACACCACTTGTGAACACACTACACCTTTGTACACACTCCCTCACACACCCTCTCTACACACCCCTTGTACACACGTATACTCCCTCACACAACCTTGTACACACCACCCATTGTGCACTCTTTATCAATCCAACTTCTTGTCATACTCACACTCCACTGCACACCACCTGCCAATTGCAATCCCTCACTGCATGTACACATCCACCCACTGCACACACACCCTTATCACACACATCTAATCTACACACATAAACTTTGTCACACTCTTGCCATTCTACACAGTGCAATGCACACCACCCACTTTACTAATATACACCTCACACACCTACCCTCTATGCACACCTCTCACACACCCTCTCCACGCCTCTTGTAAACACACTACACCTTGTACACACTCCCTCTCTACACACACTCCCTCACACACTCCCTTACACACCCTCACATACTCTTGTACACACACTCCCTTACACACACCCCTTGTACACATACCACTTGTAAACACACTACACCTTGTACACACACTCCCTCGCACATCCCTTGTACACACACTCCCTCACACACCCCTTGTACACCCTCTACACACGTCCCTTGTACATACCCACACCCTCTCTATATATACCCCTTGTTTATACCACCCTTTGAACGCACAATCCCTCACACACATACTGAGTATACATAGCATTTTTTTTAGTTGGCAATTAGCCATATAACCTTACATGTCAGATAAACACATACACTACGTTGCAGAGACTGCCATTGTGTGTCCTTTCTGCAGATCAACAGGTTCATCAAGCTCGTCAGGCTCGCTACAAAAGCTCTTCAGGACATCGTCATCCCTATCTAAAAGTTTCCAAGACCTCTTCACGGTCCATCCTGCGCGAGCGCTTTGTCATCCTCTATCAAATTATATTATCATTGGAATGTTATTCATTGCTTCATTGTTTACTTTGTCCACAGTGTAGCAAGAAACCCACAATAGCAAGCCCACTCGTTCGATAATAAAATGAACAGTATAGGGACTGGTGATTACCGCTTTGCAAGTTTCAGAACCGAACGAACCACCGACTGTGGACGGCGCTCCATGTACCGTAGTGTATACAGCTGGACTCAAATTTGAGTCTACCGCGTTTTACGCGTAATAATTATTGGACTCAAATTTGAGTCTTCCGCGTATAATCGGTTAAGTCACGAAAGGTTCGAAGCCATCGTCCACCATCTATCGTCCCCACAAGACAAAGTTGATCCCCATTTCAAGCAATGGGTTAAAAGTAGAAAATTTCAACTTGCTGATCTACATAGACTGGGACTTTTCAAGGTGCTTGTAATTCCAAACAAGGTTTGTATATAACTGATAGTTGCATAAACTTGTATGTAACTTAAAACCTATCATTGTAGGAGGATGGTGTGAAATTTTTGCGTGTTGTACATGCAAATCAGCTATGTGACATCGTTCAGGCTGTTCATGCAGATGAGTTGAAGCATAGTGGCTACAAGAAGGTGTTAAACTATGTAAGTGCATCCTCGAGATTTCGTAAACGTGTTAACAATGTTGAAAGAACTTGCATTTATATGTTAGGATGACTTTCATCTGTCCCTTCAGACTTAGATCTATACGTATTTGTAGATTAGGTTGACTGAGGGAGGGTAAAATTTAGAAAAATATAAACAATACCATGTTGATAGCTGGTAGGTAACATTCGAGCCGTAGTGTTACACCTGACAGGAGAGGGTAGTATAGTCACTGGAGAACATAACATTTTCCTTACACTGGATTTAATTGCAGTATAATGTTGATTAGTCCTTCAGTGATTGTAACTGTAATTGCATATAGTACTTATAATGTGCATGTGAGGGGACTATTGGTAAGTAAGACCTAGTAAGGTTCACAGCAGCTTTGATCTGAATTTGGATTTCATTATGGCATGCATTATTTTTCCTTATGAAGGTGCAACGTCATTACTTTGGAATAACAAGAGGCCACACACTGTCCTGTCTGCCAGCTAAGTCAGCCACAAAACACAAGGCCTCCATTACATCCAATAATTGAGAAGGACTTTCTGGATAGAATTCAAGTAGATCTCATAGATATGAGACACAGTCCCGACAATGAGTATAACTACATAGGCTCCAAATTTCATGTGCTTTTTCCCTTGAAACGGAAGACAGCAGAAGAAGTGTCATACATGTTACAAGAACGTGTATTGGCGTATTTGGGCCCACCTAAGATATTTCACTCTGACAATGGACGAGAATTTGTCAACAACCTGATTCGTGCTACGTTCGATGGTATAGTGTAGCTGTTGTGCGTGGAGACATTACATTGTCGCTTCGTGAGGCAGCCCTGAAATTTAATCCATGTAATAAGTTCACCAAATCCTGCTGCAAATGTTCAAGTGGGTGCAAAACAAATGTAAAAAAAATGGAATACAGTGCACCTCCATCTGTCGTAATGCTACAGTTTGCACAAACACTCAAGTGCCAACACAGGCATCAAGAGCACCCTTATTGTCACCAGGTGATAGAGCAATACTTGACAAAACTGAATGGTTGAGTGATATGCATATGGAGGCTGCTAATGTACTACTCAGAGAAGCATTTCCTGCAGTTGACGGGCTCCAAAATCCTATCCTTCAACCGAACATGTCCTTCAGTGTCCCTAGCTTTGAATTTGTGCCGTTTCTTCTGGTTAACAAAAACCACTGGCTGGTAATATCTAACATTGGGGAAGAAATGGATACTGTTTGCATCTATGACTCAATGCTAAATAGACCTGATGGGGAGTGCATATCACTTGTTGCTAGATATGTGCAATGTCCAGATTCTCACATCACAATCAAAGTCATGAATGTTCAGCTGCAAGACAATGGATATGCATGCGGGGAATTAGCTGTGGCCTTTGCAACATAATTGATTCATGGGGAAGATCCAACACAACTGCACTACAAGGAATTGCGTAGTCACTTCAAGAACTGTGTTGACACATACAGTATAACCCCATTTCCTTCCACTGTCGTAAGCCATCAGCCACGTGTTGTACATGAGATTAGGAAAAGGGTATACTGCAAATGCCGAGCTCCTGACAATGGCAAACCAATGATCCATTGCTGTGCTTGTAGGCAGTGCTTCCACCCCGAATGCATTGGAGTTGGAACACGAACTGACAAGTGGAAGTGTCCCACTTGCACTGAAGCCCTTTGTTTCATGTGCACACTTCAATGATTTATCTTGTATAGTGTGGTTGATTCATGTAAGTATTCACAATTTTTGATGATCAGTGTACATGCAAGCTCTTTGATTAACTGTAGCTCATTTCACTTACTAACGTATCTCTCTCTATGTACCTGGTTATGTTGTACACAACAGTTTTTAACATACGTATACTTTAAAAGTCCAGTTGCAGGTCTGTATAACCCAATAATAAGTAAAACATGTGTAGGAGAAAGCCGTAGTACTTTGAGACTAACTGCAGGCATGTAGCGAGGTGGCTTGAAATACTACGCAGGCAATCTACAGATTGCGCAGATTCTATAGCTGCGCAATCGATCGATAGCGCAAACTCAGCAGCGCATGCGCAATCGGTCGATAGCGCAATTTCTATAGTTGCGCGATCGATCGATAGGTGCGCGATCAATGGATCCATCGATGGCGCAGCGCAATCGATGGATCGCGCAAATCCATCGATCGCGCGTAACATCATCGTGAAGGTAGTGGCTGGCAACAGCACAAACCGGTTCGCCGTATCGAGTATATGAGCTGGTCCAGATATTGCCAAGAAACTAAGCGACGACAAGAGTATGTAATTAATTAAATTGCAATCTATTATTTAATTCAGTGGCTGGGCACCAGACAGTCCTTACCTTATAAGGACTTCTTGATGCCCAGTCAGTTCCTTTCCAAACAGGTATTGATGTGCAAGAGACAGAGGCATAAACTTGTACTATCCACTAACGGAAGGTAGTGGCTGGCGACAGCACAAACCTGTTTGCAGTATTGTGTATATGAGCTGGTCCAGATATTGCCGAGAAACCAAGCGATGACAAGAGTATGTAATTTGGTGGCTGGGCACCAGACAGTCCTCACCACTCCCTGATGCGCAGCCAATTCCTTTCCAAACAGGTATTGATGTGCAAGAGACTGCATACCACTAGTTGTATAACCGTGAGGTCAGGGGAACTACCCCATCGAAAGCACCTGTGTTAATTGTTAGCGTTGGTGGATGTGGTCTAGTGGTAATGGGAGGAAGAGGTGATGGGATCAGTCGCTTGGCAGCTGTTCAAGTGTCTGGAACATCGAACCGTCACTTCTAAAAACCATGTGCTCCGTCTTGCTAAAAGGCACAATCAATATGAATTCACACACGATGACGAGTCCCATGACTGCAGGAGACATAATAGCACATGACACGGTACCAAATAGACACCCCAACACAATCTTGCCACTAAACACAAGTGTTTGCACTGGATCTTGTGCCCAACAGAAGTCCCTTCCTCGTCTTTGCCAGAATTGATGAGCAGGCAGGCAGAAATTGCAGGTGTCTTTCTCACTGTACACCAGTGTGACTTTACATACATGGCCCACATGCTGCTGGCTGCCCAACAGGCACACATGTTGGAAATGGGATCCAGCACAGCGTGCATGTACATAGTTGTAAGTGGCCAAGATTGATAGCAGGTATACACGAGGTACAGACTCACAAACATACAAAAATAAGGTGTATATATATATGTGTGATCACGGGTGTGCGTGTGACAATCTATTACAAAAGGTTCCATCAATACTTTGTACTGCGCAAGCGCAGACTAATAAATCCTGCATTACACTGCTCCCTTCTTTTTAGTGTTCCACATATATTCCATAGCGCTGTGTGCGTTGTCTATCTCGCACGGGATATCGGCGTTGTTCATTTAAGGGTGGTGCAGGAGGGTTCGCAATTTCTGGGACTGCTGGCTCTTCTTGCTGTACTGGATCATCGTCATCGCTGTCAACCAGATCCAGATTTGTACCAACTGGTTCTTGTTCTCTGGACCCTGTATTCTCTGGCTTGTCATCGGATATTACACATGGCTTGAGCCTGTCAAAATGAACAAATGTTGTTTTCCTCCGACCTTGAAGGTTTTTGATTTTGTACGTGGTCTCGCCCAGTCGTTCCATGACCTTAAAGGGTCCTTTCCAAGGATGGTGTAGCTTTCTGGATCGACCACGAGGAACAGCTGTGGAGTGTAACCACACCAACTCGCCCGGGCTAAATGGCTTCCCATGCACTTTTTGGTCATACAGCTCTTTCTGCCTTTTATGTTCGGCCTGACAGCGCTCCCTCACCAGTGCGTATGCTTCTTGCAAGGCGTCTTTCAAGCAGCGTGCATACTCGGAGGTAGTGTTCGGCTCCATCTGATTAGTGCCGTACATCAGGTCGATCGGTAGCTTCGCCTGGCGCCCGAACATCAAGAAGAACGGAGTAAATCCTGTGGAGGAATGGACGCTAGAGTTGTAAGCCAGACAAAGTTTACGTATGTGCTGCTGCCAATCAGCTTGATGGTTGCCAACTGCGGTGGAAAGCATGTCCAATAGAGTCCGATTGAACCGCTCCACCATTCCATTGCACTGTGGGTGGTACGGCGTGGTACGCGTTTTTCTGATCTGCAACAGTTCGCATATCTCCTTCACCAAATCTGACTCAAACTGTCGTCCCTGGTCGCTGTGGAGCTGTTCTGGAGGAGAAAAACGGCAGAACATTTCATCGACAAGTTTTTGAGCAACAGTTGTGGCCTCCTGGTTCCGTATAGCATACACTTCTACCCACCGGGTAAAACAATCCACAGCTACCATGACATACTTACAGCCATCCTCAGTCTCGGGAAGGGGGCCCATTAAATCTACACTCACTATTTGCATCGGGTACCCAGCCTTAATGGTTTGCAGAGGAGCCCTTCTCTTTGGGGCAACCGTCTTCCTCGTGGTGCAGCTTATGCAGTTCCTACACCACTCTCCAACAGCTTCTGTACATGCTGGCCAGTAAAACCGCTCTTTCAGTCTGTGTTTCATCTTCTCCTCTCCAATGTGACCGCCTACGGCACCTTGATGGAGATCGCGAAGAGCGTCCTCTTGTAACTTCGTGGGTAAAACGAGCTGCTGGAATCTTCTACTTCCGTCCACGCATTTCTTCCACAGGATACCATCATAAATGCAGAGGGCGTCCCAGTGTTGCATCAGGAGACGACTTCCTCGACTCCACGATTTAACAATATCAGGGCTCGTTAGTTGACCACAAGATACAGCACAGTGAACAGGTTGGATGGTTGTGTCATCCAGTTGCATCTGCCTCATCTCAGCTGGAGTATATTTCTGGAACGGATTGGAAACCACTCCTACCATGACGGTGTTCTCTGCTTCTATATCTTCGTCCCTACCGCACTGCCTGCATGGGACACGGGAAAGGGCGTCAGCGTTGCAATGGCGCAAGCCTTGGCGGTGCACAACGGTGAAGTTATACTCCTGGAGTCTCTCTAGCCAGCGAGCCAGTTGACCTTCCGGTTCTTTAAAATTCCGGATCCAGACCAGAGATCCATGGTCAGTTCGAAGGGTGAATTCTCGCCCAAGGAGATACTGTCTAAAATGATGTACAAATTCCACAACTGCTAATAATTCTTTACGTGTTACACAATACCTTTGCTCTGGCCTAGTAAGCGATCTGCTTGCATAGGCAATAACACGCTCAGAACCACAATCACTAACCTGTGAAAGCACAGCACCAATTCCAACATCACTTGCATCCGTGTCGAGTATGAAACGTCGCTCATAATCTGGGTATGCAAGGACTGGGGAAGAAACCAAACGCTTACGCAATTCATCAAAAGCATTTTGGCATCCAATGGTCCATTCGAAAGGTGCGTTTTTCTCTGTCAACCGCTGTAGTGGTTTTGAGATCAAGGCAAAGTCTTTGACAAAACGCCTATAGTAATTGGCTAGCCCCAAAAATTGTTGAACTTCTTTTCTGTTCTGGGGAGTGGGCCACTTCGACACAGCCTCAGTTTTGCTTGGATCTGTTGCAACACCATCTGTGGATACTACATGGCCTAGAAATGTTACTTGCTGCCTGCAGAGTGTACACTTTTTTGGTTTTAGCTTGAGACCCGCCCCCCTCAGACGAGTGAAGACACTAGTGAGGTGATGCAAATGCTCCTGAAATGTAGTACCTACTACTATTATATCGTCAAAATACACTAAACAGCTCGACCATTTTAACCCACTCAACACTCTGTCCATTAAACGCTGAAATGTCGCTGGAGCGTTACATAAATTGGTAAAGTCCTTCCGGTGTTGTGAAGGCTGTCTTAGGTTGATCCTCGGGAGCCACTTCCACTTGCCAGTACCCACTGGCAAGGTCGAGTGTGGTGAAGAATTTAGAACCAACCAGTGTGTCCAAGGTGTCGTCCACTCGAGGTAGTGGGTAGGCATCTTTTCTTGTTACTTCGTTTACCTTTCTGTAGTCTACGCAGAATCGTGTTGTCCCATCATGCTTCTTTGCTAACACTATAGGTGAGGACCAAGGGCTGTCAGACTGTTGGATTACATCACTTTCCAGCATGTCCCTCAGCAAGCCTCGGAGCTCCTCCCTGCGTGCCTGAGGAATACGACGAGGAGATAGGTGCACTGGGTGAGCATCACTGGTGAAAATGTGATGCTTCAGCTCTTTAGTGCGGCCCAAGTCCTTGCTGCTGAAAGAAAAGACATCGGCAAACTCCACAAGAAGAGAATAGAGTTGTTCTCTTTCACTCTCACTAATGTGACTCCCAACCTTAGACACCAAATCCCATAGAATGTTCTGGCATTCCAGTGAGACTTCAGCACTCTTCATCACAGTAGATATGTTGATAACTGGATCTTGCTCCAGGAGCTCCATGCTTGCAATCTGTGTTCCTTTCTTTAGCACCACCATTTCATCACGTGGGTTCAGTATACGTACTGGTACTACATTACTGCGTGGAGACACTACTGCATTAGCCACCATCACACCATTACAAGTGGCTGACTTGTGTCCTACAAACCACGTACCATTAGTCACTGGATCAGCAATTTTTACCATAACTTCCATTTCACTTCCTGCTGGAACAACTGTTTTCTCTTTTAGGACCAGTCCAACAGTTGCAACTCCTTGTTCTTTGGTGGTTTTGCTTAAGAATGGAATCGAAAGCTTTTAGGAGGGGAATGTGAGTACCTTCTGACCACAATCAATCACACAACTATTAGCTTCCAAAAAATCCAACTCAAGAATTGCCTCTATAGTGATGTCATCAGTTACAATGCAAGTGACCATAAATGGAGTACCCTTGAACAAAACCTGTATGTTTCCACACCCACATATAGACAATGAAGCCCCATTGACCCCTACAAGCTTTTTTCCAGACCACTGTTCAAGAACAAGTGTACTGTCCCTGTTTACAAGTTGTGTCCAGACATCCTTGCGGATAAGAGATACAGCTGCTCCCGTATCAACAACGAACGCAACAGCTACCACCCCAACGACTCCCTTTACGCTGTAACTTACCCCGCAAGTTACCGAAAGAGAAGGAACAGTCAACTGATCAGTTTGAGCCTCTACATGTCTTCTTCCCTCACGTGGTAGGCTCTCTCCACTGAGGGACTGAAGTTTCCCTGATGCTGCTCTGTTGCGCGACTCCGACAAAATCTTGCAATATGGCCTTTCTTGCCACAAGTCCAACAGACTACAGCCTTGCGTCTCCCACTCTCAGCCTCCCAGGTTTGCTTACTTGTCCGACGCCCTGTGGAACTCCCTTGTCTCTCGAGTAGCATCTCCAACCGTTGTAGCCGCTCGCCAAGCAACTTCACCGTCTGAGGTTCATCAAGTGGAGAGACAGCTGCGACAGCTTCAGCACGGTCTGCACGGCGTACGCGTACATCTGGGTCTGGTTCCTGTGGGGACACAGCGCTCACTCGCAGCGGCTTACCGGAGCTTCCCAAGTACGACTCTAATTCAATTGTTGCGACGACGGCCTCCTCGACGTTGGTGGGTCGTTTCTGCTTCACGCCGAAAGCGACTTGGGCGTTTTCAATTTGTGCCAAAAACTGGTTTAATGCTAGACGTTCTCGTGCCTTCTCCTCCAGGTCAGGATACGCTTTGTCCGCAAGAACTCTCAATACGTCGCCGAAAGTAGCCCAGTCTTCGTCCTTGTGCCTCGTTCTGGCACTTAACTCGGCCACGTACAGTTGCCTCTTACTGTCAGGGTCAAAACGGCGCTGTAAGGATTTCATGCACTCACCGTAGTTTTCTTTCACATCTTGTGGCAACTTCTTGAACGCTGTCTGAGCCTTCCCAGTTAGACGCACCTTCAGCCATTTTAATTTCTCCTCACCAGTGGCCCACTTGTTGACAGCGGCAACGTTCTCGAAATGGTCTACCCATTCCGCCCAGCCACCCGCTTCGCCTCCGTAGGGCTCAGGTAGGAGCAAGGGTTTGGACATTCCAACTCGTGTAGAGCCGACTACGCCAGTGTAAGTGGCCAAGATTGATAGCAGGTATACACGAGGTACAGACTCACAAACATACAAAAATAAGGTGTATATATATATGTGTGATCACGGGTGTGCGTGTGACAATCTATTACAAAAGGTTCCATCAATACTTTGTACTGTGCAAGCGCAGACTAATAAATCCTGCATTACATAGTAAGAAAGGTATGCTGTGCTAGTCTGGGGCTAAAGTTGTTCCAATGATTTATTGTATATGAAATTCATAGCCATGCAAAATCGTATTGCAATAATAGTGTGCATCGTTCAGGTTAAGGCAATTCCGCACTCAAACCTCAAACTGCTTCAAATTGCATTGGATCCGGTTTCAGCAAACTGGATTGTATTGCAATTTGGGCATTGATTATTAAAATAATTGTTATTGATAAGATGGCTGTTTGGGGAAATAAAGAGATCGGTACGCTGGTGGGAGTATTGGGGGGGGGGGGGGGGGGTGGCTGACGTCAAAGTCCAACTGGATTGCACATCTGTATGAAATGGGGAAAATCCTATGGAGAAGTGATGGGATGGCTGCAAGCCAGTTGTCGTTTGCAATCATTAGAGCCACCGATTTGTGTCTTCGGGACTCCCGTATAATTTTTTCATGTTATGTGTGGACCTGAGTAATGGACAATTTGTTCATTCCTTAGGTGATTGTAGTAAAAAAATAACTGTTATTAGCGATAAATTTACGTATTGCAAATTAACATCAAGATTGTCTATAGTTCTCATATAAATACAGGTCCACTACATTGCTGATGCAAAAGAAAAACACTGCAGCCTAGCTTTAAAGAACGATAGTGTCGTTTAATAGCTTATATGTAATGAGGCAAAAAAAAACACATCAGTTGTGGGGCTAGAACAAACCAGGAATGGATCTGACCAGTAAAATATTAAGATGGCTGTAGCATTAGATGTTGATTGGACACAGGTCCATAAAGCTTTGATTGCCCTGAACACTTCCACAACCAACAACACATATTAAAACATGCTCTGCTACTGTGGTTTAGAATCGTTAGGACCATTATATGATATCCATTCATTCTACAGCTTCAAAGTGCACTGATCGTGATACTAATAACTACCTACCAAGGTAGACAAATACTGATAAGTGCACTAAGTTCTCCACTCCAGGACATTTATTCTCTGATAATGCAAGGTATCAGTAGATATTTATGATAATCTCATGTGCCATTTAAGTGCATGCACTAGGAAAAGCTGCAACTCCATTATACCAATTTTTATAGTCACTTTTTAACATTTAGCCAACGCTTGAAATAAGCATCATCAGTACAGCAAAGAGGGCTACTTGCAAGGTGGCATCAGAAAACAACGCCAGCTATAACGTACGCTCTGCTTCGGACACGCCCCTCATTTATTCACAATTTACTCAAAACTTTGCTACAAGCTTTTTCATTGTTTAGACAGCTATTTTTTTACCTCCTGTCGCCAAACACACATGATTTCCAACTTTTATGCCATCTGCCATCAAGATCGTAGACTATTTTTATACGCTCCTCTATCTCGATCGAATATCTACAGAGCCGATGATTTAAGAGTCTCCTAAGCGAATTAAAAATGAAGCCCAATGGTTTAGTGGTACATTATTAGAGCTGAAAGTTTTATACGTCATTCAATGTGAGGACCAGAGATCGCAATATAACGCCTACATGTAGGTTAAAACCACGTTTTTTGCCTACATGTACATGTAGGCATGCGGTCAATCTATCATTAACCATGAAGTCAAAATATTTGTCTGAATTCAGGCAAACCCTGCTGAACCTCCACAAATGCATAAATCGGGAACTACAATTGAAGGATGTATTATGAATCAAAGTTTGTTTACCTATTGCCACCCATTGTTTACCTTTAAACAAACTATCTATTGTACATAAGTGATTGCTGAATATCAAAAATTTGAATTCTCTTTGATATAGCCTGAAATGTTCAAACAGTTCAAGCAAATAGCATTTATTTGGTCTCTTTATGTGGAACATTGTAGAAGGTTGTTTGAAGGTATTTTATTGAAGCTATTGTTTGAATGCAAATTATGCTGTACACTATTATTTCTGTCTGGTTTGCATCATGGTCTGTATGTATGAATTTCATAGTTTAACATTGAATCCCGAGTATTCCTTATAATGATGCATATTATTAATAAATGTTTTCAATAGGTGTGTCCTGGTGGGGAAAAGTCAAATATTTGTATATCGACTTATTGTTGAAAATAGTATAGCATTAATAATTTAGCACCTGAGCATCAAAAATGATTATTGTAGGTGAAAATGATACCATGACATCAGTGAATCATTAGTCTGCATGGGTTTGGCAATATAGCCACTAAAACAATTCGTGAAAAAGATGGTAAAACCTTCTCTCTGAGGAGTGGTATGAAGGCAATTGTGTTTATACAGCAATATAAATATGCACATAGAAGGTAAATGGGTATTGCAGTATCTAAAATATAGTTGATGCTCTGCCTTTCTCTGCATGTAGCTTCAAGCACAAATTGGCAAGGTAAGTACCATGCTATGGTCTGAATGCAAATAAAATATGTACATGTACATTTACATATACACACATTTACATACAGTCACAACCTGGGCCGGGGCTGCAGTTGATAGTGAGCCATAGGACTGTACACCAGGTATGTTGGGTTAAGCACTGGGTAATGGTGAACTGGGCACTTAACCGATTATACGCTAAATTTAATTTGCGCACGCGTACATACGTAACGCGGAATTGTTTTCAACAAATAATCATTTTTTGAGGTGTGGTTATGGTAGTTATTGCAGCAGCTGAACGGAGCGACTTTTGTATGGACGACCTTTGTTTTTTGGAATGCTGACTGGATGAACTATCTTCCCTTGCGTATGGATGGGCGCGATCTACTCATGTTCGAGCGTGCGATGGTGAAAAACGAATCTGAACGTAATGCTACCTCGTCTCTTAGTGTTTGAGGTACGTTGTAAACATATGCGATGTCTTTGTTGGGTACAATGACGACTTTCTTCAGTGAATATAGGCTATTTAGAGAGGGGGGGGGGAGGTTGTTGCAAACACAGCCATATATTCTATTTATAGCCCGTCCGCTTGTATCTTCCTTATTGTTAGCTATTTTAGCTATAAACTTACACATGTATTGTTTGTTTGTTTGGTACTTTTGTGGCATGATAAAAGTATATCTATTTGCTGTACGTGTCAGCTACATGTATTCACACTCTCTTCATACAGTGGCACCACTATGCACCCACACTATCACCTGCCCACACACTCCTTTTCACACTCCCCTTGTCACCCATTTGCCTTGTACACACACCACCCAATGCACGCACTCCATAATGACACACCCTTTCTAGACATATCTTTGTCACACCCTCCCCCTTGTACACACCCACTGTAATACATCCATTCCACATCTACCACCCTGCAGTCCCCTCACAGCATGTATTCCACTTGTTAGCACCCTGTGTGAACTCTGGCACACTACAGCACCTACACATAGTGATGTGAAGGTGTGGAACCCTTGCACACACACACTTCATTGACTCTTCTATCATATGCATGCACATCGCTTGTCATATACACCTTTGTACACACCACCCATTGTGCACTCTTTATCACTCCAACTCCTTGTCATACTCACACTCCACAGCACACCCACCTGCCAATTGCAATCCCCTTGTGAGGGAGTGTGTAGGAATCTGTAGTGTGTGAGGGTGTGTGAGGGAGTGTACAAAGGTATAACGTGTTTACAAGTGGTGTGTGTACAAGGGGTGTGTGTGAGGGAGTGTGTACAAGGTGTAGTATGTTTGCAAGTGGTGTGTGTAGAGAGGGTGTTTCCGAGGGTTGTGTGAGGGTGTGTGTAGTGGGTCTGTGAGGGAATGTGTAGTGTGTGTGAGGGTGTGTGAGGGAGCGTGTACAAAGGTACAGTGTGTTTACAAGTGGTGTGTGAGGGAGTGTGTGTACAATGGGTGTGTGTATAGAGGGTTTTCCAAGGGGTGTGTGAGGGAGTGTGTAGTGTGTGGGAGGATGTGTGTAGAGGGTGTGGTGTGTACAAGGGGTGTGAGAGGTGTGCATTGCACTGTGTAGAATGGCAAGAGTGTGACAAGGAGATTTATGTGTGTAGATTAGATGTGTGTGATAGGTAGTGTGTGCAGTGGGTGGATGTGTACAAGGGGTGTGTGGGGTAGGCATGCTGTGCACCCTCTACACAATCCCTCACACACCCCTTGTGTGTACACTCAGTAACACCCTCTCTACACACCCCTTGTACATACGTATACTCCCTCACACAACCTTGTACACACCATCCATTGCACTCTTTATCAATCCAACTCCTTGTCATACTCACACTCCACTGCACACCCACCTGCCAATAGCAATCCGGTCACTGCATGTACACATCCACCCACTGCACACACTCCCTTATCACACACATCTAATCTACACACATAAATCTTCTTGTCACACTCTTGCCATTCTACACAGTGCAATGCACAGCACCCACTTTACTATACTCCTCACACACCTACCCTCTTCACACACCTCTTGTAAACACACTACACCTTGTACACACTCCCTCACACCCTCTCTTACACACCCTCTACACACACCCTCTCTATACAAACTCCCTCACATACTCCTTGTACACACACTCCCTCACATACTCCTTGTACACACACTCCTTGTACACACACTCCCTCACACACACCCCTTGTACACACTCCCTCACACACACCCCTTGTACACACACTCCCTCACACACACCCCTTGTACACACACTCCCTCACACACACCCCTTGTACACACTCCCTCACACACACCCCTTGTACACACACTCCCTCACACACACCCCTTGTACACACACTCCCTCACACACACACCCCTTGTACACACTCCCTCACACACACCCCTTGTACACACACTCCCTCACACACACCCCTTGTACACACACTCCCTCACACACACCCCTTGTACCCACTCCCTCACACACACCCCTTGTACACACACTCCCTCACACACACCCCTTGTACACACTCCCTCACACACACCCCTTGTACACACACTCCCTCACACACACCCCTTGTACACACACTCCCTCACACCCCCTTGTACACACACTCCCTCACACACACCCCTTGTACACACACTCCCTCACACACCCCTTGTACACACACTCCCTCACACACCCCTTGTACACACACTCCCTCACACACACCCCTTGTACACACACTCCCTCACACACACCCCTTGTACACACACTCCCTCACACACACCCCTTGTACACACACTCCCTCGCACACACCACTTGTACACACTCCCTCACACACACCCCTTGTACACACACTCCCTCACACACACCCCTTGTACACACACTCCCTCACACACACACCACTTGTACACACTCCCTCACACACACCCCTTGTACACACACTCCCTCACACACACCCCTTGTACACACACTCCCTCACACACACCCCTTGTACCCACTCCCTCACACACACCCCTTGTACACACACTCCCTCACACACACCCCTTGTACACACTCCCTCACACACACCCCTTGTACACACACTCCCTCACACACACCCCTTGTACACACACTCCCTCACACACACCCCTTGTACACACACTCCCTCACACACACCCCTTGTACACACACTCCCTCACACACCCCTTGTACACACACTCCCTCACACACCCCTTGTACACACACTCCCTCACACACACCCCTTGTACACACACTCCCTCACACACACCCCTTGTACACACACTCCCTCACACACACCCCTTGTACACACACTCCCTCACACACCCCTTGTACACACACACCCCTTGTACACACACTCCCTCACACACACCCCTTGTACACACACTCCCTCACACACACCCCTTGTACACACACTCCCTCACACACACCCCTTGTACACACACTCCCTCACACACACCCCTTGTACACACACTCCCTCACACACACCCCTTGTACACACACTCCCTCGCACACACCACTTGTAAACACACTACACCTTGTAGTGTACACACACTCCCTTACACACACCCCTTGTACACTCTCTACACACATCCCTTGTACATACCCACACCCTCTCTATATATACCCCTTGTTCATACCACCTTTTGTAGACACAATCCCTCACACACACATATTGAGTGTACATAGCATTTTTTTTGTGTTGACAATTAGCCTTAACCTTTCATGTCAGATAAACACATAGTCATGTACTCATATACACTACATTGCAGAGACTGCCATTGTGTGTCCTTTCTGCAGATCAACACGTTCATCAAGCTCGTCAGGCTCGATACAAAAGCTCTCCAGGACATCGTCATCCGTATCTAAAAGTTTCCAAGACCTCTTCACGGTCCATCCTGCGCGAGCGCTTTGTCATTCTCTATCAAATTATATTATCATTGGAATGTTATTCATTGCATTCGTTGTTTACTTTGTCCACAGTTTAGCAAGAAACCCACAATAGCAAGCCCACTCGTTCGACAATAAAATGAACAGTATAGGGACTGGTTAATACCGCTTTGCAAGTTTCAGAACCGAACGAACCACCGACTGTGGACGGCGCTTCTTGTACCGTAGTGTATACAGCTGGACTCAAATTTGAGTCTACCGCGTTTTACGAGTAATAATTATTGGACTCAAATTTGAGTCTTCCGCGTATAATCGGTTAATATTGGTGGGACAATTGGTCAAGATATTGCAATCATAGATATTTGATACATGGATTGGAAACCTCTCACGTGATCCATTAGGACTCGTACAACATTTATTTGCAATCCGCGTTTCACTTTTTCGGTGCGTGGGCGTACAGTTATCCTAGCTTTTTGAGCTTTTACTGGTAAGAAGTGCTCGTATAGGTTAGTTGTCAATCTGTATACAACCCTAGTCATTGTTAGACTGTATAGTGAGTATGGTAAGTCGTATAGGAACCATCTAAGCAGTTTCAGATACTTCACTATGAAAGCTATGAGGTTGACTAACCTACATGTATCTGTAGCGTGTAGTTCCTAGCGTGTACGGTGTTAGCTGCTATATAAGGCCCACTGTTTGTGCGACTGTAACACGTTTTCATATGCACGTCTGTAAGATTAAAAGACTGAAAAGTGTAGTGCACACATCGTGGTGTATGGTGAAGTGTATCTTTTAGCTTGTCGTGCTATGTATGAGCTTGTGTTAAAATTTTTGGGTAACATGTTATAATTGACGTATATACACAGCAAGGCTTTGTGCGACTGTATCGTGAGTACGGTAAGTCGCATGGGAACCATCTAAGCAGTTTCTGATACTTCCCTACGAAAGCTATTAGGTTGCCAGCGTAAATCTGTCATATGTCTGTAGTGTGCAGCTCGTTCGTAGAGTGTAGGGGTATAATGCGCACTGTTGTTTGTGGGACCACGTTTTTATATGCACGCCTGTGAATTAGAAGACTGAAAAGTGGAGTTCACATGTCGTGGTGTATAGGGATGTGCGTTCTATCAGCTTGTATTAAAAAATAAATAAATCTTTATACACAGCTAGCCATAAAACCCCAGCTAACGACCACTTCCGGCGAAACTCGGACTGCTTGTGGCTAATGACATTCATTGCTGGGTTACCAATCCATGTATCAAATATCTATGTTGCAATTCACTCACGTGTATGTCTACTTTTTTTTGCAGGCAACATCACAAATGTGTTAATTATGATTTGTGTTTATCAGCTAATTCTATAAGTGTATCTGCTTATTCACATTCATACATGCTTGGCCAATCGACTTTATGTTAGCTCAAACTAAGTAGGAGCTTGCCTAAGGTTCTCAGTCCATCCGACATGCACTGTTGTCATGATACTGGATTGGTTGGAATGTGCCCCTCCCCTCCCCCCAAAAAACGAATGTAGGCACTCCCTCTCCAATGTTCCCTACCTGCAATCACTCCTTTTGTGGCTGCAGTGACTGTGTGTCATGCAGTTTTAGAGCACATAATAAATATTTTGTCAATGTGCTGAAGCATGCATTATATTGTAATGAAGTTTTAATTTTTTTACTTGCAGCACACGATTTTCTAATAAGATAAACAATTTCAAGCATTGCTGGAAGTCAGATTCACAGAGAAAATATCCCTAAAGATACTCCAAATATATATTACAGATGATCCTGCTACGACAAATAACTCCTCTCCTTCATGCTGATATTATTTGTAAAAACAACATTGATGATGGAAGCAGAATGGAAAAATTATGATGAATTCAACAAAATGATTAGAACTATTACCTCACTGTGAACTGAAAATGAACTTATCAAACAGCCAGCTAAGACCCCTCAAAACTTACTAACCTTAATGAGATTCTTGTGTATTGAACTAAATTCGAACCTCTGCCCTGCATATCCATGGCTGCCCATAAGGTCCCTAGTCCATGATTTGCAGAGCCACAGTTCAAATTAATAATGCCAAAACTATTGTCATGTATCAAAACATGGGGGGGTTATTTCAAATTTCTTGTTTCTACTACTCTGAAAATATGTACTGGGTCACACTGAATGTGAAAATGAATTTCTAAGAATTTTTAACCCCCTGTACATACCCCTTGAAGTTTCTGCACATATCATGAATGGGATGGCATGTGTAGAAACAAACATTGGAGGTGTAGGCTACTTTAAATCAGGCTGATGCTTTTGTGCATTATTACTTAGTGGAGGTATATGTGATATACTACTACAGCAACATACCCTGCTATTCAACAGCTCTATCTCTTGCCTGTAGAACAGAATGCTGCAAGCTCATAACTTTGGACAAGGCTGTATTTAACTTTGTCACTGATAATATTCTAGGTATCCTTTTGAAATATGAAGGAATATAGAAGCAATTTGTACTTTAAAACACATTCAGTGTTACACAGTACATATTATCAGAGTGGTAGAAAATGAATAACACACGTGCCTCATGTTTTTATGTCATGATGTGCTTATCAACTCAATTGTGTGAAGTTTTCAGGTAATAGGAAGACTGCCATTTTAAAAGAGGGAATGCATCAATAATGTTGCAAGTTCCCAGGTCATAGTGGACCAACATGTGGATAGTTTTTTTTTGTTATGTGAGGATGTGCTTTTAAATACCTATCCAGTTAATTAATCTTGCACAAAATGAATTGTGCATGCATACTGTTTAGGTACGAAAACCTCTGTGCTAAATGAGGGTGTGCATTCATTGAAAATGTAACATTGTGAGTTTCTAGCTGTGTGCGTTATTCATTTAAACACCTGTATGTTTTAGATAATGGAGACGATTGCAGTTTTAAAATAAGGTGCTCTTTGCATCATGATTATGAATCTTATCACTAGTTCTGTGTGCGCTGTTGCTTATGTGCTTATCACGAGAGTAAAAAATTTATACATCTGTTTGTTTACCATAACTCTGCAACCAAACATGAAGTGAAGATACCAATTACATTTTTGGATTCAGCATGCATTTTTGTATCATGTTGTAAGTTATTGGTGCATCACATGATATGTTTACATTTCCGAGTAACATAAGGTTATTGTTTTGTAAGTCATGAACGCATTGAGTTAAGATTTCAAATTTATATAACCATTACACCGTTATAGTCTGCATATTCATGAGCAGTTTGAGCTTTACAAACCACGTAGTTATGGAGATAGGTACAAGATTATGAAGGTCCTCGTCCCAAGACTTATTTTGTGATGAAATAAGCAGTCTCAGTCACGTGATACAAATCGGAGGTGGATCTGCAATGCCCCACCTCCTTCGTGGGTGTTATGAGTCAGTAATGACATGTTTACATCCAATATGGTGCGCACTAATTAGCACAATCGTACAGACAGATACTACTACGGGCTGATAAGAATTTGACATGCAATGCCATTCTGTGAGTTAGGAAACGGAGACGCACACGTGTTTCCACGCGTGTGACATAACACATGCGAAAATCAAATCTAAGATCACAGCTCTCTCGGAGCTAATAGCCTACAGCAGCATCGCATCCCAAGCAGCACACAGCAATTTGTACGCCTATCTAATTTTGTCTCTTAGCTTGCTACATATGGGTACTGCCTGTGCTGGATTAAAGATAACTCTTGTGTTATGTGAAGTGCCATTTAATACTGTAAGGAAAGCATTATGCCATACATATGTGAAGGATCAGTGAGTATTCAAGCCTCCAATGGCAGAAATGCTTTTTTATTTTTATTTTGCAGAGGCTAACCATCGTACCACACGCTCTGACTCGCTTCGCTTAGTCCGCCTTGAGTTAATTCGATGCTCGTACCTCCTGTGTCCCATATTGTTGAATTTGCTTATATGGCTCTCCTTACAGATCTTAGTAACAGTTTCTATCTTGAAAGTAAGCTTCCTGCTCTTTCCTCAACCTTACACCTAACTTTGATGGTAACCGCGGCATTATTTGCAAACGAAAAAGTAAAGTAATCCTAAATATTGTTTTTTCTAAAAGAAATAAAGATTTGAATGACTAAAATGGATAGCGCTGTTTGGATGAAAGCCTACATAAGCTAAATAATCATCAATACCGTTCGAATTGATCTTGATACGAGCGGTGTAAAGTCATCCTTAATTCAGGATTTCCGAAATAGATTAAAGGTTAAGAGACTCAAGTATATGTGTGCCTAGAAAGCTTTGTGCTCTTGAAAATATTTGTTAAAGCTACAAATTACAGCTGTTGGAACTTCAGATTACTGGAAAGATGACTGGTTTAAGAGAGGGATTTTGTGAGCCACTTACCTAAGCTCCATAGATCAAAGTCGTGGTGCGAGTGAGTATAAGCTAAATTGCATTTCAGAATTTCCAGGAAGAATTATAAAGCAATGGATAGTTCCAGTGCAGAGGCTTGTACATTAGTTCACTCAAGCATGTCAGGTGAAGGGTCCAGTGAGAGAGATAGCTTGGATGTTCCGAAAGAATGTCTGTATCCATTAGATGTACTTAGTCCACGCCAAGAATTATGTGCAAGATTGGTCTCTATCTGCTGTTGGCACGCAGTTATTCCACAAGGAATCTGTTGATAAAGAAATTAGTTTGGATGATGGTCTCTACACAAGCTGAGTTATATGCTCATGCAACACAAAATTGCTATTATGCCATGTATTTCACCATTATCTGATGTACCAGATGTCTGTATAAGCCTTCAGGACTGATCAAATTACTTCAATTGCAACCAGGAACATACTTGGTGAAGGCAAAAGAAGGCCCTGATGGATGTGTAAGGCATAGTGTGTACAACCAGCAAAGGCCTAGGAAGTATTGAGTCACATTACATGATCATTTCGATGTGGGTTCCCCTAGAACTGGTCACAGATTCATCAGACGTAGCTACAGTGTATAAACACATTTTATGCAGAACTATCCAAACAATCAGAAATGGTTAGCTGTTTGAGTTGTCTGCATAACCAGATCTTGGACATGGTCGGTAACCCCAGGGAGAAAGACAAGGTGACAATTACCTGTATATTGGCTCCCATTGTGATCAACACCTTTATGAACCTAGAGAAGCATCTAGGACCTTATTAATATCAGGTTCCTCCTCATGTGTAGGGCCAATGTCTGAAGGTAGTTGCTTGTCCTCAGCTCGACAGCAGTGATTGACTTCCTTCAGTCCTTAGCCCAACTTGAGGAGGAATCAGATATTTATCAGGCACGGGCCTACTTGTATGAACACTTCTTCATAATGTACTGGCTACTGCTAGCAAATGTTAGGTTCATTGCTGCCCTTCATGCCACACATCATAGAAAGCTCACTGCAAAAAATCTCGTGCGTAAAGCATTCAGACAGCCAAAAGAGAAACAGTTCATTCACTGTTCTAGCTGCTGCAACTAATGATGACAGTGTGTATACCAGTCTAAGAGATATTGGCAGAAGAAGAGTATGAGCAAGAGAACTTTGGGAATGACAAAAATGCCAGTATCCTGGCAAAACGTGCTGAGTCATCATGGCAGTGTAGTGTGACCCTTAGCCATGCTCTCTTGAGCATCGCACAGCTGACAAATCTCTTGCCCTTACCACCAAAAGCCTTGAAGAGGGCAGATTTCAAATATAATGGGAGTCCAAAGGCTTTTGTGAAAGTCGTTGTAGTGCTCTTCACATTTCTGGAAGCTTAATGGCCTCACAAAATAGTTTTTCATTAGCTTCAGTTAGATGTTATCCATTGGGGATGTAATTGTATCTCGCTCTCCGACGCAGCTCTGCAAAGTGTATGACTCGAAACAGCAGCCATTTCATACTAAAAATTCACGACTTCTAAAGTCCTCTATACATGTTACAATGAGGGTGGGGGTGGAGTAGGGTATCCCACAAAACCGTGCTATAAAATTCATGACTTCATTAATTGCACAGACCACACCACAGGTAGTAACTAGTAATTTACATTGGATTAGTGATCATCGTATAGCGGTTAATGAGTAGGATTCATTGAACCCTTGTGGAGGTGGCAGTAATAAGAAGCAATTTGATTTGACAGTTTTAACTTGGTGCTGGTTCACGATCGCTTCAGTAATCGTTTTTGTTGTTGTTGCTGCAAATTATGATCGGTATGGGTTTTGAATTTACATATCTGTCATATTAAAGGTATGTCCAATTTGTAGACGCAGAGATTTGTAGACGCAGAGGACTTAACTGAATGCTATTTTTTCCCATGCAGTCAATATTTTGCATTTCTGTTTCCATGTAGGTAAGATAATCATGTAGTCATGATACGGTTGTTTTGAATGACCATACGTGACCTTATTCAGGGCATTCATGGCAAGTGGGAAATAAATGTTTAGCCTTGAAACAGAAATCACCTAAAATTCATTCATTCTTTAAAATGAGTCATTCAACTGAATTGGCACCTATTACAACCAATCCCACTCAATATGAAGAAACTAGGTTTGACATTAGTATTGAGCACAATTCCAGTGATAGTCTAGGGGATTTTGGCTCATTGACAACTACTTCAGCTACAGCAACAAATGTCGTTACATGAACACAGGAGGAATGTAGTAATAGTGCACCTGTAGAAATTCTGTCTGATGAGTGCTGCTCACGTGACATTACTGGAGATGACATAAACAATGTTGGCCTCATCACTGCAGGACATGCATCTGCTTTGCCTCAAAAATATTCTGAAAGAGAAAGTTCCTTTGCCATCACCAACTCCAGTTCATCGCTATACAAATGGTGGGAAGATATTCGAGCCTACTTTAAAACTCACTGGCTTGATGACTATAGTTGGCTTGTCTGACCACCCACCATCACAGAGTGGTGTTTACTCCAAGTACTGCATGCTTTTTGCAAAGCAGCCTCAGAGAAAATGTCGTGGGGAAGGTCAATTAGGAAAATTAGTTTTGACACCTTTTAAGGATTTTAACAATGCCAAAGGTAAGAAAGGGGTGCTTGAGAAATGTCAATATGATGCTGATTTCTACTGCAATGTGACAAGCCAAATATTAGGATAGACAGTATCCTTGACTAAGATTGCAGGAACTAGCTGCATCAAACCCATTGGCTCTCAAGAGTATGGTGGAGTGCATTTTGTACTGATGGTAGGTAAGGAATATCTTTTCGTGGCCATAGAGATGATGCAACTGCCAGTCCAAATTGTAACAAAGGAAATTTTTTTTATCCTTGATAGAATTCAGAGCACTGACTGACGCAGTGTTTGGTACATTTTTAGAAAATGTACCAAGGAATGTAATATACATATCCAAAAACAATTCAGAATGAATTGATAGAAATATGTTGACACCGGTGACCCAAACAATCCAGTCGTATAGCAAGCATTTTTAGATCTTATGCAGCTTGAAAGAACTAACTCAGAGACTGTATGCACAAAGCGTGTTGAGTGCTATACATCACGTAATATTGACTTAAACAAAGTACATGCTCAGACGTATGACACAACAAGCTACATATCTTCTTCTCTAAATGGCGTTCAGGGCAGATTTTGATCCAATTATCCAATCGCCATAATTTGCCTTGCAATGCCCACATTTTAAACTATTCTATCAGTGCAAGTTGCAAGTTGCAACCCATACGTAATGTCATAGACACAATAAATGAAACCTTTCTATTTTTTCACAATTCACCCAAACGTCAAACATTCCATGAACGTGTTCTTCTCCTTGACAATTTTAGTGCAGCAAAGCGAACTAAAGTGAAAGGCTTGTGCCGCACACGATGGATGAAGGGCCATGAAGCATACAAGTAGCTTTTTGAACTAGCACCAGCCATTGTAATGACAACATATATGATGCCTCATCACCACTTGTACGAAGATGTAGTAGCTGACTGCTCATGGGAAAAGGAAACAAAAGAAAAAGAAAATGGCTTAGTATCATCCAACAAATGGTTTGAAAATAATGTGGCCTGCTCTGTAACCACTGAAAGGCACAGCAAAACTGCAGAAAAGAGAAGTGGATATTTATGATGCATATATGAAGATTGATGATACTATATCCTTGCTTCAGGCATTCAGAGGAAATGTTGATACATGTATATGAGGAGGCTAAACTGCTAGCAGAATTGATAGGGTCCATAGAAGAAAAACCACGAACTGTTAGAGCAGGGATGCGACAGGAGCATTGCTCCAATGTACAAGTAGCAGAGCTGAGGGTAGTTATTGGATTGGAGGATTGCAGAGCTTTGCTCCATGGCAACCCAGGCAGATGGAGGGCATGGAGGCTAAGAATGGTGTGTCTGAACTTAGCATAGATGAATAATTTTGTAGTCACGTGATTTTAATTGATGAGAATTGAACATGAAGTGTTGCACGCATAGTGAAGTGAGCGTGGAAAAGATAGTTAGAAGCCCGCCTGTTCGTCGTACATGGTCCTTCAAGCCTTAAACAACGCAATATAACTGATCAGGATAGCGCTAGAGTTCGAGCAGGTCTACTACTCGAATTATCGCCCAGGCTCATGAAGCCATCGAGTCCATGCAAACTAGTCTCACTACATTCAAACGCTTTGTTTCTACCCTTCGTGAGAAGACAGACATCATTTTGAAGTTAGACTGAAGTTACCTTGGAAGAGGAAGATCAGATGTCATTAAGGAGATCGAAAAAGCCGACGTTTACATAGAAAAGATTGAAGAAGCCAACGTTTACCGAGAGAAGATTGAACTAGCCATTATTGCAATTGTACAGGCTGTTATTGGCATGAAGGCAAGTCGCATTGTCAGTGACCGTTCAGAAGATAGGACTCAACCCTCGAACGTTTCGGTGGACACCCCCTAACGAAACACTAACCCGTTTGACCAGCTGCTAGCTGGAAACTCTCGTCCTACGTCTCCATCCCAAATCCAAAAGCATACTACCGCTTCGAGAACAATTTCACCACATGACGACGGTACACGTTCAAGCCCTCCTCCTGCATGATCCCCAGTCCACACAGCTGAGCGCATGGACCAAAGGTAAAACTCCCGAAGCTTTCATTTAATGGTGAGCCAACGTATTGAATCACATTTGAATAATCTATACACGACAACTCTGAGCTTTCTGATGCTGATCGTTTTAATTATTTACACTCATTGCTCGAGGGTACTACTATTTCTGGCCTGTCCCTGACTTCCACCAACTATGCTGAGGCAATTGCCTTACTCAAGAAGAGGTTTGGTAACAGACAACAGATCGTAAAAAAACACATGGATCAGCTTTTAGCTTTAGAACCTGTTACTTCCCTGCGTGATCTTAAGGGACTCCGATGACTGTATGATAAAATCGAGGCTCACGTCAGAAGTCTGAAGGGACTTGGCATTTCTTCTGAATCATACAGCAGCATGTTATCTTCAGTCCTAATGAGCTCAAGAGCTGTGTGTGATTGTCAGTAGACAGACTGGAACAGACCCCTGGAATTGCGATGACTTGATGCAAATGGTTGAAGGGGAACTTGAAGCAAGAGAGAGAGCCACTGTAGCCTCCATAGAACCAGCTGCGCCTTCACGAAGGGCTGGCAAGGTGGACCCAACTATATCTGCCGTCTTGCTTCAAAGGAACTCACAGCCTTACAGGAATCGGAGGCATGAGATTGCCCACAATTACAGCAAACTCATACACCTGTACTGTTACAGACAGCAGTGAGACGATTCTTTGCAATCCCTATCAGTTGTCCTTATCTACTTAAACTAGAATCATCCTTGATAGTGGCAGTCAACGCTCTTACATAACTCAAGGACTAAGGGAAGACTTGGTTTTGTGTCCAGAAAGAGTGGTTGTTAAGACATTTGGCTCCACAGATGAGAAGGCACTCCAATTGTGACTTGTCAAGTTGCTCAGATGGAGACAACCTGGTGCTAGAGTTCCTTGTTGTTCCACTCATTTGTGAGGCATTGTCAGGTCAAGTCATAAGCTGTGCTCTCGATAATTACCCACACTTGGTAGGACTGAATCTGGCAGAAAAGGAGTAGCCGTAACCAAAGGAATTAAATAGCCCTGTACCATTGCAAAGCCTGTAACATTAACGGTTTAACCGCTGAAGACGGATTTATCCGTCATGAATAATTAGACACGTAACCGCCAATGACGGATTTATCCGTCATGGCAACATAGGGCTAAAAGAGCGTACGACAACTTCGCACAGAATTGTTTCTATTTAGCCAAACCTTGTATATAACTAGTAGACAGGTATGCGAACAGGTATCAACAAGGTTTCAGTATCGCTCCGTTGACAAAAATACGTTTCTATAGTGCCCAAAAGTTATTAAATTTGGGTGTGTCCGAGCATTATGTGAGGACAGCTGGTACGGTCGTATTGAACGGTATATTGGTGTCTTGAAACGTTACAAAGATGACTCAGGGTCAAGACAACATGTTGTGAGTTAGTAGTGTTCAGCTTTCCTAAAGAAAGAAAACGGCAAGAGTTCAAAATATGCTCCATGATAAATAATGTTGGGACAATTCAATGTACGGCGCTCGTGCGTACGCTTGCACAGTTCAGCTTGTTTTCACGCAACAAATCGTATATAAAATACATGCCTTCATCCTTGAATACTTGCCTAACAGTCCAGCGACGATAGTAGATAGATTTCAAGTTCATAGCGTCTATGGCAACGGGAGCGTCTCTCTAGATAGCCGACTCATTCACTCACGGTAGGTTACAGATACCTTGCCAGTGTGCTACAAACAATCAGCTCATACCAGCGTGTAGAGAAATCACTACTCTAACTGAATTTCAAAAGTTGCCCTTAGAAGACTTGTTCGGTTCAAAAGTTATTTGGTGCCAATGACACTGTATCTAAAAATAGCTAATATCAATAATTAAATTCCGCGGTTACGTAGCATATTTGATAATTAATTTAGCTGGTAAACCGTTAAGATATTGCCAAATTCGAAATCCGGTCCTTTTAGGACGTTAAAGCATAAATTGTGTAGTATACCTATTTAACGGTATTGCCACAAATTATAAACGATAAACATTGCCATACTATTTATTTATTTTTGTGCTACCTAAGTCTATGGTAGTAAGGTTTTGGTAGTTATCTGGTGATTTTGCTGCAAAATGAATTCTGACCAATTTGAGAGATACTGCGAAGCAAAAGAAGACCTCCAATCGAGTGCCACTGATTTTATAGAAGTATGCCAGACGATGACTACGGAAATGGAAGTCGTAAGCAAAGTTATTAAGTTTAAGACCGATTTTGGCAGAAATATTTTAATACGAAAGAGAAATAAAGGGATACACCGCTCCTCCACCTCAAAATGCTGCAAGCTGATTCGCTAATGTTCTTGACCCTATTCCACCGCCGTTTAGTATAGACACTGGAGCCAGTAACTACACTTATATGGCAAGTAGTGCAAGCGACGTTCAAAGCATGATGACTTGACTCTATGACGTCTCCAATGATTAAAGCTATCTGACGAGGTTTCGGTAGAAGAACTTAAATTATGCCTACAACAGATGCAGCTGTAGACAACATGTGGAGTAGTACAAGCACCAGCTGTTGCTGTTGTGTCTACAATGAAATTCATATATAGCGCTGAATATTGATTTAGTATCGGAATGGAGTGTACTGATAATTTAATTATAAAAAAAGAGCATATGATAACTATGATTGGAATTTTGACTATAAAATAACACACTGAATTCGTACACTACCCTACTGACAAGGGAGGTACCATGCTATTGCACGGAGCTACCTTTGGGGATCATAGCATTGTACAGACACTGCTAACTTATGGCACAGATTATGATGTAAACCATCAGAATGACGATGGCCTTACCTCCCCTCCACGTCATCACTATGGCAGGCAACTAGATACATTGCGCCTGTTGCTTAAATATTGTGACAACCGCTAGTTGCCAATAGGAATTCACTAAACTAAGGAAATGGCACAATTCCTTGACGTTGTGTTTAATGTGGGTTTGCCATGGCAACAAGATGGGTTACCTTGATAAGGTCATTAGGAGCAATATGTTTACCCGGGGGTACAATTGGACACCTGGGTGGGCAGCAAAAAAAGTTTTTGCGGTTCGATCACGAAAAGGCTTTAATCCTTTCGGTACGCATTAAATGCTAGCGGACCTATCCAATACACTTCGACCAATCCACATGGAGTAATGGTTAGCAATGTTTTTAGTCATCAATACCTTGACACTGATGAAAGTATTGAACAATCATCCTACGGTGGCAGTGATTACAAGACAACTTTGACAACTTTGCAACAAGCTCCCCACAAAAAAACTGTGCTTTGTTAATGCCTTTTAACTGAATGAGTTTTTCCCCTATATGTAAACTGCCATCAGTGCCAATAGAGAGTCCTCAGCACAGGAACGAGTCACCCACAGCTTCAAGTGTACAAAAATCAGCAAGAAAAAATTCTACTGTTTTAACATCATCCTCGGTGCCTAAAATACCTCAAGCATTCAAAACCAATGCAGCACCATTTTGGATCGAATCACTGCATTTGCTGATGTCAGATTATGATGCGCTTCTGCATGGAAGTTGGGGTTACAGACAACACTGTAAATGCAGGACAAATCATTATCAAATATACATTTCCTCACATCTGTGGGCTGCAGAACATTTGACTCGGCATGAATCTTCAATTTGATGTTCAGGCAGCGTTTCCCACAGCATAGCAAAAACAGTGCGCTCCGCCCTGTTTGAATTTTGCGGGGAAATGGGCGTGGCCTTTACTCATTCGCAGTTTGCGATCGCGCGAGCGCATAAATCACGATAGAAATTGAACGCGCGCGACGGACTGTTTGAACCAGTGCAATCGGCCAAAAGCGGACAGCACCCCCCCCCCTTCACTGGTCGAATTGGCCAATGCGAACGTGGGCGGTACCGCATACGCTAATTAATCATTAATTATTCATGAGCGCCCTGTTTGAAATGCATTCTGAGGGAAACACTGTTCAGGCAACAGAATTTGTTCAAATTCTGCATATAGATGGTAACCATAGGATTACAATTTCGACAATGGGATGCAAAGTAGGAGAAGTGAATCTGTATGATTGCAACCAATGTGAATCCCTCGCTTCTACCATAGATATAACACATAGGGATTGGCAACACCAGGCTCTCAATGGTAATAGGCTCCTTTCGGATGTAACCCCGTAACGGCGGAAGAGCAGTAAATGAATAAAATTGAGCAGTAAATGAATAAAATTGAGCATGGCGGTGTTGACTGATATTCCAGACCAAGACTTCAAGTTTGAGTTTTAAGCCCTATACGTAGCGTTATGGACAAATACAGTGTACCAATCTGTTCTATCCGAGTTTCTGAAGGCATGCGAAGGGACTGGGAAGCAGGGCTATCTGTTACTTTTGTCACAAATTCATTCGAAGGATGCGTACAAAAGGCTATATATCTCCATAAGGGTATATCATAAGTCTGTGGAACAAACACAAAGGCACAGTTTAATCACTTCATCGTATTTAGGACAATTCAGGTTTGGAGCAAGTGTGTAAACTACGTTCAAAACAGGTACAACAAACTACAGATATGTAACGGGTACGAGTACCCATCAGTATCTTGTGTTAGGTACAAAGAGTTCCAGATCAGCTTGGATGAGGGCACGCAGGGACAAAATTACAATGCAAGGAGGGGTCATGCGTTCATATATTTACGGGCACACGACTACCAAGGGTACAACTAGTTGGGTCGCGCAATAATTGGGCCAATATAGCGATAAATCTTGCTCGTATCGCTTTTCTTTTGTATCTATAAATATCTCTCTGAACACATATCCCAGTACGACACCCAGTAGTATTGAGCTACATATAGTCACAAATATTAATATCAGGTAAGTAGTAGGTAAGGAGGAGTAGGGGTAGTGGTAGGTAAGGGGAGGAGTAGTAGGGGTAGTAGGTAAGAGGAGGAGTAGGGTAGTAGTAGGAATAGGGGTAGGCATAGTTTCATTTACAATGTAGCTTGGTGTGCGTGTGTGTGTGCGTGCGTGCTGTAGTAAACCCTTGAATAAGTACGACTAAAGGGGGTGAGGCGTGCGGAAGGAAGGCCTCTCGTTACACTACTGCAGTGTTACATGCACTGGAGTGTAGGGACGGGTCAGTAACATTTTTTATAAGTACGCGGGGGAGAGAGGGAGGGGATTGAACTCAGCCCACACACACTCTACTATGTATCACACAGAGGCTCATATCACATATAAGTATAGAGGCACTCATCACCCAACAAGCACATATCACACAGGTACACACAAATAAACATTAAAGTCCACACATCCCAACGTCAATTACATACCACCTACCACTTAGTCTACATACATTCTTATTACACCACACATCCCATACATCTCCATCGTGTTCCTACATCACCACTGTACACTTCCTCTTTCACCATCATCCCTCCCCCACCCTCCATCACAACAACCCACCCACCACTATACCTCCATCACCATGTACCCAATCACCACTGTGTTCTACATCTTCTCCCCACCCACCATCACCCCAGTACCTCCATTTTTCATCACATCACCACAGTACCCCTCCATCCACTGAGCATCCAACTGTCAACAACTCTCAAAATCACCTAGTACACAATGCAAACTATACTCAAACAAGCTGCATCACCCATTACACCCTCCACCAAAAGTAATTGTAGGTGTGTGGGGATATACATGTATATGAAGCTTGTGTGAGCAAAGTTAAAACAAAACTTGAAATGCAGTAAAGCTTCATTAGTGGCCTAGAAGATACGTGAATGGGTCAAAATAAGCTGCTCCTACAGATAAAGGCGTAATATAGAGTATGCGTGCAATAATTAGAACTAAAGGGGGTGAGACAGGTGGAAGGAAGGCCCCTTGCGTTTGGCCAAACATTCTAATATGGGGAAGTACCCATGTTACACTACTGCAGAGTTACATGCCACTGGAGTGTAGGAATGGGTCAATGAAATTAAGTACGCTGATGGGGAGGGAGAGAGGGGGGTTGAGCCCCTCAGCCCACACATACATGTACTCTATGCCTATACATGTATCACACACATATCACAGAGGGGTACTCATCACCCCATAAGAACTATCACACAGGCACACATAACATTCTAAAGTTAAAATAAATTTCCCAAAGCCTATACATACCACCTACAATTTCCAACCACTTAGTCTACATTAAATTTTATGACTCTATACATCTAGCAAATCACAATCTGTTCCTACACCACCACTGTACCCTTCCCCTTTCACCATCATCTCTCCACCCATCCATCACAACTGTACCCTCACCTACCATCAACACTGTAACCTCCGCCCACCATGATACCTCCATCACCACTATACCCCTCCATCACCCAACCACAACTGTGTTCTACATCACTATTTCACCCTCTCCCCACCCACCATCACCCCAGTACCTCCACTTTTCATCACATCACCACAGTACCACTCCCACCATACAACTGTCAACAACTCTCAACATGATGTCATCTAGATTCACCTAGCAAACAACACAAACTATATTCAAACAAGCTGCATCATCCATTAAACGCATGAAACAGTTCACCCCTCCACCAAAAGTAATTGTAGGTGTATGGGATATATATGAAACTAGTGTGAGCAAAGTTAAAACATACCTTGCAATGCAGTAAAGCTTCATTAGTGGCCTAGAAAATACGTGAATGGGTCAAAAAGAAGCTTCGGTCGGCTTTGCAAGAGGGATTGAAACTGTTTGTCTTCAAGATTCTGTGACAAAACATGTCGATTCATTGGTGTCACTGTGGATGGACTTGTCCGCAAACAGTATTCCGCATCATAGTAATGATATTACGCAATAGTGGGCGTATATTAGAACATAATAGCTAATATATCAGCAAGTGATGTCTGGCGGAGAATTTGACATTCTTTCGTTTGTTTACTCTTTCCTGATAAACAATGACATGTTAAACGCAGCAGTAGGCCTGCGAACAGATGCCGACCAAAAAGTATGTGCCAGTTGCTAGGCCTAAGTAAATATGCTTTTTAGTACATAGTCAGCTGCTACGTACACAGACACACGCACATACACGGGCACACACGCACATACACAGACACGGACACACGCACATACACAGACACACGCACATACACAGACACACGGACACACGCACATACACAGACACGGACACACACACACACACACACACGCACATACACGGATACACGCACATACACAGACACACGCACAGACACACGCACATACTCTCACCAAACGCACACAACACACACATACACACAAAGCTGTACTCTCTGGAAAATAAAGCTCCGGAATACAGCTGCCAAACAGACAATCTCTAACGTCAGAGTAGTGTTGTAGTGAGGGTGAAGGCCATCGCCCTCGTCTGACAAACTAAAACGTAAATGTCTTCGCGTTTCTTTTTCTATTTTTTGTATTATGTCGTAAAGAAAGATCGACATGTTTGCATGGTAACAATATAACTATTTCCCCAGACCATCTTATATATGATGGATGGTCCAGGTCTGGAGGATGTTGTCAAGTGGTACAGAGGGATGTAAGTTGAAGTTATTAATGATCAATAAGCATGTGAAAATGCACAAGTAAATAAAAGCATTCTCTATGAGAAATTTGGTGGTACGGTATATAGGATTGGAATGGAAGGGAACAAGAGTCTAATAATAAGGGAAGATGTAATAGTCCTACATTTACATGAATACCATACCACACACATGCGCAATGCGCTTCCAATGTATACACACATACTTACACACAATCTCACTCCCAGGAGTACCAAACGGCCAGCTAGTGATGACACAACAGCTGCACCTCCAACCAAAATCAAGGGTGAGGGAGGTTGAAGGGTGTGGTATATCTGGGACAGTTGAGAAGTACTACATGTATCAATTTTATAGCATTTCATTGTTATTTGTATTTGTAGCCTGGAAATTACAAGTCTTGGCATTGGTCTAGGCACAAGCTTAAGGTGCATTACGAGCCTGGGCATTGTTGCATTATGAGCCTGGGCATTGGTCAGGGCACCAGGTGCATTACAAACAGATACATTATTGGCTACATATATAGTACATTGCTCTTCTCGTTCCACAGCTGTATTTAAGCCAACTGCTGTTACCAAGGTATGTTGATATAGTTCCATCAAAAGAAAAAAATAATGGCTTGTTACGTACAGTGCCGTCCACCCACAAGTTCACACTCGCGTGCGCTCGACTCGCGTATGACTCGATCGAGTGCAATAATGACTCTCGCGCCTTAGCTCAAAGCAAAACAGCTGGAACAAAAACATATACTATTAGTAGCTTGAAACTAACATAATCATCTGTAGGTATGCTGTAAATAGGTATTTGAGTGACGCTCGCAACAGCGCGCGTATCGAGGGCTAATTGCACTCGCTAATTGACTCGCACGCGACTCGCGCTCGACTCGCATACATGTGCGTGCGAGTGTGAACTTGTGGGTGGACGGCACTGTATCTTAGTAACACAGTTCAATGTCACATGAAAGAACTATTATTGTTTAAACACAAACCATTTATCTGGTGTGGGGGATTGAGGCTGTGATGTTTTCGACTTACTAATTAACTAAATGTTAGTGCAGTGTGTGATTGACTCGCGTGATGTTGGATTGAGTGTGCATGCTGTTTGAATCTGTTGCCATCGAGAGTAAGTATTTCACAGTGGTGACGAGGGTGGGATTACTAACCTAGTGGTGACGGACTATGGCGATTCACGTGGGAAGGGTGGAAGAGTTCGATGGCGCTGTGGACGACTGGCCCAGTTATATGGAGAGATTGGAACACTAATAAAATAGGAGCAGAACAGAAAAAAGCGGCATTTCTAGCGTGTATTGGCAAGAGAACGTACGGCCTTCTACGAGCTCTAACTGTTCCAGGTAAACCGGCAGACAAAACGTATAAGGAGAGTTAGTTGAGTTATTGGACGAAGCATTTGGCGCCGAAACCGTTACTTATCGCGGAGCGTTATCGTTTCCACAAGACCAGAAGGAAGGCGAGTCCATCCGAGAGTATGTGGCTAGTTTACAAAAGTTAACGGGTTTGGAACCGGGTGGGACGATGCATTGTGAGACCGAATCGTGTGTGGCATCAAAGACGAAGCAGTTCGGAAGCGTCTTCTATCTAAGGCTGAACTTACATTTGCGAAGGCAGTGGAGATCATTGAGACAGAAGAGGTGGCAGTTAAGGATGCGGGTCAAATGAAAATGAGTGATACAATCCAAGTAAAAACAGAACCTCAGGAAGTGAACCAAATACCTACTAGGTCACAAGGCAGGTGTTACAGATGGGGTGGAAATCATCAAGCACATGGCTGCCCATTTATTGAACAACAGTGCCATATTTGCAAAAAGGAAGGGCACGTAGCACGTGTGTGCAAGGCGAAGAAAAGAACAATGGGAGGCTCAGGATCAGACAAGATGAAAGATAGAAGAGTGAAGGAGTTATCCAGTGAGGCCACGATCGAGAATGAAGAGGAGGCAGAGGTACCGGTATACTGGGGGCAGGCCATCAACAAGAGGAGGGCTGCTAAAGAGCAGTGGAAAAGTGGTGAGGCTATAATGGTGGGGGTATTGATAGAAGGCGTACCTGTTCAAATGGAACTACAGTATGCGTCAATATAAAGTTAACGCCATGCAGTGCGCTACCTACGCAGTGCTCTACCTACGTAGAAAATTAATTTGCGCTAGGGGGTAATTTTTTACCTAATAAGGGTACTACCTTTATGTAGGGTAACTTGAACATTATGTTCCTGTATGTAAACATGTGTTTTGATGCATGTGCGTATGCATTCCATATTGTACGAGTCCCGCGTTTCTTCAACACCGTTAACCAATCATATCTAAGCGTGCCTAACATTCATCGAATGCGCATGTGCTTATAGCAAGCGCTCTTATATAATTATAATGCAGCCGATCCGCGAGCAGTGCATATAGCGTACAATTTAGCGCAAGACTTGAGCTATGTCTTTAAGAACGGCGCTCAAGGAGACAGGTTCGATGTAAGAGATGTTAGATTTAGTTTAATGACCCGCGCGATGACACTAGAACTCTACTATCTGATACGGTGGCGAGACGAGGATGCAGTGTTTGTGGTGCCTGGCAGAGCCGTATCCGTCAACAGCAGGGGCGGGGTGGATTGCACTGTGAAGTGGGCGAAGACGCTGTACTATGGAGAGATTGTGGGTTCAGGTAAACTAAATTATATTTACCATAAACCAATCGATCCAGATTCAAAGATTACCATTAGGGGCAAGAGTGATATGGAGTGTCTCGAAAAAGAGTTCCTACAGGGGGGAGCTGATTCAGTGGTGACAGCTGTTGAAATAATAAATTGCCACAATAGAACAACGTAAGCGTTTTCTGAATTGATAGCGCTACTGGGTGTATAATTCAACCATCCTGCAGCAACAACTATGGAAACAGCTGGGACTGACACAGCACCAGTCACAGCACCAGCCACAGCACCAGTCACAGCACCAGCCACAGCAACAGCCATAGCAACAGTCACAGCACCAGCCATAGCAACAGTCACAGCATCAGTCACAGCACCAGTCACAGCACCAGCCACAGCACCAGTCACAGCACCAGCCACAGCAACAGCCATAGCAACAGTCACAGCACCAGCCATAGCAACAGTCACAGCACCAGTCACAGCACCAGCCGCAGCACCAGTCACAGCACCAGTCACAGTACCAGCCACAGCAACAGTCACAACACCAGCCATAGCAACAGTCACAGCACCAGCCATAGCAACAGTCACAGCACCAGTCACAGCACCAGCCACAGCACCAGTCACAGCACCAGTCACAGCACCAGTCACAGCACCAGCCACAGCAACAGTCACAACACCAGCCATAGCAACAGTCACAGCACCAGTCACAGCAACAGTCACAGCACCAGTCACAGCAACAGTCACAGCACCAGCCACAGCACCAGTCACAGCAACAGCCATAGCAACAGCCATAGCAACAGTCACAGCACCAGTCACAGCAACAGCCATAGCAATAGCCATAGCAACAGCCATAGCAACAGTCACAGCACCAGTCACAGCAACAGTCACAGCAACAGTCACAGCACCAGCCACTGACCCACAGCCAGAACTAGCCACTGACCTGATCCCACTAGGGACATTTTCACCCTCCTATAGACATAGATATTCATATTCATATTCATCCTTGTCTACTCACCATTACTATCACCACTCCATCTACCTCAGAGCAGTACAAGTCAATCAGTTAGGAGTTAATGCACTCTTTGCTGGGTGAGATGCTTTGGGGTTAATGAACTGTGTGGCTTAGAGGTCCCATGGGTGTGGTCAGTGAGTGAGATGCTTTGGGGTTAATGACCTCTGCGGCACTGAGGTCCCATGGGTGTGGTCAGTGAGTGAGATGCTTTGGGGTTAATGACCTCTGCGGCACAGAGGTCCCACGGGTGTGGTCAGTGAATGAGGTCCCATGGGTGTGGTCAGTGAGTGAGATGCTTTGGGGTTAATGACCTCTGCGGCACAGAGGTACCATGGGTGTGGTCAGTGAATGAGATGCTTTGGGGTTAATGACCTCTGCGGCACAGAGGTCCCATGGGTGTGGTCAGTGAATGAAGTCCCATGGGTGTGGTCATTGAGTGAAATGCTTTGGGGTTAATGACCTCTGCGGCACAGAGGTCCCATGGGTGTGGTCAGTGAATGAGGTCCCATGGGTGTGGTCATTGAGTGAGATGCTTTGGGGTTAATGACCTCTGCGGCACAGAGGTACCATGGGTGTGGTCAGTGAATGAGATGCTTTGGGGTTAATGACCTCTACGGCACAGAGGTCCCATGGGTGTGGTCAGTGAATCAGATGCTTTGGGGTTAATGACCTCTGCGGCACAGAGGTCCCATGGGTGTGGTCAGTGAGTGAGATGCTTTGGGGTTAATGACCTCTGCGGCACAGAGGTCCCATGGGTGTGGTCAGTGAGTGAGATGCTTTGGGGTTAATGACCTCTGTGGCACAGAGGTCCCATGGGTGTGGTCAGTGAGTGAGGTTCCATGGGTGTGGTCAGTGAGTGAGATGCTTTGGGGTTAATGACCTCTGCGGCACAGAGGTCCCATGAGTGTGGTCAGTGAATGAGATGCTTTGGGGTTAATGACTGCTGTGGCACAGAAGTCCCATGGGTGTGGTCAGTGAGATGCTTTGGGGTTAAACCCATTTTGCCTTCAGAGATAGGCCACACCCAGGATCCTTCTAGCGGCTCATGTCCATTAACCCCATTCTGCCCAAACCCCAGGACCCTATAGGCGGCTAAGTCGCTTAAATTCTGGCTCGTAAGCCCCTTAACCCCATTCTGCCTCCAAAGATTGGCCACACCCAAGTCTATTAACCCCATTCTGCCTTTTGTGATAGACCACACCCAGGGCCCTTCAAGTGTTTTAACCCTGTTCCGCCTCCATGTAAGGGCCACACCCAGGACCCTCTATACAATTATGGCATCTATCCAGTTAATCAAAGTGCACGCAAAAGTACGATTACAGATAATAATCTGAATCTGATTATAACAGTTAGAACTGTTTTCAACAAGTTTTCATCGTACGTGGGATCGATTGAAAGTACACATCATGCAGCGCGCCAACTTTTGTAAAGCGGGCCGGGCCGTACATTTACATGTAGTTTGGGTTGTTGAGTGACGCTCGCAATATGCACTCGTACGAGGACTCGCACGCTTGCTTATCGTGATCGAATACGACTCACTCGACTCGCGTGTCTATGAGTGTGAATTTGGGCAGGTGGCACACTAGATCAAGCGACCTTAGCAGCGTCGTTCAGTCTGGTAGCATCTGCGATATAAAATCGTGCAGCTGTTCAAGCAAAGCCTAGCAGAGCGCGGGTAGTCGTAGCAGCTGCAGAATTGAACACTTGTTGTAAACATGTTTTTATGTTACGTGTTGGCCATAAGGTAGAGCATTTTTCTACGTTTATATTGCACATTTCTACCTTCCGCACATTTCTACCTATATAAGGTAGTGCGCTACCTCGTAGCGCACTGCGTGGCATTAACTTTATATTGACGCATACTGTAGACACAGGGGCTGCAGTATCTCTATTACCATTTAGTGTGTATCAAGAGAAGTTTAGGCATATACCCTTACAGAAAGCATCCACACGCCTTAGGACGTATACTGGGGAGAAGATATCTCCAAGAGGAGAGGTGGTGGTGAAGGTGCAGAAGAACGGAGAATATGCCAGATTACCTCTCATAGTTGTGGATGGAAGGGGACCACCATTGTTAGGACGGAATTGGCTAGCCAAAATTGGCATGATGTCAAGGCAGTCAGAGTGGTAGATTTAAGGCGAATGGAAGAAACGTTGGAAGCTTTGAAGATTAAGTATCCTCAACCCTGGAGGGATTGTTTGGGCAAGGTCTCCGGAATCAAGGCTAATATGATCCTAAAGGAGGGAGCCCAACCCGTGTTCTTAAAGGCTAGACCCATTCCATGTAGCTTACGTGAGAAGATAGAGAGAGAGCTTGATCGGTTACAGAAAGATGGGGTCATTAGCAGGGTAGACTGGAGTGACTGGGCAACACCGATTGTGGTGGTACCGAAACCAAATGGGACAATCCGGCTATGTGGGGATTTTAAGATGACCATTAACCCAGTGCTCATTGCCTCAAAGTGGATCAATACCCATTACCAAAAATGGATGACATCTTTGCTGCTTTGGGTAAAGGAGTTCTTTTCAGCAAAATAGATTTGCAGTGGGCGTATTTGCAAATGGAACTGGACGAGGAATCAAGGGGGATGCTTACTGTGAACATGCACAAGGGCCTGTTTCAGTTTAACTGGATGGCTTTTAGCATGGGATCTGCCCCTGCCATTTGGCTGAGGACTATGGATACCATATTGCAAGGAATATCTAATGTTCAGTGTTTCTTAGATGACATTGTAGTTGCTGGAGGAAACATGGAGGAACATCTACACCTATTGGAGCCTGTTTTTAAGCGTCTAGATCGGTACGGAGTTACAATCAACAAAGTGAAGAGCATTTTCTTTCAAAGACAAGTAGAGTTTTGTGGCCATGTTATTGATGCTCAAGGGTTGCAGAAGACCACAGAGAAGATTCAATCCATCAAACCTAAGAATGTCTCTCAACTTCGTTCCTTCCTGGGAATGGTTAATTACTATCGGAAATTCCTTCCAAACCTGTCAACCAAATTGGCCCCTTTACGTGCATTACTGCAAAAGGATGTGAAGTGGTCTTGGACCAAAGCTTGCGAGGAGGCTTGGAAGTTGGTGAAGGACGTGGTAACAGCGGACACAGTGTTGGCCCATTTTGACCCAGTGTACCCATGATGCTAGCATGTGATGCAAGCTCCTATGGTTTGGGGGCTGTGTTGTCCCACATCACAGCAACAGGTGAAGAACGACCGGTGGCTTTTGCGTTCGCACATTAACGGATACGGAACAGAAGTATTCCCAGATTGACAAGGAGGCACTAGCCTTGGTGTGGGGAATTAAGAAGTTTAACCAGTACTTATTTGGACTTCACACTGATAACTGACCACCAACCCCTAACTGTGATATTCAGGCCAGACAAGGGTATTAGCATCACTACAGCAGCAAGGTTTCAAAGATATGCAATGGGTACGACTTTGAAATTAAATATCGGAATACATCTCAGCATGCAAAGCTGATGCCTTATCTCAGCTTCCGTTACCCTCACAAGATGGCACTGAGCAGGATGGAATGGGAAACCTTTTCATTAAACAGATAGAAAACCTGCTAATTACTGCAATGTCTCTGAAGGGAGCTACTCAGAATGATCCCAAGTCTTACATTTTACCCTGAGTGGCTGGCCTGTCAAGGGGTGTGAGGAGTGTCCAGATTTGAAACCATACTATGACAAGAGGCATGAGTTGACCATTGAACAAAGTTGCATCATGTGGGGAATTCGTGTAGTAATTCCAACGAAACTGAGGGATCGTGTTTTGGAGGACGGACATTTGGGGGTGGTGAAGATTAAGGGGCTCGCACGAAGCCATGTGTGGTGGCCAGGCATTGACAAGGGAATTGAAGAGCTCACACATGCCTGTCAGGGGTGTCAGCAAATGAAGCAAAACCCGAAATTGTCAACCTTGCAGCCATGGGAGTTCCCGGAGGGGCCTGGGAAGAGAATTCATATTGATTTTGCAGGTCCATTTGAGAACAAAACTCTTCTCTGTGTGGTAGATGCTTATTCACAGTGGCCGAGATAGCGACAATGGAAATGACAACTGCAGAATCCACTATCGAAGAACTGAGACTTTTGTTTGCTAGATGAGGCATACCTGTTCAAATTGTCACTGACAATGGCCCACAATTTGCTTCACAAGCTTTTGAGAGATTCACCAGTCTTAACCACATCAAACACATCACAACTAGTCCTTATCACCCTGCAACTAATGGGTTGGCGGAGCGTTTTGTGCAGACCTTGAAACAAGCATTGTGATCCTCAAGAAAAGAAGGGGCGAACCTTCCAGCATCGACTGGCAAGTTTTCTTATGAATTATTGGAATGCCAGGCATGCAACCACTGAAGAGGCGTCTGATGATTGGCCGGGATGTGAGGAGCCGGTTGCATCTGCTAACACCAGACCTTGCAGGAACCATTGCCAAGAACCAGTCAGTTCAGGTACAAGCACGAGCAATGGCACGGGACCGAAGTTTTGAAGTGGGAGACTGGGTGATGGTCCGTGACTACAGGCATCCAGGGACTGAGAAATGGTGTCAAGCACAAGTGAAGGCCAAGGTTGGGCCTAATACATACCATGTGCAGGTGGGAGGAAGTAATCTGTGGAAAAAGTATGTAGAGCAGATGATACGAAGTGGAAGTGACCAGTTGGGGGAATCTGGACCAAGGGAGGACTCTGAAGGACCCGTTCCCGTTCCCATTATTTGCCAGGAGGTAGATACCACCCACCCTACACCTATGCTCCCGTGCATCCCTTCCATGGGGGTAGTAGCTGCCCCCGTATCACCCCAATTGGGTGGGCGGTCAGAGGAAACAAGAGTGGCTACTTCCTTGGAAACAAGAAAACCAAATCCCCGGGTTAATGATGAAGAACGTGGTTTCCATGGTGACTATGTTATTGGAAAAGAACAGAAATTTGGAGGGGGCCCAAACCCCTCTGCTGTTCCTGGCACAGATGGGCACAAGAGGAACCCTGTTGAACGCCCTATCACAAGCACACGAAGTGGGAGAATGGTGCGCAAACCAGCCCATTACCGAGAACAGGGGGAAAAGATGTGATGTTTTCGACTTAATAATTAACTAAATATTAGTGCCGTGTGTGATTGACTCGCGTGATGTTGGATTCAGTGTGCATGCTGTTTGAGTCTGTTGCCATCGAGAGTAAGTATTTCACATAGGCGTTTGCTTATGCGTGGTACATTTGTTCACTTGTTTATCTGCTAGGCTCCTCCCACCAAGCCTCTGGTGTCCAGTGACAGCATTAGCAGCTCTAAATGTGAAGGTATGAGGAGGGGTGGGAAGGTGAAGGTGTGTGTGTGGAGGGGTGTGGAGGAGGTGGATATGAGTAGGATTTGGGCAGGTGAAGGTGGGTGTTGGGAGGTGAAGGTGGGTATGAGGAGGGATGGGGAGGTGAAGGTGGAAGGTCGGTTGGAGGGGTATGGGGAGGTGGAGGTGGGTCTAACTATTGAGAACAACAGTTGTGGCTCATGTTTGCAAATTTGCTTTAACTTCTCATGTGTTGGTCTTGATATGAATTACTGTTTCCATTTACATAGTTAATAACATCAGTGGTTTACGAAATAAACGCCGCTGAATAATTAATTTTTTCATTGATTTGTGGACTTGCTGTGTTTAACACCGCGTACACCCAGGGAAAAAATTTTGGCGTTGCAACGCATGGCAACACGTTGCGCGACGTTAATTAATACGGCCGTTCCAGGTGTTGCAACGCGTTGCCACGCGTTGCAACATTAGAAAACTGGGCTGATTTACCGCGTTGCAACGCGTGGCAACGCGTGCTGATTATACATAAATTCATAGTGTTTGTTCTATTTTTAGAAATAATAAAATTGATGTTGTTTGTCATTTGTACATATATAGACAAGTGAGTTTAGCAAACTAGGTCGCGCGTCCATAGACTGAGCTCTGCTGCGCCACTGGAGTCGCCACTAGTAGAGTGCTGTGTCTTCTTACACTGTGCAATTCGACACTAAGTCATGGCGATATCACAGCTGTTCTAAACAAGATAAAGGACATATTCAATGGCATTTTGAATAGCGTGTCACACGTACATTAGTATATGTAGGCATCAGACTGCGTCACTAGACTCGGCTGCAGGATCCACTGAGTCTTCTTACACTTAAGCCGTGCAGTTCAACACTAAGTCATGGCGATATCACCGCTGTTCTAAACAAGATAAAGGACAATTTCAATGGCATTTTGAATAGCGCGCTACATGTACATTAGTATGTAGGCACCAGATGCGTCACTGGACTCGGCTGCAGGATCCACTAAGTCTTCTTACAATTAAGCCGTGCAGTTCACCGCTGTTCTAAACAAGATTCAATGGCACTTTTAATAAGCGTGCCTACACGTACTAGTAGGTAGGCATCCATAGAAGTAGGCACAGCGCACATATATAAGTAGGCCCTCACAGATAGCGCTACTTCAATCTGCTTGCGTTCACCTGAATAAATCCACAATACGCGGGCTAAACTAGCTGGACACGACTGCAACAGCTTACCCAATGCGGTTACTGTGGAATTGTAAAATCGGTCATCGGTCCACTGTACTTGAACTTGATCATCTACTCGTTCTGATGCTGTTTACTTTATGCGACTAACCTGGACATTACTCTTTGTATCGTCATCAAATGTTACCAAGCAGTAGTGCTAAATAAAATGGCGAATAAAATGGAAGGAGGAAAATGTAGAGCTCTAGCAGTTACTTACCCATTGGTCTTTTCTACATTTCATTCGCCGCCATATTAGCATGGCAAAAAATTTCAGCACACGTGGTTTCAAACAATTGTATATTTCCGTATTTTATAGTAATTGAAACAGTTTCTAGTATGAACAAAAGCGGGCCAAGTCTATCATTATCAAAGCGCACAAAAGCCTTTGTGCATAATATTCTTACCTGCGAGCGGGAATAAGCAAGTTGGAGGACATGTCAGCTATGAGCGGCATACAGTTACAAATCTTATTTAACGTATAATAGCATGCTGGAATTTCAGCCGACTGTCATATGCAACGCTTTTAAGCAACGAGTTTGACGTGTATACGCGTATAATGCAACGCCGTAAAGCCTGGGGACAAGTAATTTCACGTCCCCAGACTGCTCGTAACGTAGAAACTCGCATAAATACGTCGCACAACGCGTTGCAACGTGAATTTTTTTTCCCAGGCATGTACATGAAATTTAAATGTTGTTTTTGGGCCTATTTTGTCAATTCACACTTTGGAAAATTAGTCGGAAGGTTCCATTTGCCACAAATACTGGTGTAGCTTATAGTTCAACTCCCTACACGATGCTTAGAGCTACTGCCAGCCTTGTAACCATATCTGCCGAGGACCTGCGTTTTTTTTAAGTCGAGAGAGTAAGACTGTTACCGAACAAGGGACATTTTCTTCTGACAAGATTTTTAAATTTAAAAACGATTTAGACATGCTCATCTGGATCAAATAGGTAGCGCTTGAACTAATTGTGGCAGTAACCTATTCTATTAGCGTAGAAACTCTATTGGTTCTCGACTCCAGACCCAAACGTCTAATGTTTGGCCAAACGTAATGTTTAATTTTACATGTTGATTGATGTAACGCGGATCTGAGTTACTATACGTCACTGTAATAAGTTACTATAAATATGCGGCCAGGTCTTAATCACACATACGTCACTACTATACGTTGCTATTAACATTCACCATATGAAACAAAGACACTGCCTTCTTTCCTCCTGTTGTTCCATTCCCGTCCAGTTATTGATTATCTCGTACCCAGACATAAATAAACTACATGTACACTGATCTACAGTACTGCTCACCCACAAGTTTACACTCACGAGTTGCGAGAGCGAGCGAGCAATTATCGCACGCGAGATATCACTCGTTGTAAACATAATAAGTACTCACACGGCACTCGTGAAATGCTCGGCTGCAAAATGCAAATATAGCATGAGTGATATAGAGACTCGTTGAGTTCATGTTTGGAGGCATAGTATTGGTAATGAATTTGTAATGCTCTTCTGAAAATGTGTGCTTCAGAGCTGGCCTTTTCTTGCATGGGGTACGCAGGATTTGGGAAAGGGGGGTCGAATTTTCTTAAAAGGTGACCTTTTGTGATGTTAGGCAAACTATGTATTACTAAACAAGATATAAAAACATTCTCTCTGAGAAAGTTAGTGGTATATACTGTAGGATTTGAAGGCAATGGTGGTGTAAAAAGAAAGGGAACAAGGGATTCAGTGGAGATACAATGATTATTCCTATATTTAGCAACATAATTGTAATGACGTTCTATACAGTGCTAAATATAGGAATAATCATTATATCTCCACTGAATCCCTTGTTCCCTTTCTTTTTACACCACCATTGCCTTCAAATCCTATATACATGTATCACTAACTTCCTCAGAGAGAATATCTTGTTTGATTCATTTTTATTTATATTTAAGTGACTACTAGTATATAGGTATACATGTAGTACAATGTAGAAGTAAATACGATTGTACGATAAAATCCAGCCGTTGTAATTCCCACGTTTATTGCCTAGCAACACAATGTTTACAGTTATGTTACATTTGCAGCTATTCCATTAGTTCGAAACTCGCGCACCAAGCTTTCCCTCCTAGAAGCTCGTTTCTCGTCTGAGTTCAGTTCATAACGTCCCTTCATAGAAGCTCGCACCGCAACATAATTCTTTTCCTGTTGCCACCTCAAAGAAGCTGGGTACGACTCCAGATTTGCTCTGTACATATCACGAGCAGACGCCCGCCTTTTTTCAGAATCAGCACTGTACCGAACTTGGGAGGACTCTAACTCATAGTCTCGATTTAGGAGGTATTCCTCTCGTCACTTAGCTTTCCTTTTTTGTAGCTGTGAAGGCATTATGACAAAAACAACTTCGCTAGCTATAAGTGTTGAACAAAAATAAAAACACAAATGAAACTCGCACCTGTCTGTTCCATGCCAATCATACACAATCAACATTGTCATGGAAACCGTTTTAATATGGTTAACTCTATATTACGTAGCAATTACGTACTGATATCTTGGCGCGCGAGAACAGCTGCAAATTACGTAATTAATTCAGGACTAAATATGTGACAAAGATGTAAATAGATTTTTTTTACTACCTACCCCCCCCCTCCCCCTTATTGAATGGCAAGATATATAGAAGTACAACTGTACAAAACAAATGATATTTACACATGGACTACTATGTTAATAAATGTTAATAAATCACCACAGGCAAACCCATTTTTAAAACCTAACCTAAGTGCTCAGTTCAATGTACTACATTCTCAGTGCGAGTGCCGTAGCATTATTGCTGCGCTAACGATTCAGACTATTTCTTAAAACCTGCAGCTTTGGGGTTTCCCCTTGGAGCATTCCTTTGTTTCAAACCTTCCCAAAGTGGCAGTACCTCTTTGCTAGCTCTTTGAGGTAGCCCACGTGTTACTGAAGTAAACCATTTTCAGCTTGTTCGCTTCGTCCACCTTCACTCATAACAATGATAACCACAATAATGTAAATAATTTAAATGTTATTCATCCGAAAATGGCTGACTTTTAGGACCCAATCTTTTGAGGCAAACTTTTTATGAAAGTTGACATACGGGCATTTCAGATAGACATATCTATTTTCTATGCACTGTGAACTTAAGGTAGCATAAACACAGCGCGATACGAGACAAACAGCTATACGCGTCTCCCCCTAAAACTGCATCCAACATTTGGCCCGACAAAGTGATATAGTTATGTGTGTGGTAGTTATATGCCAACGTTCAGCCTCATCCGTTTCCGAACAGAGAAGAAATGAGCTAAAATTACTTTTGCTGAACGAGGGGCACACATAATAGAAACCAAGGAGTCACGTGACAAGTTTGAATTTCCAACTCTTGTTGAAAACTAGTTTGCCAACCAAACTGTATTATTACTTCATACCATTATTGTTAAAACCAATTCCAAACATTGAAGAGCAGGAAAAAAATACAACAACCAGCTATTAAATTCATGCATGGGCATCGATCGCTATAGTAAATATTCCGAGAGCTCTGTTGCCCCTATGCTGATCATTCTCGCACTAGCAATAGGCACAAATTTAGTTTGTATAACCTCATGTACCTCGTTCGTCCCTTTCGTCTTCTTTTACATGCACACTTCACCATTCTATAAAACAATCTTATCTGCTTTCCTTCTTATGGACCTCTTGTTGTTCAACATACATCCTTCCAGGTACTTTTGTAGTTATACACTTGCTCAATTAGATTAGATCATCTTCTGACTCAGATTATGAATGTTGTACCACGATGGTAATAGCAAAAGAACGTGCACCCCTCACTGGCCCTCAGTACTACACACCTCCTTAAATATTGCGTACACAAACAAAAAGGTCCGCATGCATGCACAATACAGGCTGTTCTAGAAGCGCAGGGCTCTCTCTATTCATGATAAAGTTAACACTTGTAGATCTACATTTATGGCGCCAATCTGTAGACATGGACACTTCACACTTGGATGGGAGACATGGGACCAAAAAAGGACTTATGGGACTAAATCACGCGCTATATCTCAGTCCGGCCGGACCAATCCGGTTGCTCATTTTGGTCCGGCCGGACCAAAATTAGACGCGGACCGAAATAATCGTGACAGTCCTTTAGGAGGTTATCCTACATGTACCCTACACCACACTGAGATTCGGAACCTCACTGCAAATTTACTGTTAGAAGTGTGTCGCAATGTAACAATCGAGCCAACCCTACAACCAGTTACTAGGGAAACCTTCAAACTTGCCTCTACCATCATCGACATTGGAGCAAGATGAGACATTGCAGCTGATGGCTTCTGGGGTGGCCACTTTGAAAAAATGTTTTATTGACGTCAGAGTTCTTAACCGATAAATTACCACGGTCTGCGTTCGCAGACAAAATTACCGTACATAATTGAATGTTGCGTAAGAGCGGTTGTCTGCGATCGCAGACAGCTGGAGTGGGGTTTGTACATAATCATTATAAACCGGGTGTGACTACAACTAAGCTTCGTTTGCACTCGTACGGTGTTGATAGAAGTGTGCCTTCTGTTATTCTACGTCCAGAGCAGTAAAATGTTAGCGATCGCGTACATGTAGGAGGCCGATTCTATCCAGATAAGTATTGCCGTTTGAAGGGCGTCACCTCATGAATGTATTAGGCACGAACATGAATAAACTATATACACAAACTATATTTAAGCCAAGATGAGGTAATAGCCCAGCTTAGAGGGTAGTGACATCAGTGACTATGGGGAAGAAATGGAGAACAAATAAACAGAGGGTGTGCACATCCAACTTTTAGTTTATTAGTAAGTACCACGCCTGGTAATGTAGGCACATAGTACACATACATGTAACACACAGGCACATAGCACACATACATGTAACACACAGGCACATAGCACACATACATGTAACACACAGGCACATATAGCACACAGGCACATGGCACACAGGCACACAGGCACATAGCACACAGGCACATAGCACACAGGCACATAGCACACCAGCACATAACACACAGACACATAGCACACATACATACACAGGCACATAGCACACAGGCACATAGCACACAGGCACATATCACACAGGCTCATAACACAAAGGCACATAGCACATAGGCACAGCACATAGGCACAGCTCATAGGCACATATAGCACAGGCACGTAGCACACAGCACACATAACACACAGGCACATAGCAATGGCCCCTTGCCCCTCCCCCTAACCTCCTCAAATTTCTGATGTGACATATCTGAAGGTCACCACTGTGTTCCTTATGATGTGCAGAAGGGGTGTGCCTGAGGTGGGGAACATGTAAAGGGGTGGATAGTGCATTGGAGTGTTTATTGTGTGCACACACGGGTGAGGGACATAGTGTTGTGTCCTGGGAAGTGTTATGTGAAACACAAGAAAGCAACAGAGTGTTGTGTGTGGATTGAGTGTTGTGTGCACACACAAGGTACACACATAGGAGGGAAGAGTGTTGTGTGTGGATTGAGTGTTGTGTGCACACACAAGGTACACACATACGAGGGAAGAGTGTTGTGTGTGGATTGAGTGTTGTGTGCACACATAAGGTACACACAGGAGGGAAGAGTGTTGTGTGTGGATTGAGTGTTGTGTGCACACACACATAGGAGGGAAGAGTGCTGTGTGTGTTGAAGGGGTGTTGTGTGCACACACAAGGTACACACATACGAGGGAAGAGTGTTGTGTGTGGATTGAGTGTTGTGTGCACACACAAGGTACACACAAAGGGAGGGAAGAGTGTTGTGAGTGGAGTTGTGGAGTGGGTGTTGTGTGCACACACATATGAGGGAAGAGTGTTGTGTGTGTGTAGTGGGTGTTGTGTGCACACACATATGAGGGAAGAGTGTTGTGTGTGTGTAGTGGGTGTTGTGAGCACACACAAGGGAGGGAAGAGTGTTGACACAAGTAAAGGGAGTGTGCAGTGGACCTACTCACACCCCTACCCATGTGAGTACACACCATGAGTGTGCACACAACACTCTACACAGCACACATACATGTAACACACAGGCACATAGCACACAGGCACATAGCACACAACACTCTTCCATGTCATGTCCTCACCACACTTTTATTTATTTCAAACCATTCATAACATAACATTCTTCCCACCTGCCCTAGTTTCTTTATCCACACCCTTCTCAATGCCCCATGCCATAAACGCGCATCAAATTGCCATAACAAAAAGAGCTAGAAACAACAGATGTGCTCTAAAAAAAGTTACAACACGGTAGGGATACAAACAGAACATATATGCAAGCAAAATTATACAAAATGCATATGCGCAAGCTATACACCTCCCAAACAATAAGAGTATCACAAAACTGGTTCCTTACCGTTCGTAGGTAGACATTAGTGATGACCCGACCACGATTCGTGTATGGAACGGCTTCTTGACTTCAAGTTTCTAGAATACATCGTGCTTCACTTTTTTAGTCTAGAGAACATGGTAGCGATCCTTTTTGGTCTTAGAAATCGGTAAAACAAACGAACACTACGCGATCGCACAAAGCAAACTAACTTGATTGCCAGACGCACAATTTTTGAATAAGTTAAAATTAAATCTGGTTATACGTTGCACCCGTTATGCAAGGAATAATTTGGTCATTTATCGGTTAACCCACTTGCTCCATCTAATACCACACCCCACACCCAATGCTTGCTACTGCAGTGTACTCTCCACTACTGTTGGAATGTGTCCGATTGCAGCAACTTTCTATAAATGCCTGGCAGACCGGCTAGCTTCCAAATGGAACTCATCCTACAGCCAAACCATTGGATGGTTGCGATGCCATCTACCTCTGCTCATCCATCCTATGCATCAGAGGAGCTCGTCCATCAAAGGGGCGTGTACTCTGCAGTGTCCCTCTCTCTGTAGAGCTAGTGCATAGTGAATCTAGGTTCACTCTGGACAAGAAAGCAACTCAATATCATTTAATTTAACTCGTATTGTATTGTGCATTTGCTATATATGTTGTCAACAATGATTACAGGATGTAAAAACATGGGACAGTGTCCAGCAAATAGGGCTTGTGGGGTTATAATTTTATCACTATAAAAATTGCATGTTACACTAAGCAACACATCTTTGCAATCATACAACCTTTTCCTTTCCAGTTTCGTACACTTGTTTCCACATCATCTCTCTAAGTTAGTGTCCATTTTGAAGCTCTAATTATTTTCCATGTCGTCAGTGCAAAGATTGCTAACACAACAGGTTAGAATTCCTCATTTCTCCACGTACGAATGTTGAAAATGCATCAAATTCGAGTTGTACATAGAGGAGTCCTGTAGCTATTGGTTTGTTCTGTTCGTTAATTTCCACATCATTCGTTACGGAGATACAGTTGAACAAACTACGGGCATGTTTTCCCGCTTGATTTGCTCCATTGCGTCCCGCTCAGTGTATGGGGAGGCGGTGATTATGCCATTGGCACAAATCAAGTGAGAAAACGTGCATGTAGTTTGCTCAACTGTATCTCTGTAACGGATGATGCAGAAACTAATGAACAGAACAAATCAATAGCTACAGGACTCCTCTATGCTCATTGTGAATTTGACGCGTTTTCAACACTCGTACGTGGAGAAATGTGAAATTCTAACCTGTTGGGTTAGCGATCTTTGCACAGACGCCATGGAAAATTATTAGAGCTCCAAAATGAAAATAAACATAGAGAAATGATGTGGGAACATGTGTACGAAAAAGGTTGTACAGTTGTGAAGACGTGTTGTTTTGTACAATGTGCAATTTTTATAGTGATAAAATTACAACCCCACAAGCCCGATTTTGCTGGACACTGTCCCACATATTGGCATTAACAGTTTCATGCCGAATACGCTGATAAGTGTAAAAATTTGTATACGGTTCGTGCCTATTACGCGAACAGCATACCAGCTGCCCCACTCTGCTCAACAGTTTTGTTTTAAGACTCGTAGGACGTTGATTAGAAACTTCGCTGACTGGAAATACTCAACATTCGTCTGGCACAATGGTCAACCACAGGTACCGTTCGATAATTAGTTTCTAATGAGTTTGAAGACACGCCTTATTTCTAAGTGTGCCCACCGTTAAAGCTGCTGCACTTGTTATGGACTACGCTTAGCTGAAACCTCATACACTATGAAGGCTATCTACTGGTAAATATAACTGGTTAATACCTGAATAGGAAGCTTCAAAAAAGCTAAAAAAAACTACTCTTTCACGTACCTATCTTTCAACCCGCACGGACGGCTTGTTTTCTATACTATGAAACCACTTCATGGACACAGAATTGTAGCGCTAACATTCCTTTCCAAGAATATGTGAAGAACATTACAAAAGGATGCTCCGTTCAAAAGTTATTCGCTCGTATATTGTCTATTTGCATCCTAAACTGTGTACAGTGGTACACAAATTACTCCTTTCATTTTGCTGCATTATATCTTATAGCAGCAGTGAGCATTTTACACAACATATGTCTGATTAAATATGTCATGAATATGCTAATTTTGGTTAACTGCAATAACATTGCTTAATCCTGTTATCTATAGCACTGCAGAACACTGTAAAAGTTAGAGATCCAAACAAACCAGATGGGAACATTTTCAATAAGTCAAATTTCATCCACACAGTTTGTTTTGTATGTACATCAAACAAATGCTGTTTGTTTTTGACAATCACTTTTACAGTCAAATGCTCTAATTTGTGTACACCTGTACACATATTACATTGCTTCACTGTAGTAGTATACTGTTTTCAAATAAGTATTGTAAGTGATAGAGGGCATGATATAGTAACTATATGATATGAAATTATTCATGTGGTTGTATCAGGAGTAAAATGTGTACAGGTGTACACAAATTAGTCCTATGTAGGAAAATGATGTTCACTGCAAAAGAATCATGCATATTCAATCACTAGTGTATCAGAAAACAGCAAGAAAGCCTCCACCGTCTCAGGGCAGAGTGCTGCTTTAGGTTTTGAGGTTTAACTCCTTCAATATGCAAAATCAAACTTCTCCTCTTTGACGCAGGTCACAGAAACATAGCTGATGCATCATTTCGTTTGTTACCACTTGCAGTACCACTTTGGGGGGTGCAGGCACATTGCCATAGTGTACCAACACCACACATTCTGCAGTGTTCCCTATTGCAATGCACTAGTTCATGGACAGTGTCAGTATCTTCCTCTTCATCACATGGTATTACTCTACTTGCACCTCCTCTACCTCTACTGTACTTGTACTTGCACTTCATCTACCTCTGATTGCACTTCCTCTACCTCTATTTCACTTCCTCTACCCATGCCTCCACTACCATTTGTGCCTCCACTATTCGAGCCTTGAGTGCTCGCGCCTCCTCTATTTGCGCGTCCACATTCGCACCTCCTCCACTCGCGCCTCCACCATTTGCACCTCCACTATTCAAGCCTTCAGTGCTCACGCCTCCTCTATTCGCGCGTCCACCATTTGCACCTCCACTATTCGCGCGTCCACATTCGCACCTCCTCTACTCGCGCCTCCACCATTTGCACCTCCACTATTCGAGCCTTCAGTGCTCGCGCCTCCTCTATTCGCGCGTACAACATTCGCATCTACTCGCGCCTCCACCATTTGCACCATCAAGCTTCCACTATTCGCGCCTCTACCATTTGTACCTCCACTATTCGAGCCTTCAGTGCTCGCACCTCCACTGTCCACACATTCTCTTGCTCTGCGCACACGTATACCTCCTCTTGCTCTGCGTACAGGTACACTTGTTCTCTCAATAATAACCAGTCACATGCGCTGTTTTCTTTGTTTTTCTAATGTGGTTTATTTGTCAGATAACAATCAAATAATTTGAATTATTATTGATCATTTATTAATAATCTCTTGTGTACTCATATGTAAATTTTTAGGTGACAAATGTGATTACTTAAAAAGATAAGGTAGGGTAAGTAATTTGTGCACACCTGTACACATATGACCCGGTGTACACACGGATGCAAATAGACAATATCACTCCTTTCAAACAAACTTTGTAATGATATTAGTTACCGGCACTATGCGTATAATTGTTAATTGGATTGTAGGCATGAAACCGTTAAATGTTATGACTAGCTTTTTGTGAGGATTTTGCTTTAGTATTCATCAGAATGTAAAATTCAAGCATAAGCATATTGATGATCAGAGTGAAATGATGGTTTGTGCTCTCATAATTTATGCACAATGACAATATTCTTGTTTCAGTGTTGAGTGTTTGAAAGTGCATGTGTACAGCTATATTTATGATTATACAGGGTCTTCACGAAAGAACCGCAACGTTTTTGTACTGGAATAGCTTTACAAAAGATGCAGCCAAAAATCTTGGATTTTGATACTAACATCAACGGTTTAGGCAAATATATTTAATTTTTTTTTTATGTAACCAAAAGCAAATAATTATAATTTTCTCATCGCTAGAACTCAGCCTATGCTTCCATATCTATTTCTCTTCGTGTACGCATGCGCATTGCGCAACAATTATTTATTCTGGATCATGATGTAATCGGGTTGCCACACCGCCACCTACAGTACCGTCCACAAGAAAGTTAAAAATACACGCGAGCAACCCGCGAGTTGCTCGCTTGTAGTTTTATGTCCCAGGCGAGTGCCTCCTCGTTTACCACACGCAATTTACTCGCGTGTACCCACACGCGAGTACACGTGTGCTTTATGGTTCCTAGCAGCCGTTTTTAATTTATATAATCTGGACAGCAATAACGTTATAAACGTGTACACGTATTAAACACACGCTGCAAACACCGTACACATACTTTTTTTTTTTTTTTTTTGTGTTTATACCACTTTAATTTACACCGGTTGCACCGTTACGAATGTGTAGAAGTAATATAATCCAATAAGGTATATGCGCGCGAGCGGGATACATGTATACAGCGGTAATGAAAGAGGTGATCCTAAGCGGACCTCTTTGTTAAAATGTATTTAAGGTCAAGCTTAGCGACGGTAAGCTATTCCATTTTCGCAGACAAGTAGCAAAGAATATGCTTCGTGCAACTTGTATATGTTTTCTTGTGTAGGCTGCCTTAACGTCCCTGAGCCTCTTCAGTGTTCCCATAATTCTTGGCACCTATGTAGGAGTGTTCACAACCAGTACTGTGCTGGTGCTTTATGTATGCTGCTGCACCAAACCACAGCATACCTTTTTTGCCATACACAGTAGGCATCACCTCCTTCCCGAAATCCTTTGGAAAGAAACTTCTGCTTAAAGTCAAACACTACATACATAGTGTCTCCACCAAGGGTACTCCTCACAAGGTGCATAAGATGATGTCAAGGTGCATAAGGTGATGTTGCTGAGTTTTCTGCACTACATGTGCCATATAACGGAATGTACGGCGCTCACACTGGTGGATGGTAAGCAGTAAATCAGACAACAACATGGTGTCAGTCTCCTCAGATCTGGCCATAGCAATGTGACGCTTGACTTATCATAAAATAGCTATGGACCACGGCAAGCACTGCACTCCAAACAGCCAATTTTTTGGTGATCTGTCCTTGGCGCATGATCTTTAGCAAGATCAAGTGTGTAGGATGGAGTGTGTAAAGTAGCATTTATACCAGTATGAGCATGGATTTTAGCACAAGCATTTAGCTGGGCCTTGACTCTACCTATAAAAGCTTGCTGCTTAACAGGACTGTCAAAACTATCTAGACAATCAGCCGTGGAGTGCAATTCATTGTACTGAAGGAACTGTTGCTTTTCTAGAAGGGAGATGTTATGCTCTAACTGTTCCATATTACCAGCTGCCTCCCTTAATTCATATTGGGCCTTCACACCTTCCATTACATGTTGAAAGTAGCCATGTGAGAGAAAGTCAAACACTACATTCCTCTGGTAGAGAAGCTCATCTGGCTATGCACGGTCTTTCCCTGACATCAGAATTTTGATTACCATATACAATAGTGCAAAGTTGTCATTGTGATAATTCACCTTGACATAGTCAACACCAGCCCTTGCATCCTGCTTTATGCCACCACCTGTAATGTGCTGCACAATGTTACGGAATAGGGATTTACCAACCACATTTTGGCCAGCCTGTACTTCCACTGTCTCCAGGTAGATGTGATACATTGTTGCAACAGCATGCTTTAAAACAAGGGACTTCATAGCAGCAACATATTGCAGTTCACTAAATCGCTTGTCCTTGAGCTTATTGGCAGCCCATGCCAGCCGGGTCACATTTTCATCATAGTAGACAAAATCCACCAGGCATTTAATGACACTGTCCTTGATACGAGAAAATGATTTGGGGTACTGCTGCAAGGAAAGACCATGGCTTTGGTACTCAGCATCTACTTGGGTCTGAAACTTAAGCTCAGCAACCAAGGTTTCCTTCATATCGAAATGCTCAAGCCAGAATTTGGTCGGCAAAGTACCCAAAGGAGCCAGAAGTTGCCTCGCCCCCAAACTATGGAAAGATTTCTCATGCTTAATGGCTTCAATGATGTTTGTTGCAACAATGGAATGGGAACTTGATCCTACAGCAATTTCACCTTCAGCATTGGCATCTGCCTCATTTTGAACATGGGTGCCTGGTATACAAAATATTTTCTTTAATACCTTGTCATCAGGTAGGTTCCAAGCAGGGAGGAGCAACTTGACCCGACCCTTCACACCCTTCCAGAATATGGATTGAGTCCTTCGGAAACCATCAGCAGTCAAATCTTCCTTAACTCTAGCAGCTTATGTCAGAACCGGCTTCAGTACCCAAAAGACTCAGAACATGGCAAATAAAATCCCGACTGCCATAATTGTAGTGTGATGTGCCTTTGTGTGGGATAGCAGTACCAGGAACATCTGCAGTGGCAGCACCAGGATCAGTACCAGGAGCTTCAGCAGTTGTTGCATCAGCAGCGGGAACAGTAGCTGGAACATCAGCAGTTTTTGCTACAGGAACAGTACTAGTGCCAGCAGGAACTCTTGTACCAGCGGAACAGTAGCGATAGCAGGAAGAACAGTGGCACTAGCAAAAACATCACTGGGAATAGTAGCACTAGCAGGAGCATCAATGGGAGCAGTAGCGCTAGCAGAAACATCAGTGCGAACAGTCGCAGGTTCAACAAAAGTGCTGACATGAACAGCTGGAGCGCTATGACGACGATGTCTAGCAGCATTGATTGGATACGCTACTGGTCTCAGCCGTACATCAATTTGGGAAGGACGTCCGCGGGTTTTTCGTCGACAGGTGCAGCAATCATGGCAAACTCCGGACTTACATGTTCTGCAAGATCCACTTCTATGTTTGCCCTTTTGCTTAGAGCATCAAGGCGGCATCCCAAATTGCAAGTGAAAAAAATGTTTTACTATTGCCGTTAATAGGTTACGCAAATTCATTGCCGATGATCAGCTCTCGGGGGAACTAAAAGATGCAGTGTCTCCTGAATGGAAATTGGTTATTTGTTCTTTTCTCTTATATAAGCTTTACATCTACTTGCTATACTAATGAAACATTCAAAAAGCAATGAAACCAAGTAGAAAAAAAGAGCACCTTGAATACTGTGGCCACTCGTTACAACGATAATGAGCTGGCTTTGACACGTTACAGTACGACAAGCGTCTATGCCTGCAGATTCTTTATATTTCTCACTTCATTAGTAATGACTGGAGTATCATATTAAATGTTTTGCTTAGAAAAAAACTCATAGGAGGGAATTTAATTATGAATATTTTATATTCCCCAAAACTTCCCCGCATCTGTCGTAAACGCTGTGTTAAAAAACGCCACCGGTCCAATTTCTCTGATACTATCATACGTGAGTTAATAAAAAGAACAGCTGTAGCTGCATGGTACCTACGACAGTAGCACAAAAACAAACACACACACACAGTGACATGCACACACACATGCACGCACGTACAGAAAAACCACTTTAAGGTTGTGAAGTCCATTCAATCAATCACAACCTCGAAAAAAATACAGTCATGTAGCTTCATTGGTACATACCACCCTACTTACAGTATGTAGCTTGCCCTGGTAGTGTGCCTTTTCACAGTGTGTAGCCTGTCTCGGTACATTACGCATGTAGCTTGTTATGTTACACTAGCATCTTGTTACCAAACCTTGTTACAGTATGTATGTAGTTTGTCAGGAAATCAATGCCCTTATTAAATCATTTGCTGCCTCTGAGTCTGAGTCCATGCATACTGCTGCAACACCTGGGTTGGTGACAGCAGCAGTTCTCAAGACCAGCTAGCTCTATAGTGAGGATTAAAGTGCTTGTTTGTAAACTGGAGTAAAAGCAACGGGCCAAACGTTTCATGGACCAATCCAGGGAATAAATTTGTGAAGGCATAAGACACTCTGCAGTTGATGTGTGTCTGACCTTTACAGGTTAGGGCCAGAGCTGGGTACAAAGTTAGGGCCAGAGGTGGTGGGTACAAGGTTAGGGCCACAGGTAGGTACAAGGTTAGGGCCAGAGCTAGGTGCAATGTTAGAGCCAGAGGTGGGTACAAGGTTAGGCCCAGAGTTGGGTAAAGTTCTTTCTCTATAATTTTTATCTATGTTGGACTGGCGTTCCTTCTGTTTGTCATCTCACTGTTTGCGTCTGACAACGTTCATGGGTTGTCTCATGTTGAGGATGGGGGGGGGGGGGGCTTAGTAGCGGTGTGTTATGGTGTCTGATGGTATGTACTGTAGTTAGGTATTGATGTACTGGGTAAAATAGATTTTTATTTATCCCTATTTGTTTTGTAGCTGCCTCCACTACTGTCACCATGACGCCAGCAAATATGACAGCTGAAAAAATGGTAAGCAGAAAAGTAGCAATCTTAGTATAGAGCTTTTAAATCCTGGATGCAAATTGATTGCAAAAGCAGTGTGTGGGTCAATCCATATAAAGATCACTTAAAATTGGACGCATAGCTTTAGATTCTGTTGCAACTTCTCATATTTTTCACTCCTCATATGAAAGTAACTTTGGTGAAATAAAAAATTAATGGTTTACGAAATACATTGTCATGAATAATGAATGATTCTCCACATCTTTGCTCCTTTGCTGAGCCATTACTTTGCTCTCACAGATCTTGCAGGGTTATATTTGGTATCAAATTGATGCTCTTTTGATGTACAACTAAATTATCATATGTTTTTATGATAGAGGTTAAAGTGTTAAAAATTATATGTGTTTATCACACAGTTTACAGAATTCAGACCACTTGCAGATTGAAACTTGACATTTTGTTTTACATAGTGAAAAGTCTTACCCTGTTGTAAAGTTTTTGACAAATAAAAAGTCTGAGTATCAGCTATCTCTGGGAACCACAAACGATTGAACATCAGGATGCCATTTTTTCTTTTTTTGGCACCTGTCAATGTTTACATGGGTCACAAGTGGAGTTATGTAATAATCATCCACACATATGTAAACTGTGGTTGCCATGACTCAACACATATCAGAGACACTCCTCCTGTACGTTTTTTTTAACCTAATAAGGCATGCGCGGGCTTTAAAATGTAGTCTGGCGTTTTGTAAAGCAATGGCAAGATTTCTAGTCATACGCGTCGTATATACTCGTATCTTCGAGTTGTACCAGCTGCAATGATAACAGAACATCATTCTCTCTGTATTCGAAATGGAGATTTAGCATGCTGCAATTGTCTACGTAAGCTCAATCCTGAAATAGCGTTCGTAGATACCTCTAGCGGTAGTAGCCTTACACAAGCAGTTGTGGGTCCTAGTAGCCCAAGTTCCCAACACAGTGCAGGCCCTAGTAGCCCAAGTTCCCAACACAGTGCAGGCCCTAGTAGCCCAAGTTCCCAACACAGTGCAGGCCCTAGTAGCCCAAGTTCCCAACACAGTGCAGGCCCTAGTAGCCCAAGTTCCCAACACAGTGCAGGCCCTAGTAGCCCAAGTTCCCAACACAGTGCAGGCCCTAGTAGCCCAAGTTCCCAACACAGTGCAGGCCCTAGTAGCCCAAGTTCCCAACACAGTGCAGGCCCTAGTAGCCCAAGTTCCCAACACAGTGCAGGCACTAGTAGCCCAAGTTCCCAACACAGTGCAGGCCCTAGTAGCCCAAGTTCCCAACACAGTGCAGGCCCTAGTAGCCCAAGTTCCCAACACAGTGCAGGCCCTAGTAGCCCAAGTTCCCAACACAGTGCAGGCCCTAGTAGCCCAAGTTCCCAACACAGTGCAGGCCCTAGCCGCTCTTCTCAAGAAGGTGCAGGCCGTAGTATCCTTGAATCAGCTCCCAGTAGTGTTTTAAGCACGTGCACTCCTGTGCAAACCGAAGATATGATGTTGGGAACTTGGGCTACTAGGGCCTGCACCGTGTTGGGAACTTGGGCTACTGGGGCCTGCGAACTTGGGCTACTGCATGGGGCCTGCACCGTGTTGAGAACTTGGGCTACTGGGGCCTGCACCGTGTTGGGAACTTGGGCTACTGGGGCCTGCACCGTGTTGGGAACTTGGGCTACAGGGGCCTGCACCGTGTTCGGAACTTGGGCTACTGGGGCCTGCACCGTGTTGCCAGCACCGTGTTGGGAACTTGGGCTACCTAGTACTGGGGCCTGCACTGTGTTGGGAACTTGAGTTACTAGGACCCACAACTGCTTGTGTAAGGCTACTAAAGCTAGAGGTATCTACGAATGCTATTTCAGGATTGAGCTTACGTATTTTTCGTAGACAATTGCAGCATGCTAAATCTCCATTTCGAATACAGAGAGAATGATGTTCTGTTATCATTGCAGCTGGTACAACTCGAAGATACGAGTACATATGACGCGTGTGACTAGAAATCTTGCCATTGCTTTACGAAACACCAGACTACTAATAATACATTTTAAAGCCCGTGCATGCCTTATTAGGTTATAAAAAACGTACAGGAGGAGTGTCTCTGATATGTGCTGAGTCATGCCAACCACAGTTTACATATGTGTGGATGATTATTACATAACTCCACTTGTGACCCATGTAAACATTGACAGGTGCCAAAAAAAGAAAAAAATGGCGTCCTGATGTTCAATTGCTTGTGGTTCCCAGAGGTAACTGATACTCAGACTTTTTATTTTTCAAAAACATTACAACAGGGTGTGGCTTTCACTATGTAAAAAAAAAATTCGAGTTTCAATCGGCAATTGGTCTGAATTCTGTAAACCGTGTGATAAACTCATATAATTTTTAACCCTTTAACCTCTATCATAAAAACATATGATAATTTAGTTGTACATCAAAAGAGCATTGATTTGATATAACCCTGCAAGATCTGTGAGAGCAAAGTAATGGCTCAGCAAAGGAGCAAAGATGTGGAGAATCAATAAATATTCATGATGAATTTCGTAGGACTGAAAAATATGAGAAGTTGCAACAAAATCTAAAGCTATGCGTCCAATTTTAAGTGATCTTCATATGGATTGACCCGTGTGTGTGTTTGGGGGGGGGGGGGGGTGTTCGTGTTATTGCTGCCTCAGTATCGTCTCACTCACTCATGCTTTCAAAGTTAAGCTTTAGGTCTCTTGGCGTCTTGATCTGTGTAATGTTGGCAGGAGCCCTGTTCCTAGCGTCATCATTACATTTACGAGGCAGCAGTGTGTGTCTGTGTGTGTGTGTGTGTGTGTGTGTGTGTGTGTGTGTGTGTGTGTGTGTGTTGGTGCCTATGGTCAGGCTCTGTCCTTCCAGACCAAGGAGAAAGCTAACTCTGCTCCATTTCGTAGGATGATGAGGTCTTCGTCAATCCAAAACTGGGGGACAACTCATTTGAAGCCAAGGTATGGTTTTATGTTGTCATGGCAATATTGATTGCTGCCTTCACCCCCCTTTAGATGGGGGCAGCTGGCTTGTGGGGGGAGAAGGCTAACAAGAACCTCAAGTGTGCCAAGGTGGGTGTGGGGAGGAGGTAAGGTGTGGAGAGGAGGGGTAAGGTGTGGTAGGAGGTAAGGTGTGGGGAGTAGAGGTAAGGTGTGGGAAAGAGGAAAGTGCTTTGTGCACCAGTTCACGCCAAATTCTTGCCTGATGCTGCAGGTGTTATGGGACTGGGGACTGGGTAGACTAAAGGCGTAGGGACTCGAGGTATTATTGGACTGGGGACTGGGGGGGACAAAGGTATTACAAATGGTTCCTTTTATTACAGGCACGTCTTACCGCCATGAAAAGACAAAGAAGTAGAAAGGCAACCGCCACAAGAAGACAAAGAAGTAGAGAGGCAGCTACAAGGGTGGGGCCATCGACACTCAAGTGAACAGCATAAGTTTGACAGCGACTAGTGGGGCCACGCCCTCAGCAGATCACTTGGTGTTCTCATTTTGTTTGCATCGTTCCATACAATATTCCCTCTGCAGCTGGTGAGGGTACAGACTGTGAGGGGGTGGGGACTACAAGCCACACCCACTTGTACCTTTTACCATTAACCCTGAATCTAGTGATAGGTGGGGACACCAAAGCTAGGGAGAGGTGGGGAAACCAATTAAAGCTAGAGAGAGGTGGGGACACCAAAGCTAAGGAGAGGTGGGGACAAGCTAGAGAGAGGACACCAATACTAGTGAGAGGTGGGGACACAATGCTAGTGAGAGGTGGGGACACCAGAGCTAGTGAGAGGTGGGGAAACCAAAGCTAGTGAGAGGTGGGGACGCCAAAGCTAGGGAGAGGTGGGGACACAAAGCTAGAGAGAGGACACCAAAGCTAGGGAGAGGCGGGGACACAAAGCTGACATCAAAGCTAGGAAGAGGTGGGGACACAAAGCTAGAGAAAGCTAGGGAGAGGTGGGGACACCAAAGCTAGGGAGAGGTGCTAGAGAGAGGACACAAAGCGAGTGAGAGATGGGGACACCAAAGCTAGGGAGAGGTGGGGACGCCAAAGCTAGGGAGATCGGGAAACCAAAGCTAGTGAGAGGTGGAGATTAAATTATTAGCAGCTTGATTACAGTATGTACATGCTGAGAATTTATACAATTTATTTGTATATCCTTGCATAAGCATCTCATTAAACTGAAAAATTTGACATTACCCGTAAATGACTTTAATTTCCGAAATCGCAACCGTTAGCGTTTGACAACCACTGGTAATCATGCTTAACACCGGTTCCATGAGAAACGGGTACATTTTACGCGGTTTTTTTGGGATTTGCAAAAACTAAAATGTGTCGGAGCTAACACTTCAACGTTTGTATTAGGTGTGAAATGTTTATCAATCAGTTGGATGATGGAACATATCTTTTTTTCTCCCTACAGGTTCAGGGTTCCGGACTTGCATCCTTCGAAAGTGAAACGGTCCTAACGGTTACCCTAAAAACGACACTTTTTTTTTAGCATCATAACCAGCAATATGAATGACTCCATTTGATGCTAATATGCAACCAAGCACTTTGTCATACTACTTGAGCTAAATACAAGCTCTAAACGCCAGTTTTTAACGTTTGGTGCTGTACCGCATCTTGTTGATTGCATGTATATTTTCAATGCGTCGCGCATGCGCGCCCATACATCCCATAAGAGTATTATGTCATTATTGTGTAATGACATCTGGCCAGGGCTGCAACAAACATGTCTACTTCACAATACAGACTTATGATATTCTTGTATTCGCTTAATCAACTCTGTCTTATTTCCACACTGTGTAAAAAGGGTTGTTATACTCGCCTGTATAACATTGTTATACAAGTAGTTATACAGTACCTGTTATACACATTGCGTATAATTGTGTATAACTGTGTATAATAGCAGTGTGTGCTAATCAAAAAACCACAGTTGTTATACACATTTTGTATAACTGTGTATAACTATGCTAATTACATTCTACCGATCCGAGGGCGTAATTCGTTGCACATATTATTAATAATAGGCTACTAATTCTAAAAGATGCCTACGCGTTCCGAAGTTCCAAACAAAGAAATCGCAGAGGATAGCGTATCTGGTTGGTCGGAGGTCTGGCTAAAATGTACGTTCACACGTGCTAGAAAAAATAGAGCTCTAGCGACGAATTGCGCACATTTGAACCTGAATCATCTATACAGTTCCAGTGATGACGTGTGCAGCCAAAAAGCCGCAAGTTGTGTAGACGTCGCGTGGGATGGAGTCACCACTGCAAGGTAAGCCAATGCAGTTTTGCTATACAGTATACTAGTATTAAAATAATTTATGGTTGTCTAATATGCATACATGTACTAGTACCAACCTTTTCTGATCTGTCGTAAGTAGTAGTCTAGACGCCCAGGGTCAGGCTACATGCTGCGTGTGTTTCTGTGTTTCTGTGTGTGTGTGTGTGTGTGTGTGTGTGTGTGTGTGTGTGTGTGTGTGTGTGTGTGTGTGTGTGTGTGCGTGTGTGCATGTGTGTGTGCGTGTGTGTGTGTAAGGTTTCTGTTTTTCAAATTGTGTGTGTGCGTGTTTGTCAGTGTGAACATGTATGTGTGCATTTGGTTCATGAGTTCATTATTGCATGTATGTATTCATATGTATATGCGTGCATGTATACATGTGTACACAACATGTATATGTTTTTGGGCCCTTTCATAATGACCTTGTCAGGGTCTCAGATCAAGGTGTGCATATTCTAGATCACTGGTTCTATATCAAGCCTGCAGGATCTGTGCTTGACACATGACCAGATGGTTTAGTATTTAATGTTCCTACTCACCCTAACACCAACTCCATCACCTACTAAACACTCATCATGCACACACACACAGGCACACACATGTTAACGTTTACACTCACATACACACACACACTAACACACACATGTGTACACACAATGCACACACACTAATACATACTCTAACGCACACATGTGTACACACATGCACACATGCACACACATACACACATGTGTACACACATGCACATGTGTACACACATGCCCACACTAACACACACTCTAACACCAAGCCTAGTAACTTCCCCAGGCTAAGTAGGTGTATGCACCCAGCCCCTAGCTCCTCAGCTACAATTGCTTCTGTCCAACACAACTCAGTTGACTGTTTGGCGAGAATAGGGGGCCAGAACGAGAACCCCCCTGAGCTGTGACCCTGCCAACCGTGACCTGTTGGCCGTGGGGAGCTCCCGTGAGTGACGCAGATCACCAGTTGGGGGTCCCTGTGGCCAAGCCATGCGTCATGTGGGGGGAGACTTGGGGAGACAAGCACCAGATGATGGCACTCATGGCCACCATCTGGGTGACTTGCGTACCAAGCCAGGATGCTGGCCCAGGGTTGGGTCCCCGAGTTAGAAGGTCAAGCCCGGTAGGAACCTGCCCTGGCTGTATTTAATATGAATGGGCATGATGGCAGTAAGTAAGAAATACACAGAAACGGTACAAAGGTGATGCAGGGGTGGAGGGTGGGTGATGCAAACAGACAAGCTCTCCTGAAGCACCAGTGGACTGCTGGGAGGCTGCCCATGTGTGCATATAGTCTCATAAGCCGGCCATGGTGCACAAAGGGTAACAATAGGGAGGATGAGGCTCCCATCCACCTAAGACCATGAGCCTATGTAACCGCATTGCCTCTGCCCATAAATGCTGATAGAGAGTTACCAGAGCCCCATTAAACTCTGTTTAGCTCCCTAAACAGCTGCAGTACCCTAACACACACTTAAACACACATACACACACTTAAACACACATACACACACTTAAACACACATACACACACTTAAAACACACATACACTAAGACACATACATGTGTACACGCACACATACACACACTTGAAGTTCTAACATACATTAGGGTTGCAAAGGGGTAATGCACTCACAGAACAACATATACTTATGTTGCTGTGCACAGTTGGAGGGTATGGCTGCTTTGCCACACCCCATATGAGGCTACCCCAGCCACTGTCTTGATAACTGGGGCATCCTTGCCAATGTTTGCACTGACAGAAGTGTCATTGCTTTGGTTTGACTCTGGAGTATTTATATTTCACTGTGCATGTGTTTTTTTTACTGCCAGTTAGACCCCAGCCTCGGGTTATATGTTTTGGTGCCTAGCTGTATAGCACTTGTAGTGGTTGTATTGAGAGGATATTTGCAAGAACATTATGATTGTGCAAAGTTCTTATTTATTTCTGTTATGCACTATGTTTGTATGTGAGTGTGTGTGAGCATTGCCTCTAGTTAAACACATCCATGATGTCAAATAATCAAAGCAACATGTACTACGCTAATGCTGTCAGCTTCTGAATGTTCGTCTACGAGCTAGGGTCTTGACAATGATGGGCCATCCTCCCCAAGTGCATGACATACATGTATATACACACATACATTAGGTCCTTCTTAAAAAGACACAAACACCTGTATGGCAGTACACACATACATACACACACACACACACACACACACACACACACACACACACACACACACACACACGCGCGCACACACACACACACACACACACACACACACACACACACATTGTAACCAGGTTCGCTTGTGTATCCATTGGTGTGGAATAGTAGTATGAATCCTTGCAGGCAGTGGAAGCAGGTACAATTGTATGTCTGATCAGTGTGATCAAGCTGGCCAATCAAAGCTCTTCTGGTTAGTGGTACATGTATGTCGCTGTACATATGTGTTTGTGCTTTTTGTGCATGTGTGTGCACATGTATTACAGGTGTATGTGGTATGCACATGCATACCATTTTAGTGTCGTGCTTCTATGCATGTGTGCATGCAGCTACAGCATTTTGTACACACTGTACAGTATGTGCATGTGCATCTGCATATGTTTACCTTTGTCTGTGTGTGCTTATTTCTGTGCGAGTAGGACCAGGCAGAAGAATGAAGCTTGAAGATGCTCAGAATGTGGTTATTAGTTTGAAAGGGGCCAATGTACATTGTAATTTTGGAGCATTCAGAAAGAAAATATGGCAGAGGGTTTAGCTAGAGGCCTGGCAGCTTCCATGGAGGTGGCACTATAGTATTACTGCCATCAAGTGGCTGTGTGCCCAATGAATCTATCCTTCTCACTAGTCTTCAGCAAATTGTATATATGGTATGTTTGCATGATCATGATGTGATGTCTTAATATATTTTTATCCTGATAGGATCAAGCTTTACATTGATGGAAACTGGGAGATTTGATGTGAACTTATATTTGGCGTATTGTTACATCTGTACATGTATGTACATGTACATGTTGTGTACTATTCAATCTGCACTGGTTGTAACTGAACTTTTCCATCCATGTACATGTCATGTTAATAGATGTCTTACATAAAGGGGTGTGGTCACATATGAACATTGTAAAAAAGCAAGTTTGTGAGTACTTATAGCAATGACACAGTACACTTCTTCTATACATCATGCTACCACCAGTCCCTGGTGTGCATCTTCTAGAGTGATGTGCATCAAATGGAATCAGGATAGCGGCTCATCGGATTGAATCTGCATCGATTAAATTAGGCTATCCTGGTCACTACCAAGACTCTATCACATTAAAGTGAATAAGATTCAATTTGATGTACACCGGCCAAGTCAGGTCGCTAACATGCTTCTATTTGATGCTCACCAGGGTCAGCTGGTCGATACCACAAACCTAGCAGCTGCACACCAGGGACTGGCCAATTCCAATAGCATGACTTTATTTGCTGCACACTGGGTCTGGTCGCTAATATGATTCTATCTGATGCACACCTCTACAGTGACTGGATTGCCGCTAGCATGACTGTAGCTAAAACGACAAATTAAATCAAGTCATGCTAGTGGCAGTCCCTGGTAGGCATTAGATAGAATCATGTTAGCGACCACACCTAGTGTGCTTCAAATAGAATCAAGATAGCGGCCAGACCCAGGTTTGTATTGAATTGGATTTTATTGCATCAAATAAAGTGGCAGTCCCTGGTGTGCATTTAATAGAGTCATGGTCGCTGGTGTGCATCAAATAGAATTATTTTCGTGGCCATACCCGGTATTCTTGTGTGCATCAAATATGTTGCTTTTGCTTTTGAAACCCCACTTTGAACAGAACAAATACAGCGCGTACGAGGCTTCCATTTCAAATGAATGTAACGCGCATGCGTAGACTCTTCAAAGCCACATGATAAGCGTGTATGGCGTCATCGTCGGGAAATCTATAATACTGGAACTAACCGTACGTTCCTATCAGCCAGAAGAAGTATCATAGGTGGGTTATCAAGTAAATTGAGGGACTAGTGGCAAATTCCCAAGTTTCTCCTCGAACAGGTACGATCTATTCATGTCACAGCAGAACCTATCAGTCTATATACTAGTACCATGATGACGAAGAAGACCGCGCCGAACCTTGGGTCCTAGGCAGCATGGTGATGCTGATTGCACTACGTACTCCAGCAGGAGAATCATTTTCAGTAGCGGATGTGTACAACTATTAGTAAGCGAGGTTGCGACCAAAACCTTCTCTGTAACACCAACTCTCGAGAGTCGGACATCACTTTCTGTGCAGGTACAGTAACTTTATATCAGCTTCTTTTTCCCCCTTCCTACTGAGGAGAATCAGCTTAAGTCTCAAGAAAAGTAAGCAGTGTGGCTTTGTATTGGTAACGGGAATTCTTTGTTCTCAGAACCTCAAGCGTCCATAATGCTGAAGTGATGTCTCGGATATCAGCGAAGAAGAGGTTGAAGGTATACTTGTTGTCGGTTAAAGGTGTGAGTCCTTTCATTTTTGCTAATGTAGTTGGCATAGCGAACTACAACCTAAACCAGAAACCGTAACGCATTCTTACAGAAGCCGATTCAAAAGAAGGGCATACAATCCGAGCATGCACACAACTAGGTAAGCGCTTGAATTTAAAAATGTTGTCTAGTATCAATTATATACACTATAGCTATGGGAGCGGCGATCCGAACAAGTAACCGATCATGCAAAGGGATGTACTTAACGTGTCGGAAGAGGAAGAACTGGACAATGGGACGATGATAAGAGGAGATCAGAGGAACTAAACACGTGTTTGGACTCAGGCGCCACGGAAGGAGAGACGATTGGGCCCACCGCGCTCGGAACTTTCCTGATGGCCTTTCCACCTGCTTGGATGCTTCACCGTCGCCGAATGAACTCGTTCTCTGTTGTTGTTTTTTTGTTGTTCCATGTACTTATATCATAATATTTATAGAAGAGGCCTGGAAACGAGCGACTAATTAAAAATTCATAATTATGTTATACGCAGTGTTTTACTCCACCTGCTATTGTTATACATTGTTATACAAAATGTTATACAGAAGTTATACATAGTGTTATACTATAGTTGTTATACGTAACTGTGTATAGAGTATCCATACGCAAAGTTATACACATGCGGATAACACGTGTATAACGTGTGCATAACACATGAATACACGCGTTATACAGTACTGTACAACAGTGCCAGACATCTTAAGTTTGTGGTCTTGCAAAAACACTTTAAGCGAATACAAGAATATCATAAGTCTGTAATCAAGCTGCTAATAATTTAATCTCCACCTCTCACTAGCTTTGGTTTCCCGATCTCCCTAGTTTTGGTGTCCCCACCTCTATCTAGCTTTGGCGTCCCCACCTCTCCCTAGCTTTGGTGTCCCCATCTCTCACTCGCTTTGTGTCCTCTCTCTAGCACCTCTCCCTAGCTTTGGTGTCCCCACCTCTCCCTAGCTTTCTCTAGCTTTGTGTCCCCACCTCTTCCTAGCTTTGATGTCAGCTTTGTGTCCCCGCCTCTCCCTAGCTTTGGTGTCCTCTCTCTAGCTTTGTGTCCCCACCTCTCCCTAGCTTTGGCGTCCCCACCTCTCACTAGCTTTGGTTTCCCCACCTCTCACTAGCTCTGGTGTCCCCACCTCTCACTAGCATTGTGTCCCCACCTCTCACTAGTATTGGTGTCCTCTCTCTAGCTTGTCCCCACCTCTCCTTAGCTTTGGTGTCCCCACCTCTCTCTAGCTTTAATTGGTTTCCCCACCTCTCCCTAGCTTTGGTGTCCCCACCTATCACTAGATTCAGGGTTAATGGTAAAAGGTACAAGTGGGTGTGGCTTGTAGTCCCCACCCCCTCACAGTCTGTACCCTCACCAGCTGCAGAGGGAATATTGTATGGAACGATGCAAACAAAATGAGAACACCAAGTGATCTGCTGAGGGCGTGGCCCCACTAGTCGCTGTCAAACTTATGCTGTTCACTTGAGTGTCGATGGCCCCACCCTTGTAGCTGCCTCTCTACTTCTTTGTCTTCTTGTGGCGGTTGCCTTTCTACTTCTTTGTCTTTTCATGGCGGTAAGACGTGCCTGTAATAAAAGGAACCATTTGTAATACCTTTGTCCCCCCCAGTCCCCAGTCCAATAATACCTCGAGTCCCTACGCCTTTAGTCTACCCAGTCCCCAGTCCCATAACACCTGCAGCATCAGGCAAGAATTTGGCGTGAACTGGTGCACAAAGCACTTTCCTCTTTCCCACACCTTACCTCTACTCCCCACACCTTACCTCCTACCACACCTTACCCCTCCTCTCCACACCTTACCTCCTCCCCACACCCACCTTGGCACACTTGAGGTTCTTGTTAGCCTTCTCCCCCCACAAGCCAGCTGCCCCCATCTAAAGGGGGGTGAAGGCAGCAATCAATATTGCCATGACAACATAAAACCATACCTTGGCTTCAAATGAGTTGTCCCCCAGTTTTGGATTGACGAAGACCTCATCATCCTACGAAATGGAGCAGAGTTAGCTTTCTCCTTGGTCTGGAAGGACAGAGCCTGACCATAGGCACCAACACACACACACACACACACACACACACACACACACACACACACACACACACAGACACACACTGCTGCCTCGTAAATGTAATGATGACGCTAGGAACAGGGCTCCTGCCAACATTACACAGATCAAGACGCCAAGAGACCTAAAGCTTAACTTTGAAAGCATGAGTGAGTGAGACGATACTGAGGCAGCAATAACACGAACACCCCCCCCCCCCCCCCCCAAACACACACACGGGTCAATCCATATGAAGATCACTTAAAATTGGACGCATAGCTTTAGATTTTGTTGCAACTTCTCATATTTTTCAGTCCTACGAAACTCATCATGAATATTTATTGATTCTCCACATCTTTGCTCCTTTGCTGAGCCATTACTTTGCTCTCACAGATCTTGCAGGGTTATATCAAATCAATGCTCTTTTGATGTACAACTAAATTATCATATGTTTTTATGATAGAGGTTAAAGGGTTAAAAATTATATGAGTTTATCACACGGTTTACAGAATTCAGACCAATTGCCGATTGAAACTCGAATTTTTTTTTACATAGTGAAAGCCACACCCTGTTGTAATGTTTTTGAAAAATAAAAAGTCTGAGTATCAGTTACCTCTGGGAACCACAAGCAATTGAACATCAGGACGCCATTTTTTTCTTTTTTTGGCACCTGTCAATGTTTACATGGGTCACAAGTGGAGTTATGTAATAATCATCCACACATATGTAAACTGTGGTTGGCATGACTCAGCACATATCAGAGACACTCCTCCTGTACGTTTTTTATAACCTAATAAGGCATGCACGGGCTTTAAAATGTATTATTAGTAGTCTGGTGTTTCGTAAAGCAATGGCAAGATTTCTAGTCACACGCGTCATATGTACTCGTATCTTCGAGTTGTACCAGCTGCAATGATAACAGAACATCATTCTCTCTGTATTGGAAATGGAGATTTAGCATGCTGCAATTGTCTACGAAAAATACGTAAGCTCAATCCTGAAATAGCATTCGTAGATACCTCTAGCTTTAGTAGCCTTACACAAGCAGTTGTGGGTCCTAGTAACTCAAGTTCCCAACACAGTGCAGGCCCCAGTACTAGGTAGCCCAAGTTCCCAACACGGTGCTGGCAACACGGTGCAGGCCCCAGTAGCCCAAGTTCCGAACACGGTGCAGGCCCCTGTAGCCCAAGTTCCCAACACGGTGCAGGCCCCAGTAGCCCAAGTTCCCAACACGGTGCAGGCCCCAGTAGCCCAAGTTCTCAACACGGTGCAGGCCCCATGCAGTAGCCCAAGTTCGCAGGCCCCAGTAGCCCAAGTTCCCAACACGGTGCAGGCCCTAGTAGCCCAAGTTCCCAACATCATATCTTCGGTTTGCACAGGAGTGCACGTGCTTAAAACACTACTGGGAGCTGATTCAAGGATACTACGGCCTGCACCTTCTTGAGAAGAGCGGCTAGGGCCTGCACTGTGTTGGGAACTTGGGCTACTAGGGCCTGCACTGTGTTGGGAACTTGGGCTACTAGGGCCTGCACTGTGTTGGGAACTTGGGCTACTAGGGCCTGCACTGTGTTGGGAACTTGGGCTACTAGGGCCTGCACTGTGTTGGGAACTTGGGCTACTAGGGCCTGCACTGTGTTGGGAACTTGGGCTACTAGGGCCTGCACTGTGTTGGGAACTTGGGCTACTAGGACCCACAACTGCTTGTGTAAGGCTACTACCGCTAGAGGTATCTACACAGCAAAAAATTTTTAGTGTATTTCACTCAAAACGCAAACTATATCACTCAGAATCCTGATTCAGAGTGATATAGTTTGCCGTTTTGAGTGAAATACACCAAACTGTTTTTGCTGTGTACGAACGCTATTTCAGGATTGAGCTTACGTAGACAATTGCAGCATGCTAAATCTCCATTTCGAATACAGAGAGAATGATGTTCTGTTATCATTGCAGCTGGTACAACTCGAAGATACGAGTATATACGACGCGTATGACTAGAAATCTTGCCATTGCTTTACAAAACGCCAGACTACATTTTAAAGCCCGCGCATGCCTTATTAGGTTAAAAAAAACGTACAGGAGGAGTGTCTCTGATATGTGTTGAGTCATGGCAACCACAGTTTACATATGTGTGGATGATTATTACATAACTCCACTTGTGACCCATGTAAACCGAGACAGGTGCCAAAAAAAGAAAAAATGGCATCCTGATGTTCAATCGTTTGTGGTTCCCAGAGATAGCTGATACTCAGACTTTTTATTTGTCAAAAACTTTACAACAGGGTAAGACTTTTCACTATGTAAAACAAAATGTCAAGTTTCAATCTGCAAGTGGTCTGAATTCTGTAAACTGTGTGATAAACACATATAATTTTTAACACTTTAACCTCTATCATAAAAACATATGATAATTTAGTTGTACATCAAAAGAGCATCAATTTGATACCAAATATAACCCTGCAAGATCTGTGAGAGCAAAGTAATGGCTCAGCAAAGGAGCAAAGATGTGGAGAATCATTCATTATTCATGACAATGTATTTCGTAAACCATTAATTTTTTATTTCACCAAAGTTACTTTCATATGAGGAGTGAAAAATATGAGAAGTTGCAACAGAATCTAAAGCTATGCGTCCAATTTTAAGTGATCTTTATATGGATTGACCCACACACTGCTTTTGCAATCAATTTGCATCCAGGATTTAAAAGCTCTATACTAAGATTGCTACTTTTCTGCTTACCATTTTTTCAGCTGTCATATTTGCTGGCGTCATGGTGACAGTAGTGGAGGCAGCTACAAAACAAATAGGGATAAATAAAAATCTATTTTACCCAGTACATCAATACCTAACTACAGTACATACCATCAGACACCATAACACACCGCTACTAAGCCCCCCCCCCCCCATCCTCAACATGAGACAACCCATGAACGTTGTCAGACGCAAACAGTGAGATGACAAACAGGTACATTGGAAGGAACGCCAGTCCAACATAGATAAAAATTATAGAGAAAGAACTTTACCCAACTCTGGGCCTAACCTTGTACCCTCCTCTGGCTCTAACATTGCACCTAGCTCTGGCCCTAACCTTGTACCTACCTGTGGCCCTAACCTTGTACCCACCACCTCTGGCCCTAACTTTGTACCCAGCTCTGGCCCTAACCTGTAAAGGTCAGACACACATCAACTGCAGAGTGTCTTATGCCTTCACAAATTTATTCCCTGGATTGGTCCATGAAACGTTTGGCCCGTTGCTTTTACTCCAGTTTACAAACAAGCACTTTAATCCTCACTATAGAGCTAGCTGGTCTTGAGAACTGCTGCTGTCACCAACCCAGGTGTTGCAGCAGTATGCATGGACTCAGACTCAGAGGCAGCAAATGATTTAATAAGGGCATTGATTTCCTGACAAACTACATACATACTGTAACAAGGTTTGGTAACAAGATGCTAGTGTAACATAACAAGCTACATGCGTAATGTACCGAGACAGGCTACTTTTTTCGAGGTTGTGATTGATTGAATGGACTTCACAACCTTAAAGTGGTTTTTCTGTACGTGCGTGCATGTGTGTGTGCATGTCACTGTGTGTGTGTGTTTGTTTTTGTGCTACTGTCGTAGGTACCATGCAGCTACAGCTGTTCTTTTTATTAACTCACGTATGATAGTATCAGAGAAATTGGACCGGTGGCGTTTTTTAACAGATTAGTGCCCACGGGCGCGTTCACGCGTCAATGTACTGAAGTCCCACGGACGCGCGGAAGCGTCCAAATGCAATAGTGGACTGTACGATAGTGGCGTTACGCAACGGTTAGCTTTCAAGACCTAATATTAGATACGAAGCTTCGTCACACCTAGGGCTTCAGTTTCCAAGGTTCTGTTTTAAAGGTTGCGTTGAAAAAATTCCCACAAAAAAGGTGACAATTACCGCAATAAATCAGCGGCATACACAAATAATGAATTTCCATATACCAGCAGCTAAATAAACGGAAGCGAACATTCACAAGGGAGGATGCCAGGGCATGTTTCCAGATACTTCCAGCTTGTCCAGCGAGCAGTAGTAGGGATGGAAAGTGTAACCTATGATGGAGGGAAATTAGCATTTGAAATGTTTGAAGTGGGCTACACATGGGATAAAGGTTATACTTTGACCAGTGCTTCACATCACCAGATGTCACTCTGTATTCCTCCCTCCTACACACATGAGCACACTAGTACCATCACATATACACACTAATACCATCCTACAACATGCACACACTTGTACCATCACACTACACACATGCACACACTTGTACCATCACACTAAACACATGCACACACTTGTACCATGACACTACACACATGCACACACTTGTACCATGACACTACACACATGCACACACTTGCACCATCACACTACACACATGCACACACTTGTACCATCACACTACATACATGCACACACTTGTGCCATGACACTACACACATGCACACACATGCACCATCACACTACACACATGCACACACTTGTACCATCACACCACACACATGCACACACTTGTACCATCACACTACACACATGCACACACTTGTGCCATGACACTACACACATGCACACACTTGCACCATCACACTACACACATGCACACACTTGTACCATCACACTACACACATGCACACACTTGTGCCATGACACTACACACATGCACACACTTGTACCATCACACTACACACATGCACACACTATTACCATCACACTTCACCCTACTCCACACTTGCGCTATTATTAGAGCATACATGTACGTACATACCAGCTGCCACCATCGTGGACATAGAACGGTCAAAAATAGCTAGTGCAAAGTGTTGCAGCAAGAGTAAATAAACTCCCCTGCTACTTCTTAGCAATCAATACAAACCCGCTAATTGCTACGTACAGAACGATAGGATTAGCCAAGGCCTATGCGATAGGTGCGCGTCTCATAGACCCACTTTCATGCACGAAAGATACATGTAAGTAGTTTGAAGTGAATACCAAAGTCAATATAGCGCACACAACAAAGTTACGCACTAACCTGTTTGTTCAAGCCGCCATGACAGTCGCGAGCGCTACTTGATGGCTTCGTTCCGTAGTTGTATCTGTTTCACGAGTAATCAAACCGATCGGTTTGCACCGTCAGAAGGCCAAACTCTCGTAGCATCGTTTTTCATAAAGTTCACAATACAAAACTTTCATCGTTTGAAAGTTATATGACGTGTCGCTCCGACTATATTAAAACTAAGAAAATTTAAAATTTAATCTGGGCCGTAACGTATTCAATAACGTAACGTAATCTGGGCACTAATCTGTTAACACAGCGTTTACGACAGATGCGGGGAAGTTTTGGGGAATATAAAATATTCATAATTAAATTCCCTCCTATGAGTTCTAAGCAAAACATTTAATATGATACTCCAATCATTACTAATGAAGTGAGAAATATAAAGAATCTGCAGGCATAGACGCTTGTCGTACTGTAACGTGTCAAAGCCAGCTCATTATCGTTGTAACGAGTGGCCACAGTATTCAAGGTGCTCTTTTTTTCTACTTGGTTTCATTGCTTTTTGAATGTTTCATTAGTATAGCAAGTAGATGTAAAGCTTATATAAGAGAAAAGAACAAATAACCAATTTCCATTCAGGAGACACTGCATCTTTTAGTTCCCCCGAGAGCTGATCATCGGCAATGAATTTGCGTAACCTATTAACGGCAATAGTAAAACATTTTTTTCACTTGCAATTTGGGATGCCGCCTTGATGCTCTAAGCAAAAGGGCAAACATAGAAGTGGATCTTGCAGAACATGTAAGTCCGGAGTTTGCCATGATTGCTGCACCTGTCGACGAAAAACCCGCGGACGTCCTTCCCAAATTGATGTACGGCTGAGACCAGTAGCGTATCCAATCAATGCTGCTAGACATCGTCGTCATAGCGCTCCAGCTGTTCATGTCAGCACTTTTGTTGAACCTGCGACTGTTCGCACTGATGTTTCTGCTAGCGCTACTGCTCCCATTGATGCTCCTGCTAGTGCTACTATTCCCAGTGATGTTTTTGCTAGTGCCACTGTTCTTCCTGCTATCGCTACTGTTCCGCTGGTACAAGAGTTCCTGCTGGCACTAGTACTGTTCCTGTAGCAAAAACTGCTGATGTTCCAGCTACTGTTCCCGCTGCTGATGCAACAACTGCTGAAGCTCCTGGTACTGATCCTGGTGCTGCCACTGCAGATGTTCCTGGTACTGCTATCCCACACAAAGGCACATCACACTACAATTATGGCAGTCGGGATTTTATTTGCCATGTTCTGAGTCTTTTGGGTACTGAAGCCGGTTCTGACATAAGCCATATTCCAAGTGTTGACCATCGAAAAGCTGCTAGAGTTAAGGAAGATTTGACTGCTGATGGTTTCCGAAGGACTCAATCCATATTCTGGAAGGGTGTGAAGGGTCGGGTCAAGTTGCTCCTCCCTGCTTGGAACCTACCTGATGACAAGGTATTAAAGAAAATATTTTGTATACCAGGCACCCATGTTCAAAATGAGGCAGATGCCAATGCTGAAGGTGAAATTGCTGTAGGATCAAGTTCCCATTCCATTGTTGCAACAAACATCATTGAAGCCATTAAGCATGAGAAATCTTTCCATAGTTTGGGGGCGAGGCAACTTCTGGCTCCTTTGGGTACTTTGCCGACCAAATTCTGGCTTGAGCATTTCGATATGAAGGAAACCTTGGTTGCTGAGCTTAAGTTTCAGACCCAAGTAGATGCTGAGTACCAAAGCCATGGTCTTTCCTTGCAGCAGTACCCCAAATCATTTTCTCGTATCAAGGACAGTGTCATTAAATGCCTGGTGGATTTTGTCTACTATGATGAAAATGTGACCCGGCTGGCATGGGCTGCCAATAAGCTCAAGGACAAGCGATTTAGTGAACTGCAATATGTTGCTGCTATGAAGTCCCTTGTTTTAAAGCATGCTGTTGCAACAATGTATCACATCTACCTGGAGACAGTGGAAGTACAGGCTGGCCAAAATGTGGTTGGTAAATCCCTATTCCGTAACATTGTGCAGCACATTACAGGTGGTGGCATAAAGCAGGATGCAAGGGCTGGTGTTGACTATGTCAAGGTGAATTATCACAATGACAACTTTGCACTATTGTATATGGTAATCAAAATTCTGATGTCAGGGAAAGACCGTGCATAGCCAGATGAGCTTCTCTACCAGAGGAATGTAGTGTTTGACTTTCTCTCACATGGCTACTTTCAACATGTAATGGAAGGTGTGAAGGCCCAATATGAATTAAGGGAGGCAGCTGGTAATATGGAACAGTTAGAGCATAACATCTCCCTTCTAGAAAAGCAACAGTTCCTTCAGTACAATGAATTGCACTCCACGGCTGATTGTCTAGATAGTTTTGACAGTCCTGTTAAGCAGCAAGCTTTTATAGGTAGAGTCAAGGCCCAGCTAAATGCTTGTGCTAAAATCCATGCTCATACTGGTATAAATGCTACTTTACACACTCCATCCTACACACTTGATCTTGCTAAAGATCATGCGCCAAGGACAGATCACCAAAAAATTGGCTGTTTGGAGTGCAGTGCTTGCCGTGGTCCATAGCTATTTTATGATAAGTCAAGCGTCACATTGCTATGGCCAGATCTGAGGAGACTGACACCATGTTGTTGTCTGATTTACTGCTTACCATCCACCAGTGTGAGCGCCGTACATTCCGTTATATGGCACATGTAGTGCAGAAAACTCAGCAACATCACCTTATGCACCTTGACATCATCTTATGCACCTTGTGAGGAGTACCCTTGGTGGAGACACTATGTATGTAGTGTTTGACTTTAAGCAGAAGTTTCTTTCCAAAGGATTTCGGGAAGGAGGTGATGCCTACTGTGTATGGCAAAAAAGGTATGCTGTGGTTTGGTGCAGCAGCATACATAAAGCACCAGCACAGTACTGGTTGTGAACACTCCTACATAGGTGCCAAGAATTATGGGAACACTGAAGAGGCTCAGGGACGTTAAGGCAGCCTACACAAGAAAACATATACAAGTTGCACGAAGCATATTCTTTGCTACTTGTCTGCGAAAATGGAATAGCTTACCGTCGCTAAGCTTGACCTTAAATACATTTTAACAAAGAGGTCCGCTTAGGATCACCTCTTTCATTACCGCTGTATACATGTATCCCGCTCGCGCGCATATACCTTATTGGATTATATTACTTCTACACATTCGTAACGGTGCAACCGGTGTAAATTAAAGTGGTATAAACACAAAAAAAAAAAAAAAAAAGTATGTGTACGGTGTTTGCAGCGTGTGTTTAATACGTGTACACGTTTATAACGTTATTGCTGTCCAGATTATATAAATTAAAAACGGCTGCTAGGAACCATAAAGCACACGTGTACTCGCGTGTGGGTACACGCGAGTAAATTGCGTGTGGTAAACGAGGAGGCACTCGCCTGGGACATAAAACTACAAGCGAGCAACTCGCGGGTTGCTCGCGTGTATTTTTAACTTTCTTGTGGACGGTACTGTAGGTGGCGGTGTGGCAACCCGATTACATCATGATCCAGAATAAATAATTGTTGCGCAATGCGCATGCGTACACGAAGAGAAATAGATATGGAAGCATAGGCTGAGTTCTAGCGATGAGAAAATTATAATTATTTGCTTTTGGTTACATAAAAAAAAAATTAAATATATTTGCCTAAACCGTTGATGTTAGTATCAAAATCCAAGATTTTTGGCTGCATCTTTTGTAAAGCTATTCCAGTACAAAAACGTTGCGGTTCTTTCGTGAAGACCCTGTATAATCATAAATATAGCTGTACACATGCACTTTCAAACACTCAACACTGAAACAAGAATATTGTCATTGTGCATAAATTATGAGAGCACAAACCATCATTTCACTCTGATCATCAATATGCTTATGCTTGAATTTTACATTCTGATGAATACTAAAGCAAAATCCTCACAAAAAGCTAGTCATAACATTTAACGGTTTCATGCCTACAATCCAATTAACAATTATACGCATAGTGCCGGTAACTAATATCATTACAAAGTTTGTTTGAAAGGAGTGATATTGTCTATTTGCATCCGTGTGTACACCGGGTCATATGTGTACAGGTGTGCACAAATTACTTACCCTACCTTATCTTTTTAAGTAATCACATTTGTCACCTAAAAATTTACATATGAGTACACAAGAGATTATTAATAAATGATCAATAATAATTCAAATTATTTGATTGTTATCTGACAAATAAACCACATTAGAAAAACAAAGAAAACAGCGCATGTGACTGGTTATTATTGAGAGAACAAGTGTACCTGTACGCAGAGCAAGAGGAGGTATACGTGTGCGCAGAGCAAGAGAATGTGTGGACAGTGGAGGTGTGAGCACTGAAGGCTCGAATAGTGGAGGTACAAATGGTAGAGGCGCGAATAGTGGAAGCTTGATGGTGCAAATGGTGGAGGCGCGAGTAGATGCGAATGTTGTACGCGCGAATAGAGGAGGCGCGAGCACTGAAGGCTCGAATAGTGGAGGTGCAAATGGTGGAGGCGCGAGTAGAGGAGGTGCGAATGTGGACGCGCGAATAGTGGAGGTGCAAATGGTGGACGCGCGAATAGAGGAGGCGTGAGCACTGAAGGCTTGAATAGTGGAGGTGCAAATGGTGGAGGCGCGAGTGGAGGAGGTGCGAATGTGGACGCGCAAATAGAGGAGGCGCGAGCACTCAAGGCTCGAATAGTGGAGGCACAAATGGTAGTGGAGGCATGGGTAGAGGAAGTGAAATAGAGGTAGAGGAAGTGCAATCAGAGGTAGATGAAGTGCAAGTACAAGTACAGTAGAGGTAGAGGAGGTGCAAGTAGAGTAATACCATGTGATGAAGAGGAAGATACTGACACTGTCCATGAACTAGTGCATTGCAATAGGGAACACTGCAGAATGTGTGGTGTTGGTACACTATGGCAATGTGCCTGCACCCCCCAAAGTGGTACTGCAAGTGGTAACAAACGAAATGATGCATCAGCTATGTTTCTGTGACCTGCGTCAAAGAGGAGAAGTTTGATTTTGCATATTGAAGGAGTTAAACCTCAAAACCTAAAGCAGCACTCTGCCCTGAGACGGTGGAGGCTTTCTTGCTGTTTTCTGATACACTAGTGATTGAATATGCATGATTCTTTTGCAGTGAACATCATTTTCCTACATAGGACTAATTTGTGTACACCTGTACACATTTTACTCCTGATACAACCACATGAATAATTTCATATCATATAGTTACTATATCATGCCCTCTATCACTTACAATACTTATTTGAAAACAGTATACTACTACAGTGAAGCAATGTAATATGTGTACAGGTGTACACAAATTAGAGCATTTGACTGTAAAAGTGATTGTCAAAAACAAACAGCATTTGTTTGATGTACATACAAAACAAACTGTGTGGATGAAATTTGACTTATTGAAAATGTTCCCATCTGGTTTGTTTGGATCTCTAACTTTTACAGTGTTCTGCAGTGCTATAGATAACAGGATTAAGCAATGTTATTGCAGTTAACCAAAATTAGCATATTCATGACATATTTAATCAGACATATGTTGTGTAAAATGCTCACTGCTGCTATAAGATATAATGCAGCAAAATGAAAGGAGTAATTTGTGTACCACTGTACACAGTTTAGGATGCAAATAGACAATATACGAGCGAATAACTTTTGAACGGAGCATCCTTTTGTAATGTTCTTCACATATTCTTGGAAAGGAATGTTAGCGCTACAATTCTGTGTCCATGAAGTGGTTTCATAGTATAGAAAACAAGCCGTCCGTGCGGGTTGAAAGATAGGTACGTGAAAGAGTAGTTTTTTTTAGCTTTTTTGAAGCTTCCTATTCAGGTATTAACCAGTTATATTTACCAGTAGATAGCCTTCATAGTGTATGAGGTTTCAGCTAAGCGTAGTCCATAACAAGTGCAGCAGCTTTAACGGTGGGCACACTTAGAAATAAGGCGTGTCTTCAAACTCATTAGAAACTAATTATCGAACGGTACCTGTGGTTGACCATTGTGCCAGACGAATGTTGAGTATTTCCAGTCAGCGAAGTTTCTAATCAACGTCCTACGAGTCTTAAAACAAAACTGTTGAGCAGAGTGGGGCAGCTGGTATGCTGTTCGCGTAATAGGCACGAACCGTATACAAATTTTTACACTTATCAGCGTATTCGGCATGAAACTGTTAATGCCAATATGTGGGACAGTGTCCAGCAAAATCGGGCTTGTGGGGTTGTAATTTTATCACTATAAAAATTGCACATTGTACAAAACAACACGTCTTCACAACTGTACAACCTTTTTCGTACACATGTTCCCACATCATTTCTCTATGTTTATTTTCATTTTGGAGCTCTAATAATTTTCCATGGCGTCTGTGCAAAGATCGCTAACCCAACAGGTTAGAATTTCACATTTCTCCACGTACGAGTGTTGAAAACGCGTCAAATTCACAATGAGCATAGAGGAGTCCTGTAGCTATTGATTTGTTCTGTTCATTAGTTTCTGCATCATCCGTTACAGAGATACAGTTGAGCAAACTACATGCACGTTTTCTCACTTGATTTGTGCCAATGGCATAATCACCGCCTCCCCATACACTGAGCGGGACGCAATGGAGCAAATCAAGCGGGAAAACATGCCCGTAGTTTGTTCAACTGTATCTCCGTAACGAATGATGTGGAAATTAACGAACAGAACAAACCAATAGCTACAGGACTCCTCTATGTACAACTCGAATTTGATGCATTTTCAACATTCGTACGTGGAGAAATGAGGAATTCTAACCTGTTGTGTTAGCAATCTTTGCACTGACGACATGGAAAATAATTAGAGCTTCAAAATGGACACTAACTTAGAGAGATGATGTGGAAACAAGTGTACGAAACTGGAAAGGAAAAGGTTGTATGATTGCAAAGATGTGTTGCTTAGTGTAACATGCAATTTTTATAGTGATAAAATTATAACCCCACAAGCCCTATTTGCTGGACACTGTCCCATGTTTTTACATCCTGTAATCATTGTTGACAACATATATAGCAAATGCACAATACAATACGAGTTAAATTAAATGATATTGAGTTGCTTTCTTGTCCAGAGTGAACCTAGATTCACTATGCACTAGCTCTACAGAGAGAGGGACACTGCAGAGTACACGCCCCTTTGATGGACGAGCTCCTCTGATGCATAGGATGGATGAGCAGAGGTAGATGGCATCGCAACCATCCAATGGTTTGGCTGTAGGATGAGTTCCATTTGGAAGCTAGCCGGTCTGCCAGGCATTTATAGAAAGTTGCTGCAATCGGACACATTCCAACAGTAGTGGAGAGTACACTGCAGTAGCAAGCATTGGGTGTGGGGTGTGGTATTAGATGGAGCAAGTGGGTTAACCGATAAATGACCAAATTATTCCTTGCATAACGGGTGCAACGTATAACCAGATTTAATTTTAACTTATTCAAAAATTGTGCGTCTGGCAATCAAGTTAGTTTGCTTTGTGCGATCGCGTAGTGTTCGTTTGTTTTACCGATTTCTAAGACCAAAAAGGATCGCTACCATGTTCTCTAGACTAAAAAAGTGAAGCACGATGTATTCTAGAAACTTGAAGTCAAGAAGCCGTTCCATACACGAATCGTGGTCGGGTCATCACTAATGTCTACCTACGAACGGTAAGGAACCAGTTTTGTGATACTCTTATTGTTTGGGAGGTGTATAGCTTGCGCATATGCATTTTGTATAATTTTGCTTGCATATATGTTCTGTTTGTATCCCTACCGTGTTGTAACTTTTTTTAGAGCACATCTGTTGTTTCTAGCTCTTTTTGTTATGGCAATTTGATGCGCGTTTATGGCATGGGGCATTGAGAAGGGTGTGGATAAAGAAACTAGGGCAGGTGGGAAGAATGTTATGTTATGAATGGTTTGAAATAAATAAAAGTGTGGTGAGGACATGACATGGAAGAGTGTTGTGTGCTATGTGCCTGTGTGCTATGTGCCTGTGTGTTACATGTATGTGTGCTGTGTAGAGTGTTGTGTGCACACTCATGGTGTGTACTCACATGGGTAGGGGTGTGAGTAGGTCCACTGCACACTCCCTTTACTTGTGTCAACACTCTTCCCTCCCTTGTGTGTGCTCACAACACCCACTACACACACACAACACTCTTCCCTCATATGTGTGTGCACACAACACCCACTACACACACACAACACTCTTCCCTCATATGTGTGTGCACACAACACCCACTCCACAACTCCACTCACAACACTCTTCCCTCCCTTTGTGTGTACCTTGTGTGTGCACACAACACTCAATCCACACACAACACTCTTCCCTCGTATGTGTGTACCTTGTGTGTGCACACAACACCCCTTCAACACACACAGCACTCTTCCCTCCTATGTGTGTGTGCACACAACACTCAATCCACACACAACACTCTTCCCTCCTGTGTGTACCTTATGTGTGCACACAACACTCAATCCACACACAACACTCTTCCCTCGTATGTGTGTACCTTGTGTGTGCACACAACACTCAATCCACACACAACACTCTTCCCTCCTATGTGTGTACCTTGTGTGTGCACACAACACTCCAATGCACTATCCACCCCTTTACATGTTCCCCACCTCAGGCACACCCCTTCTGCACATCATAAGGAACACAGTGGTGACCTTCAGATATGTCACATCAGAAATTTGAGGAGGTTAGGGGGAGGGGCAAGGGGCCATTGCTATGTGCCTGTGTGTTATGTGTGCTGTGTGCTACGTGCCTGTGCTATATGTGCCTATGAGCTGTGCCTATGTGCTGTGCCTATGTGCTATGTGCCTTTGTGTTATGAGCCTGTGTGATATGTGCCTGTGTGCTATGTGCCTGTGTGCTATGTGCCTGTGTATGTATGTGTGCTATGTGTCTGTGTGTTATGTGCTTGTGTGCTATGTGCCTGTGTGCTATGTGCCTGTGTGCCTGTGTGCCTGTGTGCCTGTGTGCCATGTGCTATATGTGCCTGTGTGTTACATGTATGTGTGCTATGTGCCTGTGTGTTACATGTATGTGTGCTATGTGCCTGTGTGTTACATGTATGTGTACTATGTGCCTACATTACCAGGCGTGGTACTTACTAATAAACTAAAAGTTGGATGTGCACACCCTCTGTTTATTTGTTCTCCATTTCTTCCCCATAGTCACTGATGTCACTACCCTCTAAGCTGGGCTATTACCTCATCTTGGCTTAAATATAGTTTGTGTATATAGTTTATTCATGTTCGTGCCTAATACATTCATGAGGTGACGCCCTTCAAACGGCAATACTTATCTGGATAGAATCGGCCTCCTACATGTACGCGATCGCTAACATTTTACTGCTCTGGACGTAGAATAACAGAAGGCACACTTCTATCAACACCGTACGAGTGCAAACGAAGCTTAGTTGTAGTCACACCCGGTTTATAATGATTATGTACAAACCCCACTCCAGCTGTCTGCGATCGCAGACAACCGCTCTTACGCAACATTCAATTATGTACGGTAATTTTGTCTGCGAACGCAGACCGTGGTAATTTATCGGTTAAGAACTCTGACGTCAATAAAACATTTTTTCAAAGTGGCCACCCCAGAAGCCATCAGCTGCAATGTCTCATCTTGCTCCAATGTCGATGATGGTAGAGGCAAGTTTGAAGGTTTCCCTAGTAACTGGTTGTAGGGTTGGCTCGATTGTTACATTGCGACACACTTCTAACAGTAAATTTGCAGTGAGGTTCCGAATCTCAGTGTGGTGTAGGGTACATGTAGGATAACCTCCTAAAGGACTGTCACAATTATTTCGGTCCGCGTCTAATTTTGGTCCGGCCGGACCAAAATGAGCAACCGGATTGGTCCGGCCGGACTGAGATATAGCGCGTGATTTAGTCCCATAAGTCCTTTTTTGGTCCCATGTCTCCCATCCAAGTGTGAAGTGTCCATGTCTACAGATTGGCGCCATAAATGTAGATCTACAAGTGTTAACTTTATCATGAATAGAGAGAGCCCTGCGCTTCTAGAACAGCCTGTATTGTGCATGCATGCGGACCTTTTTGTTTGTGTACGCAATATTTAAGGAGGTGTGTAGTACTGAGGGCCAGTGAGGGGTGCACGTTCTTTTGCTATTACCATCGTGGTACAACATTCATAATCTGAGTCAGAAGATGATCTAATCTAATTGAGCAAGTGTATAACTACAAAAGTACCTGGAAGGATGTATGTTGAACAACAAGAGGTCCATAAGAAGGAAAGCGGATAAGATTGTTTTATAGAATGGTGAAGTGTGCATGTAAAAGAAGACGAAAGGGACGAACGAGGTACATGAGGTTATACAAACTAAATTTGTGCCTATTGCTAGTGCGAGAATGATCGGCATAGGGGCAACAGAGCTCTCGGAATATTTACTATAGCGATCGATGCCCATGCATGAATTTAATAGCTGGTTGTTGTATTTTTTTCCTGCTCTTCAATGTTTGGAATTGGTTTTAACAATAATGGTATGAAGTAATAATACAGTTTGGTTGGCAAACTAGTTTTCAACAAGAGTTGGAAATTCAAACTTGTCACGTGACTCCTTGGTTTCTATTATGTGTGCCCCTCGTTCAGCAAAAGTAATTTTAGCTCATTTCTTCTCTGTTCGGAAACGGATGAGGCTGAACGTTGGCATATAACTACCACACACATAACTATATCACTTTGTCGGGCCAAATGTTGGATGCAGTTTTAGGGGGAGACGCGTATAGCTGTTTGTCTCGTATCGCGCTGTTTTTATGCTACCTTAAGTTCACAGTGCATAGAAAATAGATATGTCTATCTGAAATGCCCGTATGTCAACTTTCATAAAAAGTTTGCCTCTAAAGATTGGGTCCTAAAAGTCAGCCATTTTCGGATGAATAACATTTAAATTATTTACATTATTGTGGTTATCATTGTTATGAGTGAAGGTGGACGAAGCGAACAAGCTGAAAATGGTTTACTTCAGTAACACGTGGGCTACCTCAAAGAGCTAGCAAAGAGGTACTGCCACTTTGGGAAGGTTTGAAACAAAGGAATGCTCCAAGGGGAAACCCCAAAGCTGCAGGTTTTAAGAAATAGTCTGAATCGTTAGCGCAGCAATAATGCTACGGCACTCGCACTGAGAATGTAGTACATTGAACTGAGCACTTAGGTTAGGTTTTAAAAATGGGTTTGCCTGTGGTGATTTATTAACTCTTTGACCGCCAAGTGCATATATATATACTAAAAATTAATTCGCGTTAACCGCCAAGTGCATATATATATGCACACATATAGAAAACCAGTCTGTGTCGCACGGTTACATGCTCCGTGTACTAATAAGCCCTAGTGGCATAGAGCTATGACCGGAGCGTTGGTTTTTAATTGAAAGGAAAGCGGGAACGAACAGCTGCAGGGTACACGTAATGGCGGCTCTATCGTCACCAGCAGCTTCGAATTAGCACCCGCCTTTTCTACTAAAACATGGGCGAGCGAAGCTTTTTAAAACGTCAGGACGTTAGATGTAACAACAAGGGATAGAACTATGGTGTTTTTATCGACTGCTTCGTTGTATGCGCAATATACGGCTTCGAATTCCTGCCCGCTTCGCTCGACCTAAATCGGGTCTTGTTAGCTGCCGATTGTTTTCAAGCTAGTACACCATATATCATAACAAACATCATAAAACACTCTTCTATCATAGATAGTATCTTTTTAAGGAGGCTAACCGCGAGATTCTTCGAGAACAGCGACTACTAAGCAACGCCCGTACGGGTAGCCATAATTAAAAACATTACTGGCAAATAATCAATTAACTACGTTATCCGTCTTGACTGTCAAAGAGTTAACATTTATTAACATAGTAGTCCATGTGTAAATATCATTTGTTTTGTACAGTTGTACTTCTATATATCTTGCCATTCAATAAGGGGGAGGGGTAGGTAGTAAAAAAAATCTATTTACATCTTTGTCACATATTTAGTCCTGAATTAATTACGTAATTTGCAGCTGTTCTCGCGCGCCAAGATATCAGTACGTAATTGCTACGTAATATAGAGTTAACCATATTAAAACGGTTTCCATGACAATGTTGATTGTGTATGATTGGCATGGAACAGACAGGTGCGAGTTTCATTTGTGTTTTTATTTTTGTTCAACACTTAATGCTAGCGAAGTTGTTTTTGTCATAATGCCTTCACAGCTACAAAAAAGGAAAGCTAAGTGACGAGAGGAATACCTCCTAAATCGAGACTATGAGTTAGAGTCCTCCCAAGTTCGGTACAGTGCTGATTCTGAAAAAAGGCGGGCGTCTGCTCGTGATATGTACAGAGCAAATCTGGAGTCGTACCCAGCTTCTTTGAGGTGGCAACAGGAAAAGAATTATGTTGCGGTGCGAGCTTCTATGAAGGGACGTTATGAACTGAACTCAGACGAGAAACGAGCTTCTAGGAGGGAAAGCTTGGTGCGCGAGTTTCGAACTAATGGAACAGCTGCAAATGTAACATAACTGTAAACATTGTGTTGCTAGGCAATAAACGTGGGAATTACAACGGCTGGATTTTATCGTACAATCGTATTTACTTCTACATTGTACTACATGTATACCTATATACTAGTAGTCACTTAAATATAAATAAAAATGAATCAAACAAGATATTCTCTCTGAGGAAGTTAGTGATACATGTATATAGGATTTGAAGGCAATGGTGGTGTAAAAAGAAAGGGAACAAGGGATTCAGTGGAGATATAATGATTATTCCTATATTTAGCACTGTATAGAACGTCATTACAATTATGTTGCTAAATATAGGAATAATCATTGTATCTCCACTGAATCCCTTGTTCCCTTTCTTTTTACACCACCATTGCCTTCAAATCCTACAGTATATACCACTAACTTTCTCAGAGAGAATGTTTTTATATCTTGTTTAGTAATACATAGTTTGCCTAACATCACAAAAGGTCACCTTTTAAGAAAATTCGACCCCCCTTTCCCAAATCCTGCGTACCCCATGCAAGAAAAGGCCAGCTCTGAAGCACACATTTTCAGAAGAGCATTACAAATTCATTACCAATACTATGCCTCCAAACATGAACTCAACGAGTCTCTATATCACTCATGCTATATTTGCATTTTGCAGCCGAGCATTTCACGAGTGCCGTGTGAGTACTTATTATGTTTACAACGAGTGATATCTCGCGTGCGATAATTGCTCGCTCGCTCTCGCAACTCGTGAGTGTAAACTTGTGGGTGAGCAGTACTGTAGATCAGTGTACATGTAGTTTATTTATGTCTGGGTACGAGATAATCAATAACTGGACGGGAATGGAACAACAGGAGGAAAGAAGGCAGTGTCTTTGTTTCATATGGTGAATGTTAATAGCAACGTATAGTAGTGACGTATGTGTGATTAAGACCTGGCCGCATATTTATAGTAACTTATTACAGTGACGTATAGTAACTCAGATCCGCGTTACATCAATCAACATGTAAAATTAAACATTACGTTTGGCCAAACATTAGACGTTTGGGTCTGGAGTCGAGAACCAATAGAGTTTCTACGCTAATAGAATAGGTTACTGCCACAATTAGTTCAAGCGCTACCTATTTGATCCAGATGAGCATGTCTAAATCGTTTTTAAATTTAAAAATTTTGTCAGAAGAAAATGTCCCTTGTTCGGTAACAGTCTTACTCTCTCGACTTAAAAAAAACGCAGGTCCTCGGCAGATATGGTTACAAGGCTGGCAGTAGCTCTAAGCATCGTGTAGGGAGTTGAACTATAAGCTACACCAGTATTTGTGGCAAATGGAACCTTCCGACTAATTTTCCAAAGTGTGAATTGACAAAATAGGCCCAAAAACAACATTTAAATTTCATGTACATGCCTGGGAAAAAAAATTCACGTTGCAACGCGTTGTGCGACGTATTTATGCGAGTTTCTACGTTACGAGCAGTCTGGGGACGTGAAATTACTTGTCCCCAGGCTTTACGGCGTTGCACTATACGCGTATACACGTCAAACTCGTTGCTTAAAAGCGTTGCATATGACAGTCGGCTGAAATTCCAGCATGCTATTATACGTTAAATAAGATTTGTAACTGTATGCCGCTCATAGCTGACATGTCCTCCAACTTGCTTATTCCCGCTCGCAGGTAAGAATATTATGCACAAAGGCTTTTGTGCGCTTTGATAATGATAGACTTGGCCCGCTTTTGTTCATACTAGAAACTGTTTCAATTACTATAAAATACGGAAATATACAATTGTTTGAAACCACGTGTGCTGAAATTTTTTGCCATGCTAATATGGCGGCGAATGAAATGTAGAAAAGACCAATGGGTAAGTAACTGCTAGAGCTCTACATTTTCCTCCTTCCATTTTATTCGCCATTTTATTTAGCACTACTGCTTGGTAACATTTGATGACGATACAAAGAGTAATGTCCAGGTTAGTCGCATAAAGTAAACAGCATCAGAACGAGTAGATGATCAAGTTCAAGTACAGTGGACCGATGACCGATTTTACAATTCCACAGTAACCGCATTGGGTAAGCTGTTGCAGTCGTGTCCAGCTAGTTTAGCCCGCGTATTGTGGATTTATTCAGGTGAACGCAAGCAGATTGAAGTAGCGCTATCTGTGAGGGCCTACTTATATATGTGCGCTGTGCCTACTTCTATGGATGCCTACCTACTAGTACGTGTAGGCACGCTTATTAAAAGTGCCATTGAATCTTGTTTAGAACAGCGGTGAACTGCACGGCTTAATTGTAAGAAGACTTAGTGGATCCTGCAGCCAAGTCCAGTGACGCATCTGGTGCCTACATACTAATGTACATGTAGCGCGCTATTCAAAATGCCATTGAAATTGTCCTTTATCTTGTTTAGAACAGCGGTGATATCGCCATGACTTAGTGTTGAACTGCACGGCTTAAGTGTAAGAAGACTCAGTGGATCCTGCAGCCGAGTCTAGTGACGCAGTCTGATGCCTACATATACTAATGTACGTGTGACACGCTATTCAAAATGCCATTGAATATGTCCTTTATCTTGTTTAGAACAGCTGTGATATCGCCATGACTTAGTGTCGAATTGCACAGTGTAAGAAGACACAGCACTCTACTAGTGGCGACTCCAGTGGCGCAGCAGAGCTCAGTCTATGGACGCGCGACCTAGTTTGCTAAACTCACTTGTCTATATATGTACAAATGACAAACAACATCAATTTTATTATTTCTAAAAATAGAACAAACACTATGAATTTATGTATAATCAGCACGCGTTGCCACGCGTTGCAACGCGGTAAATCAGCCCAGTTTTCTAATGTTGCAACGCGTGGCAACGCGTTGCAACACCTGGAACGGCCGTATTAATTAACGTCGCGCAACGTGTTGCCATGCGTTGCAACGCCAAAATTTTTTCCCTGGGTGTACGCGGTGTTAAACACAGCAAGTCCACAAATCAATGAAAAAATTAATTATTCAGCGGCGTTTATTTCGTAAACCACTGATGTTATTAACTATGTAAATGGAAACAGTAATTCATATCAAGACCAACACATGAGAAGTTAAAGCAAATTTGCAAACATGAGCCACAACTGTTGTTCTCAATAGTTAGACCCACCTCCACCTCCCCATACCCCTCCAACCGACCTTCCACCTTCACCTCCCCATCCCTCCTCATACCCACCTTCACCTCCCAACACCCACCTTCACCTGCCCACTTCCTACTCATATCCACCTCCTCCACACCCCTCCACACACACACCTTCACCTTCCCACCCCTCCTCATACCTTCACATTTAGAGCTGCTAATGCTGTCACTTGACACCAGAGGCTTGGTGGGAGGAGCCTAGCAGATAAACAAGTGAACAAATGTACCACGCATAAGCAAACGCCTATGTGAAATACTTACTCTCGATGGCAACAGACTCAAACAGCATGCACACTGAATCCAACATCACGCGAGTCAATCACACACGGCACTAATATTTAGTTAATTATTAAGTCGAAAACATCACATCTTTTCCCCCTGTTCTCGGTAATGGGCTGGTTTGCGCACCATTCTCCCACTTCGTGTGCTTGTGATAGGGCGTTCAACAGGGTTCCTCTTGTGCCCATCTGTGCCAGGAACAGCAGAGGGGTTTGGGCCCCCTCCAAATTTCTGTTCTTTTCCAATAACATAGTCACCATGGAAACCACGTTCTTCATCATTAACCCGGGGATTTGGTTTTCTTGTTTCCAAGGAAGTAGCCACTCTTGTTTCCTCTGACCGCCCACCCAATTGGGGTGATACGGGGGCAGCTACTACCCCCATGGAAGGGATGCACGGGAGCATAGGTGTAGGGTGGGTGGTATCTACCTCCTGGCAAATAATGGGAACGGGAACGGGTCCTTCAGAGTCCTCCCTTGGTCCAGATTCCCCCAACTGGTCACTTCCACTTCGTATCATCTGCTCTACATACTTTTTCCACAGATTACTTCCTCCCACCTGCACATGGTATGTATTAGGCCCAACCTTGGCCTTCACTTGTGCTTGACACCATTTCTCAGTCCCTGGATGCCTGTAGTCACGGACCATCACCCAGTCTCCCACTTCAAAACTTCGGTCCCGTGCCATTGCTCGTGCTTGTACCTGAACTGACTGGTTCTTGGCAATGGTTCCTGCAAGGTCTGGTGTTAGCAGATGCAACCGGCTCCTCACATCCCGGCCAATCATCAGACGCCTCTTCAGTGGTTGCATGCCTGGCATTCCAATAATTCATAAGAAAACTTGCCAGTCGATGCTGGAAGGTTCGCCCCTTCTTTTCTTGAGGATCACAATGCTTGTTTCAAGGTCTGCACAAAACGCTCCGCCAACCCATTAGTTGCAGGGTGATAAGGACTAGTTGTGATGTGTTTGATGTGGTTAAGACTGGTGAATCTCTCAAAAGCTTGTGAAGCAAATTGTGGGCCATTGTCAGTGACAATTTGAACAGGTATGCCTCATCTAGCAAACAAAAGTCTCAGTTCTTCGATAGTGGATTCTGCAGTTGTCATTTCCATTGTCGCTATCTCGGCCACTGTGAATAAGCATCTACCACACAGAGAAGAGTTTTGTTCTCAAATGGACCTGCAAAATCAATATGAATTCTCTTCCCAGGCCCCTCCGGGAACTCCCATGGCTGCAAGGTTGACAATTTCGGGTTTTGCTTCATTTGCTGACACCCCTGACAGGCATGTGTGAGCTCTTCAATTCCCTTGTCAATGCCTGGCCACCACACATGGCTTCGTGCGAGCCCCTTAATCTTCACCACCCCCAAATGTCCGTCCTCCAAAACACGATCCCTCAGTTTCGTTGGAATTACTACACGAATTCCCCACATGATGCAACTTTGTTCAATGGTCAACTCATGCCTCTTGTCATAGTATGGTTTCAAATCTGGACACTCCTCACACCCCTTGACAGGCCAGCCACTCAGGGTAAAATGTAAGACTTGGGATCATTCTGAGTAGCTCCCTTCAGAGACATTGCAGTAATTAGCAGGTTTTCTATCTGTTTAATGAAAAGGTTTCCCATTCCATCCTGCTCAGTGCCATCTTGTGAGGGTAACGGAAGCTGAGATAAGGCATCAGCTTTGCATGCTGAGATGTATTCCGATATTTAATTTCAAAGTCGTACCCATTGCATATCTTTGAAACCTTGCTGCTGTAGTGATGCTAATACCCTTGTCTGGCCTGAATATCACAGTTAGGGGTTGGTGGTCAGTTATCAGTGTGAAGTCCAAATAAGTACTGGTTAAACTTCTTAATTCCCCACACCAAGGCTAGTGCCTCCTTGTCAATCTGGGAATACATCTGTTCCGTATCCGTTAATGTGCGAACGCAAAAGCCACCGGTCGTTCTTCACCTGTTGCTGTGATGTGGGACAACACAGCCCCCAAACCATAGGAGCTTGCATCACATGCTAGCATCATGGGTACACTGGGTCAAAATGGGCCAACACTGTGTCCGCTGTTACCACGTCCTTCACCAACTTCCAAGCCTCCTCGCAAGCTTTGGTCCAAGACCACTTCACATCCTTTTGCAGTAATGCACGTAAAGGGGCCAATTTGGTTGACAGGTTTGGAAGGAATTTCCGATAGTAATTAACCATTCCCAGGAAGGAACGAAGTTGAGAGACATTCTTAGGTTTGATGGATTGAATCTTCTCTGTGGTCTTCTGCAACCCTTGAGCATCAATAACATGGCCACAAAACTCTACTTGTCTTTGAAAGAAAATGCTCTTCACTTTGTTGATTGTAACTCCGTACCGATCTAGACGCTTAAAAACAGGCTCCAATAGGTGTAGATGTTCCTCCATGTTTCCTCCAGCAACTACAATGTCATCTAAGAAACACTGAACATTAGATATTCCTTGCAATATGGTATCCATAGTCCTCAGCCAAATGGCAGGGGCAGATCCCATGCTAAAAGCCATCCAGTTAAACTGAAACAGGCCCTTGTGCATGTTCACAGTAAGCATCCCCCTTGATTCCTCGTCCAGTTCCATTTGCAAATACGCCCACTGCAAATCTATTTTGCTGAAAAGAACTCCTTTACCCAAAGCAGCAAAGATGTCATCCATTTTTGGTAATGGGTATTGATCCACTTTGAGGCAATGAGCACTGGGTTAATGGTCATCTTAAAATCCCCACATAGCCGGATTGTCCCATTTGGTTTCGGTACCACCACAATCGGTGTTGCCCAGTCACTCCAGTCTACCCTGCTAATGACCCCATCTTTCTGTAACCGATCAAGCTCTCTCTCTATCTTCTCACGTAAGCTACATGGAATGGGTCTAGCCTTTAAGAACACGGGTTGGGCTCCCTCCTTTAGGATCATATTAGCCTTGATTCCGGAGACCTTGCCCAAACAATCCCTCCAGGGTTGAGGATACTTAATCTTCAAAGCTTCCAACGTTTCTTCCATTCGCCTTAAATCTACCACTCTGACTGCCTTGACATCATGCCAATTTTGGCTAGCCAATTCCGTCCTAACAATGGTGGTCCCCTTCCATCCACAACTATGAGAGGTAATCTGGCATATTCTCCGTTCTTCTGCACCTTCACCACCACCTCTCCTCTTGGAGATATCTTCTCCCCAGTATACGTCCTAAGGCGTGTGGATGCTTTCTGTAAGGGTATATGCCTAAACTTCTCTTGATACACACTAAATGGTAATAGAGATACTGCAGCCCCTGTGTCTACAGTATGCGTCAATATAAAGTTAACGCCACGCAGTGCGCTACGAGGTAGCGCACTACCTTATATAGGTAGAAATGTGCGGAAGGTAGAAATGTGCAATATAAACGTAGAAAAATGCTCTACCTTATGGCCAACACGTAACATAAAAACATGTTTACAACAAGTGTTCAATTCTGCAGCTGCTACGACTACCCGCGCTCTGCTAGGCTTTGCTTGAACAGCTGCACGATTTTATATCGCAGATGCTACCAGACTGAACGACGCTGCTAAGGTCGCTTGATCTAGTGTGCCACCTGCCCAAATTCACACTCATAGACACGCGAGTCGAGTGAGTCGTATTCGATCACGATAAGCAAGCGTGCGAGTCCTCGTACGAGTGCATATTGCGAGCGTCACTCAACAACCCAAACTACATGTAAATGTACGGCCCGGCCCGCTTTACAAAAGTTGGCGCGCTGCATGATGTGTACTTTCAATCGATCCCACGTACGATGAAAACTTGTTGAAAACAGTTCTAACTGTTATAATCAGATTCAGATTATTATCTGTAATCGTACTTTTGCGTGCACTTTGATTAACTGGATAGATGCCATAATTGTATAGAGGGTCCTGGGTGTGGCCCTTACATGGAGGCGGAACAGGGTTAAAACACTTGAAGGGCCCTGGGTGTGGTCTATCACAAAAGGCAGAATGGGGTTAATAGACTTGGGTGTGGCCAATCTTTGGAGGCAGAATGGGGTTAAGGGGCTTACGAGCCAGAATTTAAGCGACTTAGCCGCCTATAGGGTCCTGGGGTTTGGGCAGAATGGGGTTAATGGACATGAGCCGCTAGAAGGATCCTGGGTGTGGCCTATCTCTGAAGGCAAAATGGGTTTAACCCCAAAGCATCTCACTGACCACACCCATGGGACTTCTGTGCCACAGCAGTCATTAACCCCAAAGCATCTCATTCACTGACCACACTCATGGGACCTCTGTGCCGCAGAGGTCATTAACCCCAAAGCATCTCACTCACTGACCACACCCATGGAACCTCACTCACTGACCACACCCATGGGACCTCTGTGCCGCAGAGGTCATTAACCCCAAAGCATCTCACTCACTGACCACACCCATGGGACCTCTGTGCCGCAGAGGTCATTAACCCCAAAGCATCTGATTCACTGACCACACCCATGGGACCTCTGTGCCGTAGAGGTCATTAACCCCAAAGCATCTCATTCACTGACCACACCCATGGTACCTCTGTGCCGCAGAGGTCATTAACCCCAAAGCATCTCACTCAATGACCACACCCATGGGACCTCATTCACTGACCACACCCATGGGACCTCTGTGCCGCAGAGGTCATTAACCCCAAAGCATTTCACTCAATGACCACACCCATGGGACTTCATTCACTGACCACACCCATGGGACCTCTGTGCCGCAGAGGTCATTAACCCCAAAGCATCTCATTCACTGACCACACCCATGGTACCTCTGTGCCACAGAGGTCATTAACCCCAAAGCATCTCACTCACTGACCACACCCATGGGACCTCATTCACTGACCACACCCGTGGGACCTCTGTGCCGCAGAGGTCATTAACCCCAAAGCATCTCACTCACTGACCACACCCATGGGACCTCAGTGCCGCAGAGGTCATTAACCCCAAAGCATCTCACTCACTGACCACACCCATGGGACCTCTAAGCCACACAGTTCATTAACCCCAAAGCATCTCACCCAGCAAAGAGTGCATTAACTCCTAACTGATTGACTTGTACTGCTCTGAGGTAGATGGAGTGGTGATAGTAATGGTGAGTAGACAAGGATGAATATGAATATGAATATCTATGTCTATAGGAGGGTGAAAATGTCCCTAGTGGGATCAGGTCAGTGGCTAGTTCTGGCTGTGGGTCAGTGGCTGGTGCTGTGACTGTTGCTGTGACTGTTGCTGTGACTGGTGCTGTGACTGTTGCTATGGCTGTTGCTATGGCTATTGCTATGGCTGTTGCTGTGACTGGTGCTGTGACTGTTGCTATGGCTGTTGCTATGGCTGTTGCTGTGACTGGTGCTGTGGCTGGTGCTGTGACTGTTGCTGTGACTGGTGCTGTGACTGTTGCTGTGACTGGTGCTGTGACTGTTGCTATGGCTGGTGTTGTGACTGTTGCTGTGGCTGGTGCTGTGACTGGTGCTGTGACTGGTGCTGTGACTGGTGCTGTGGCTGGTGCTGTGACTGGTGCTGTGACTGTTGCTATGGCTGGTGCTGTGACTGTTGCTATGGCTGGTGTTGTGACTGTTGCTGTGGCTGGTACTGTGACTGGTGCTGTGACTGGTGCTGCGGCTGGTGCTGTGACTGGTGCTGTGACTGTTGCTATGGCTGGTGCTGTGACTGTTGCTATGGCTGTTGCTGTGGCTGGTGCTGTGACTGGTGCTGTGGCTGGTGCTGTGACTGGTGCTGTGACTGATGCTGTGACTGTTGCTATGGCTGGTGCTGTGACTGTTGCTATGGCTGTTGCTGTGGCTGGTGCTGTGACTGGTGCTGTGGCTGGTGCTGTGACTGGTGCTGTGTCAGTCCCAGCTGTTTCCATAGTTGTTGCTGCAGGATGGTTGAATTATACACCCAGTAGCGCTATCAATTCAGAAAACGCTTACGTTGTTCTATTGTGGCAATTTATTATTTCAACAGCTGTCACCACTGAATCAGCTCCCCCCTGTAGGAACTCTTTTTCGAGACACTCCATATCACTCTTGCCCCTAATGGTAATCTTTGAATCTGGATCGATTGGTTTATGGTAAATATAATTTAGTTTACCTGAACCCACAATCTCTCCATAGTACAGCGTCTTCGCCCACTTCACAGTGCAATCCACCCCGCCCCTGCTGTTGACGGATACGGCTCTGCCAGGCACCACAAACACTGCATCCTCGTCTCGCCACCGTATCAGATAGTAGAGTTCTAGTGTCATCGCGCGGGTCATTAAACTAAATCTAACATCTCTTACATCGAACCTGTCTCCTTGAGCGCCGTTCTTAAAGACATAGCTCAAGTCTTGCGCTAAATTGTACGCTATATGCACTGCTCGCGGATCGGCTGCATTATAATTATATAAGAGCGCTTGCTATAAGCACATGCGCATTCGATGAATGTTAGGCACGCTTAGATATGATTGGTTAACGGTGTTGAAGAAACGCGGGACTCGTACAATATGGAATGCATACGCACATGCATCAAAACACATGTTTACATACAGGAACATAATGTTCAAGTTACCCTACATAAAGGTAGTACCCTTATTAGGTAAAAAATTACCCCCTAGCGCAAATTAATTTTCTACGTAGGTAGAGCACTGCGTAGGTAGCGCACTGCATGGCGTTAACTTTATATTGACGCATACTGTAGTTCCATTTGAACAGGTACGCCTTCTATCAATACCCCCACCATTATAGCCTCACCACTTTTCCACTGCTCTTTAGCAGCCCTCCTCTTGTTGATGGCCTGCCCCCAGTATACCGGTACCTCTGCCTCCTCTTCATTCTCGATCGTGGCCTCACTGGATAACTCCTTCACTCTTCTATCTTTCATCTTGTCTGATCCTGAGCCTCCCATTGTTCTTTTCTTCGCCTTGCACACACGTGCTACGTGCCCTTCCTTTTTGCAAATATGGCACTGTTGTTCAATAAATGGGCAGCCATGTGCTTGATGATTTCCACCCCATCTGTAACACCTGCCTTGTGACCTAGTAGGTATTTGGTTCACTTCCTGAGGTTCTGTTTTTACTTGGATTGTATCACTCATTTTCATTTGACCCGCATCCTTAACTGCCACCTCTTCTGTCTCAATGATCTCCACTGCCTTCGCAAACGTAAGTTCAGCCTTAGATAGAAGACGCTTCCGAACTGCTTCGTCTTTGATGCCACACACGATTCGGTCTCACAATGCATCGTCCCACCCGGTTCCAAACCCGTTAACTTTTGTAAACTAGCCACATACTCTCGGATGGACTCGCCTTCCTTCTGGTCTTGTGGAAACGATAACGCTCCGCGATAAGTAACGGTTTCGGCGCCAAATGCTTCGTCCAATAACTCAACTAACTCTCCTTATACGTTTTGTCTGCCGGTTTACCTGGAACAGTTAGAGCTCGTAGAAGGCCGTACGTTCTCTTGCCAATACACGCTAGAAATGCCGCTTTTTTCTGTTCTGCTCCTATTTTATTAGTGTTCCAATCTCTCCATATAACTGGGCCAGTCGTCCACAGCGCCATCGAACTCTTCCACCCTTCCCACGTGAATCGCCATAGTCCGTCACCACTAGGTTAGTAATCCCACCCTCGTCACCACTGTGAAATACTTACTCTCGATGGCAACAGATTCAAACAGCATGCACACTCAATCCAACATCACGCGAGTCAATCACACACTGCACTAACATTTAGTTAATTAGTAAGTCGAAAACATCACAGCCTCAATCCCCCACACCAGATAAATGGTTTGTGTTTAAACAATAATAGTTCTTTCATGTGACATTGAACTGTGTTACTAAGATACAGTGCCGTCCACCCACAAGTTCACACTCGCACGCACATGTATGCGAGTCGAGCGCGAGTCGCGTGCGAGTCAATTAGCGAGTGCAATTAGCCCTCGATACGCGCGCTGTTGCGAGCGTCACTCAAATACCTATTTACAGCATACCTACAGATGATTATGTTAGTTTCAAGCTACTAATAGTATATGTTTTTGTTCCAGCTGTTTTGCTTTGAGCTAAGGCGCGAGAGTCATTATTGCACTCGATCGAGTCATACGCGAGTCGAGCGCACGCGAGTGTGAACTTGTGGGTGGACGGCACTGTACGTAACAAGCCATTATTTTTTTCTTTTGATGGAACTATATCAACATACCTTGGTAACAGCAGTTGGCTTAAATACAGCTGTGGAACGAGAAGAGCAATGTACTATATATGTAGCCAATAATGTATCTGTTTGTAATGCACCTGGTGCCCTGACCAATGCCCAGGCTCATAATGCAACAATGCCCAGGCTCGTAATGCACCTTAAGCTTGTGCCTAGACCAATGCCAAGACTTGTAATTTCCAGGCTACAAATACAAATAACAATGAAATGCTATAAAATTGATACATGTAGTACTTCTCAACTGTCCCAGATATACCACACCCTTCAACCTCCCTCACCCTTGATTTTGGTTGGAGGTGCAGCTGTTGTGTCATCACTAGCTGGCCGTTTGGTACTCCTGGGAGTGAGATTGTGTGTAAGTATGTGTGTATACATTGGAAGCGCATTGCGCATGTGTGTGGTATGGTATTCATGTAAATGTAGGACTATTACATCTTCCCTTATTATTAGACTCTTGTTCCCTTCCATTCCAATCCTATATACCGTACCACCAAATTTCTCATAGAGAATGCTTTTATTTACTTGTGCATTTTCACATGCTTATTGATCATTAATAACTTCAACTTACATCCCTCTGTACCACTTGACAACATCCTCCAGACCTGGACCATCCATCATATATAAGATGGTCTGGGGAAATAGTTATATTGTTACCATGCAAACATGTCGATCTTTCTTTACGACATAATACAAAAAATAGAAAAAGAAACGCGAAGACATTTACGTTTTAGTTTGTCAGACGAGGGCGATGGCCTTCACCCTCACTACAACACTACTCTGACGTTAGAGATTGTCTGTTTGGCAGCTGTATTCCGGAGCTTTATTTTCCAGAGAGTACAGCTTTGTGTGTATGTGTGTGTTGTGTGCGTTTGGTGAGAGTATGTGCGTGTGTCTGTGTATGTGCGTGTGTCTGTGTATGTGCGTGTATCCGTGTATGTGCGTGTGTGTGTGTGTGTGTGTGTCCGTGTCTGTGTATGTGCGTGTGTCCGTGTGTCTGTGTATGTGCGTGTGTCTGTGTATGTGCGTGTGTCCGTGTCTGTGTATGTGCGTGTGTGCCCGTGTATGTGCGTGTGTCTGTGTACGTAGCAGCTGACTATGTACTAAAAAGCATATTTACTTAGGCCTAGCAACTGGCACATACTTTTTGGTCGGCATCTGTTCGCAGGCCTACTGCTGCGTTTAACATGTCATTGTTTATCAGGAAAGAGTAAACAAACGAAAGAATGTCAAATTCTCCGCCAGACATCACTTGCTGATATATTAGCTATTATGTTCTAATATACGCCCACTATTGCGTAATATCATTACTATGATGCGGAATACTGTTTGCGGACACTAGGTTTACAAGTCCATCCACAGTGACACCAATGAATCGACATGTTTTGTCACAGAATCTTGAAGACAAACAGTTTCAATCCCTCTTGCAAAGCCGACCGAAACTTCTTTTTGACCCATTCACGTATTTTCTAGGCCACTAATGAAGCTTTACTGCATTGCAAGGTATGTTTTAACTTTGCTCACACTAGTTTCATATATATCCCATACACCTACAATTACTTTTGGTGGAGGGGTGAACTGTTTCATGCGTTTAACTCTTTGACAGTCAAGACGGATAACGTAGTTAATTGATTATTTGCCAGTAATGTTTTTAATTATGGCTACCCGTACGGCCGTTGCTTAGTAGTCGCTGTTCTCGAAGAATCTCGCGGTTAGCCTCCTTAAAAAGATACTATCTATGATAGAAGAGTGTTTTATGATGTTTGTTATGATATATGGTGTACTAGCTTGAAAACAATCGGCAGCTAACAAGACCCGGATTTAGGTCGAGCGAAGTTCGAAGCCGTATATTGCGCATACAACGAAGCAGTCGATAAAAACACCATAGTTCTATCCCTTGTTGTTACATCTAACGTCCTGACGTTTTAAAAAGCTTCGCTCGCCCATGTTTTAGTAGAAAAGGCGGGTGCTAATTCGAAGCTGCTGGTGACGATAGAGCCGCCATTACGTGTACACCTGCAGCTGTTCGTTCCCGCTTTCCTTTCAATTAAAAACCAACGCTCCGGTCATAGCTCTATGCCACTAGGGCTTATTAGTACACGGAGCATGTAACCGTGCGACACAGACTGGTTTTCTATATGTGTGCATATATATATGCACTTGGCGGTTAACGCGAATTAATTTTTAGTATATATATATGCACTTGGCGGTCAAAGAGTTAATGGATGATGCAGCTTGTTTGAATATAGTTTGTGTTGTTTGCTAGGTGAATCTAGATGACATCATGTTGAGAGTTGTTGACAGTTGTATGGTGGGAGTGGTACTGTGGTGATGTGATGAAAAGTGGAGGTACTGGGGTGATGGTGGGTGGGGAGAGGGTGAAATAGTGATGTAGAACACAGTTGTGGTTGGGTGATGGAGGGGTATAGTGGTGATGGAGGTATCATGGTGGGCGGAGGTTACAGTGTTGATGGTAGGTGAGGGTACAGTTGTGATGGATGGGTGGAGAGATGATGGTGAAAGGGGAAGGGTACAGTGGTGGTGTAGGAACAGATTGTGATTTGCTAGATGTATAGAGTCATAAAATTTAATGTAGACTAAGTGGTTGGAAATTGTAGGTGGTATGTATAGGCTTTGGGAAATTTATTTTAACTTTAGAATGTTATGTGTGCCTGTGTGATAGTTCTTATGGGGTGATGAGTACCCCTCTGTGATATGTGTGTGATACATGTATAGGCATAGAGTACATGTATGTGTGGGCTGAGGGGCTCAACCCCCCTCTCTCCCTCCCCATCAGCGTACTTAATTTCATTGACCCATTCCTACACTCCAGTGGCATAATACATCCTTCAATTGTAGTTTCCGATTTATGCATTTGTGGAGGTTCAGCAGGGTTTGCCTGAATTCAGACAAATATTTTGACTTCATGGTTAATGATAGATTGACCGCATGCCTACATGTACATGTAGGCAAAAAACGTGGTTTTAACCTACATGTAGGCGTTATATTGCGACCTCTGGTCCTCACATTGAATGACGTATAAAACTTTCAGCTCTAATAATGTACCACTAAACCATTGGGCTTCATTTTTAATTCGCTTAGGAGACTCTTAAATCATCGGCTCTGTAGATATTCGATCGAGATAGAGGAGCGTATAAAAATAGTCTACGATCTTGATGGCAGATGGCATAAAAGTTGGAAATCATGTGTGTTTGGCGACAGGAGGTAAAAAAATAGCTGTCTAAACAATGAAAAAGCTTGTAGCAAAGTTTTGAGTAAATTGTGAATAAATGAGGGGCGTGTCCGAAGCAGAGCATACGTTATAGCTGGCGTTGTTTTCTGATGCCACCTTGCAAGTAGCCCTCTTTGCTGTACTGATGATGCTTATTTCAAGCGTTGGCTAAATGTTAAAAAGTGACTATAAAAATTGGTATAATGGAGTTGCAGCTTTTCCTAGTGCATGCACTTAAATGGCACATGAGATTATCATAAATATCTACTGATACCTTGCATTATCAGAGAATAAATGTCCTGGAGTGGAGAACTTAGTGCACTTATCAGTATTTGTCTACCTTGGTAGGTAGTTATTAGTATCACGATCAGTGCACTTTGAAGCTGTAGAATGAATGGATATCATATAATGGTCCTAACGATTCTAAACCACAGTAGCAGAGCATGTTTTAATATGTGTTGTTGGTTGTGGAAGTGTTCAGGGCAATCAAAGCTTTATGGACCTGTGTCCAATCAACATCTAATGCTACAGCCATCTTAATATTTTACTGGTCAGATCCATTCCTGGTTTGTTCTAGCCCCACAACTGATGTGTTTTTTTTTGCCTCATTACATATAAGCTATTAAACGACACTATCGTTCTTTAAAGCTAGGCTGCAGTGTTTTTCTTTTGCATCAGCAATGTAGTGGACCTGTATTTATATGAGAACTATAGACAATCTTGATGTTAATTTGCAATACATAAATTTATCGCTAATAACAGTTATTTTTTTACTACAATCACCTAAGGAATGAACAAATTGTCCATTACTCAGGTCCACACATAACATGAAAAAATTATACGGGAGTCCCGAAGACACAAATCGGTGGCTCTAATGATTGCAAACGACAACTGGCTTGCAGCCATCCCATCACTTCTCCATAGGATTTTCCCCATTTCATACAGATGTGCAATCCAGTTGGACTTTGACGTCAGCCACCCCCCCCCCCCCCCCCCAATACTCCCACCAGCGTACCGATCTCTTTATTTCCCCAAACAGCCATCTTATCAATAACAATTATTTTAATAATCAATGCCCAAACTGCAATACAATCCAGTTTGCTGAAACCGGATCCAATGCAATTTGAAGCAGTTTGAGGTTTGAGTGCGGAATTGCCTTAACCTGAACGATGCACACTATTATTGCAATACGATTTTGCATGGCTATGAATTTCATATACAATAAATCATTGGAACAACTTTAGCCCCAGACTAGCACAGCATACCTTTCTTGCCATTATATAATCCCCTCCTTCATAAATTTGTTTTAGCTATCTAGAAACTTCTGTTTGAAATCAAACACTATGTAATGCAGGATTTATTAGTCTGCGCTTGCGCAGTACAAAGTATTGATGGAACCTTTTGTAATAGATTGTCACACGCACACCCGTGATCACACATATATATATACACCTTATTTTTGTATGTTTGTGAGTCTGTACCTCGTGTATACCTGCTATCAATCTTGGCCACTTACACTGGCGTAGTCGGCTCTACACGAGTTGGAATGTCCAAACCCTTGCTCCTACCTGAGCCCTACGGAGGCGAAGCGGGTGGCTGGGCGGAATGGGTAGACCATTTCGAGAACGTAGCCGCTGTCAACAAGTGGGCCACTGGTGAGGAGAAATTAAAATGGCTGAAGGTGCGTCTAACTAGGAAGGCTCAGACAGCGTTCAAGAAGTTGCCACAAGATGTGAAAGAAAACTACGGTGAGTGCATGAAATCCTTACAGCGCCGTTTTGACCCTGACAGTAAGAGGCAACTGTACGTGGCCGAGTTAAGTGCCAGAACGAGGCACAAGGACGAAGACTGGGCTACTTTCGGCGACGTATTGAGAGTTCTTGCGGACAAAGCGTATCCTGACCTGGAGGAGAAGGCACGAGAACGTCTAGCATTAAACCAGTTTTTGGCACAAATTGAAAACACCCAAGTCGCTTTCGGCGTGAAGCAGAAACGACCCACCAACGTCGAGGAGGCCGTCGTCGCAACAATTGAATTAGAGTCGTACTTGGGAAGCTCCGGTAAGCCGCTGCGAGTGAGCGCTGTGTCCCCACAGGAACCAGACCCAGATGTACGCGTACGCCGTGCAGACCGTGCTGAAGCTGTCGCAGCTGTCTCTCCACTTGATGAACCTCAGACGGTGAAGTTGCTTGGCGAGCGGCTACAACGGTTGGAGATGCTACTCGAGAGACAAGGGAGTTCCACAGGGCGTCGGACAAGTAAGCAAACCTGGGAGGCTGAGAGTGGGAGACGCAAGGCTGTAGTCTGTTGGACTTGTGGCAAGAAAGGCCATATTGCAAGATTTTGTCGGAGTCGCGCAACAGAGCAGCATCAGGGAAACTTCAGTCCCTCAGTGGAGAGAGCCTACCACATGAGGGAAGAAGACATGTAGAGGCTCAAACTGATCAGTTGACTGTTCCTTCTCTTTCGGTAACTTGCGGGGTAAGTTACAGCGTAAAGGGAGTCGTTGGGGTGGTAGCTGTTGCGTTCGTTGTTGATACGGGAGCAGCTGTATCTCTTATCCGCAAGGATGTCTGGACACAACTTGTAAACAGGGACAGTACACTTGTTCTTGAACAGTGGTCTGGAAAAAAGCTTGTAGGGGTCAATGGGGCTTCATTGTCTATATGTGGGTGTGGAAACATACAGGTTTTGTTCAAGGGTACTCCATTTATGGTCACTTGCATTGTAACTGATGACATCACTATAGAGGCAATTCTTGAGTTGGATTTTTTGGAAGCTAATAGTTGTGTGATTGATTGTGGTCAGAAGGTACTCACATTCCCCTCCCAAAAGCTTTCGATTCCATTCTTAAGCAAAACCACCAAAGAACAAGGAGTTGCAACTGTTGGACTGGTCCTAAAAGAGAAAACAGTTGTTCCAGCAGGAAGTGAAATGGAAGTTATGGTAAAAATTGCTGATCCAGTGACTAATGGTACGTGGTTTGTAGGACACAAGTCAGCCACTTGTAATGGTGTGATGGTGGCTAATGCAGTAGTGTCTCCACGCAGTAATGTAGTACCAGTACGTATACTGAACCCACGTGATGAAATGGTGGTGCTAAAGAAAGGAACACAGATTGCAAGCATGGAGCTCCTGGAGCAAGATCCAGTTATCAACATATCTACTGTGATGAAGAGTGCTGAAGTCTCACTGGAATGCCAGAACATTCTATGGGATTTGGTGTCTAAGGTTGGGAGTCACATTAGTGAGAGTGAAAGAGAACAACTCTATTCTCTTCTTGTGGAGTTTGCCGATGTCTTTTCTTTCAGCAGCAAGGACTTGGGCCGCACTAAAGAGCTGAAGCATCACATTTTCACCAGTGATGCTCACCCAGTGCACCTATCTCCTCGTCGTATTCCTCAGGCACGCAGGGAGGAGCTCCGAGGCTTGCTGAGGGACATGCTGGAAAGTGATGTAATCCAACAGTCTGACAGCCCTTGGTCCTCACCTATAGTGTTAGCAAAGAAGCATGATGGGACAACACGATTCTGCGTAGACTACAGAAAGGTAAACGAAGTAACAAGAAAAGATGCCTACCCACTACCTCGAGTGGACGACACCTTGGACACACTGGTTGGTTCTAAATTCTTCACCACACTCGACCTTGCCAGTGGGTACTGGCAAGTGGAAGTGGCTCCCGAGGATCAACCTAAGACAGCCTTCACAACACCGGAAGGACTTTATCAATTTAAGGTAATGCCATTTGGCTTATGTAACGCTCCAGCGACATTTCAGCGTTTAATGGACAGAGTGTTGAGTGGGTTAAAATGGTCGAGCTGTTTAGTGTATTTTGACGATATAATAGTAGTAGGTACTACATTTCAGGAGCATTTGCATCACCTCACTAGTGTCTTAACTCGTCTGAGGGGGGCGGGTCTCAAGCTAAAACCAAAAAAGTGTACACTCTGCAGGCAGCAAGTAACATTTCTAGGCCATGTAGTATCCACAGATGGTGTTGCAACAGATCCAAGCAAAACTGAGGCTGTGTCGAAGTGGCCCACTCCCCAGAACAGAAAAGAAGTTCAACAATTTTTGGGGCTAGCCAATTACTATAGGCGTTTTGTCAAAGACTTTGCCTTGATCTCAAAACCACTACAGCGGTTGACAGAGAAAAACGCACCTTTCGAATGGACCATTGGATGCCAAAATGCTTTTGATGAATTGCGTAAGCGTTTGGTTTCTTCCCCAGTCCTTGCATACCCAGATTATGAGCGACGTTTCATACTCGACACGGATGCAAGTGATGTTGGAATTGGTGCTGTGCTTTCACAGGTTAGTGATTGTGGTTCTGAGCGTGTTATTGCCTATGCAAGTAGATCGCTTACTAGGCCAGAGCAAAGGTATTGTGTAACACGTAAAGAATTATTAGCAGTTGTGGAATTTGTACATCATTTTAGACAGTATCTCCTTGGGCGAGAATTCACCCTTCGAACTGACCATGGATCTCTGGTCTGGATCCGGAATTTTAAAGAACCGGAAGGTCAACTGGCTCGCTGGCTAGAGAGACTCCAGGAGTATAACTTCACCGTTGTGCACCGCCAAGGCTTGCGCCATTGCAACGCTGACGCCCTTTCCCGTGTCCCATGCAGGCAGTGCGGTAGGGACGAAGATATAGAAGCAGAGAACACCGTCATGGTAGGAGTGGTTTCCAATCCGTTCCAGAAATATACTCCAGCTGAGATGAGGCAGATGCAACTGGACGACACAACCATCCAACCTGTTCACTGTGCTGTATCTTGTGGTCAACTAACGAGCCCTGATATTGTTAAATCGTGGAGTCGAGGAAGTCGTCTCCTGATGCAACACTGGGACGCCCTCTGCATTTATGATGGTATCCTGTGGAAGAAATGCGTGGACGGAAGTAGAAGATTCCAGCAGCTCGTTTTACCCACGAAGTTACAAGAGGACGCTCTTCGCGATCTCCATCAAGGTGCCGTAGGCGGTCACATTGGAGAGGAGAAGATGAAACACAGACTGAAAGAGCGGTTTTACTGGCCAGGATGTACAGAAGCTGTTGGAGAGTGGTGTAGGAACTGCATAAGCTGCACCACGAGGAAGACGGTTGCCCCAAAGAGAAGGGCTCCTCTGCAAACCATTAAGGCTGGGTACCCGATGCAAATAGTGAGTGTAGATTTAATGGGCCCCCTTCCCGAGACTGAGGATGGCTGTAAGTATGTCATGGTAGCTGTGGATTGTTTTACCCGGTGGGTAGAAGTGTATGCTATACGGAACCAGGAGGCCACAACTGTTGCTCAAAAACTTGTCGATGAAATGTTCTGCCGTTTTTCTCCTCCAGAACAGCTCCACAGCGACCAGGGACGACAGTTTGAGTCAGATTTGGTGAAGGAGATATGCGAACTGTTGCAGATCAGAAAAACGCGTACCACGCCGTACCACCCACAGTGCAATGGAATGGTGGAGCGGTTCAATCGGACTCTATTGGACATGCTTTCCACCGCAGTTGGCAACCATCAAGCTGATTGGCAGCAGCACATACGTAAACTTTGTCTGGCTTACAACTCTAGCGTCCATTCCTCCACAGGATTTACTCCGTTCTTCTTGATGTTCGGGCGCCAGGCGAAGCTACCGATCGACCTGATGTACGGCACTAATCAGATGGAGCCGAACACTACCTCCGAGTATGCACGCTGCTTGAAAGACGCCTTGCAAGAAGCATACGCACTGGTGAGGGAGCGCTGTCAGGCCGAACATAAAAGGCAGAAAGAGCTGTATGACCAAAAAGTGCATGGGAAGCCATTTAGCCCGGGCGAGTTGGTGTGGTTACACTCCACAGCTGTTCCTCGTGATCGATCCAGAAAGCTACACCATCCTTGGAAAGGACCCTTTAAGGTCATGGAACGACTGGGCGAGACCACGTACAAAATCAAAAACCTTCAAGGTCGGAGGAAAACAACATTTGTTCATTTTGACAGGCTCAAGCCATGTGTAATATCCGATGACAAGCCAGAGAATACAGGGTCCAGAGAACAAGAACCAGTTGGTACAAATCTGGATCTGGTTGACAGCGATGACGATGATCCAGTACAGCAAGAAGAGCCAGCAGTCCCAGAAATTGCGAACCCTCCTGCACCACCCTTAAATGAACAACGCCGATATCCCGTGCGAGATAGACAACGCACACAGCGCTATGGAATATATGTGGAACACTAAAAAGAAGGGAGCAGTGTAATGCAGGATTTATTAGTCTGCGCTTGCGCAGTACAAAGTATTGATGGAACCTTTTGTAATAGATTGTCACACGCACACCCGTGATCACACATATATATATACACCTTATTTTTGTATGTTTGTGAGTCTGTACCTCGTGTATACCTGCTATCAATCTTGGCCACTTACAACTATGTACATGCACGCTGTGCTGGATCCCATTTCCAACATGTGTGCCTGTTGGGCAGCCAGCAGCATGTGGGCCATGTATGTAAAGTCACACTGGTGTACAGTGAGAAAGACACCTGCAATTTCTGCCTGCCTGCTCATCAATTCTGGCAAAGACGAGGAAGGGACTTCTGTTGGGCACAAGATCCAGTGCAAACACTTGTGTTTAGTGGCAAGATTGTGTTGGGGTGTCTATTTGGTACCGTGTCATGTGCTATTATGTTGGCTGCACATGAGCTATCATCTCCTGCAGTCATGGGACTCGTCATCGTGTGTGAATTCATATTGATTGTGCCTTTTAGCAAGACGGAGCACATGGTTTTTAGAAGTGACGGTTCGATGTTCCAGACACTTGAACAGCTGCCAAGCGACTGATCCCATCACCTCTTCCTCCCATTACCACTAGACCACATCCACCAACGCTAACAATTAACACAGGTGCTTTCGATGGGGTAGTTCCCCTGACCTCACGGTTATACAACTAGTGGTATGCAGTCTCTTGCACATCAATACCTGTTTGGAAAGGAATTGGCTGCGCATCAGGGAGTGGTGAGGACTGTCTGGTGCCCAGCCACCAAATTACATACTCTTGTCATCGCTTGGTTTCTCGGCAATATCTGGACCAGCTCATATACACAATACTGCAAACAGGTTTGTGCTGTCGCCAGCCACTACCTTCCGTTAGTGGATAGTACAAGTTTATGCCTCTGTCTCTTGCACATCAATACCTGTTTGGAAAGGAACTGACTGGGCATCAAGAAGTCCTTATAAGGTAAGGACTGTCTGGTGCCCAGCCACTGAATTAAATAATAGATTGCAATTTAATTAATTACATACTCTTGTCGTCGCTTAGTTTCTTGGCAATATCTGGACCAGCTCATATACTCGATACGGCGAACCGGTTTGTGCTGTTGCCAGCCACTACCTTCACGATGATGTTACGCGCGATCGATGGATTTGCGCGATCCATCGATTGCGCTGCGCCATCGATGGATCCATTGATCGCGCACCTATCGATCGATCGCGCAACTATAGAAATTGCGCTATCGACCGATTGCGCACTGCTGAGTTTGCGCTATCGATCGATTGCGCAGCTATAGAATCTGCGCAATCTGTAGATTGCCTGCGTAGTATTTCAAGCCACCTCGCTACATGCCTGCAGTTAGTCTCAAAGTACTACGGCTTTCTCCTACACATGTTTTACTTATTATTGGGTTATACAGACCTGCAACTGGACTTTTAAAGTATACGTATGTTAAAAACTGTTGTGTACAACATAACCAGGTACATAGAGAGAGATACGTTAGTAAGTGAAATGAGCTACAGGTTAATCAAAGAGCTTGCATGTACACTGATCATCAAAAATTGTGAATACTTACATGAATCAACCACACTATACAAGATAAATCATTGAAGTGTGCACATGAAACAAAGGGCTTCAGTGCAAGTGGGACACTTCCACTTGTCAGTTCGTGTTCCAACTCCAATGCATTCGGGGTGGAAGCACTGCCTACAAGCACAGCAATGGATCATTGGTTTGCCATTGTCAGGAGCTCGGCATTTGCAGTGTACCCTTTTCCTAATCTCATGTACAACACGTGGCTGATGGCTTACGACAGTGGAAGGAAATGGGGTTATACTGTATGTGTCAACACAGTTCTTGAAGTGACTACGCAATTCCTTGTAGTGCAGTTGTGTTGGATCTTCCCCATGAATCAATTATGTTGCAAAGGCCACAGCTAATTCCCCGCATGCATATCCATTGTCTTGCAGCTGAACATTCATGACTTTGATTGTGATGTGAGAATCTGGACATTGCACATATCTAGCAACAAGTGATATGCACTCCCCATCAGGTCTATTTAGCATTGAGTCATAGATGCAAACAGTATCCATTTCTTCCCCAATGTTAGATATTACCAGCCAGTGGTTTTTGTTAACCAGAAGAAACGGCACAAATTCAAAGCTAGGGACACTGAAGGACATGTTCGGTTGAAGGATAGGATTTTGGAGCCCGTCAACTGCAGGAAATGCTTCTCTGAGTAGTACATTAGCAGCCTCCATATGCATATCACTCAACCATTCAGTTTTGTCAAGTATTGCTCTATCACCTGGTGACAATAAGGGTGCTCTTGATGCCTGTGTTGGCACTTGAGTGTTTGTGCAAACTGTAGCATTACGACAGATGGAGGTGCACTGTATTCCATTTTTTTTACATTTGTTTTGCACCCACTTGAACATTTGCAGCAGGATTTGGTGAACTTATTACATGGATTAAATTTCAGGGCTGCCTCACGAAGCGACAATGTAATGTCTCCACGCACAACAGCTACACTATACCATCGAACGTAGCACGAATCAGGTTGTTGACAAATTCTCGTCCATTGTCAGAGTGAAATATCTTAGGTGGGCCCAAATACGCCAATACACGTTCTTGTAACATGTATGACACTTCTTCTGCTGTCTTCCGTTTCAAGGGAAAAAGCACATGAAATTTGGAGCCTATGTAGTTATACTCATTGTCGGGACTGTGTCTCATATCTATGAGATCTACTTGAATTCTATCCAGAAAGTCCTTCTCAATTATTGGATGTAATGGAGGCCTTGTGTTTTGTGGCTGACTTAGCTGGCAGACAGGACAGTGTGTGGCCTCTTGTTATTCCAAAGTAATGACGTTGCACCTTCATAAGGAAAAATAATGCATGCCATAATGAAATCCAAATTCAGATCAAAGCTGCTGTGAACCTTACTAGGTCTTACTTACCAATAGTCCCCTCACATGCACATTATAAGTACTATATGCAATTACAGTTACAATCACTGAAGGACTAATCAACATTATACTGCAATTAAATCCAGTGTAAGGAAAATGTTATGTTCTCCAGTGACTATACTACCCTCTCCTGTCAGGTGTAACACTACGGCTCGAATGTTACCTACCAGCTATCAACATGGTATTGTTTATATTTTTCTAAATTTTACCCTCCCTCAGTCAACCTAATCTACAAATACGTATAGATCTAAGTCTGAAGGGACAGATGAAAGTCATCCTAACATATAAATGCAAGTTCTTTCAACATTGTTAACACGTTTACGAAATCTCGAGGATGCACTTACATAGTTTAACACCTTCTTGTAGCCACTATGCTTCAACTCATCTGCATGAACAGCCTGAACGATGTCACATAGCTGATTTGCATGTACAACACGCAAAAATTTCACACCATCCTCCTACAATGATAGGTTTTAAGTTACATACAAGTTTATGCAACTATCAGTTATATACAAACCTTGTTTGGAATTACAAGCACCTTGAAAAGTCCCAGTCTATGTAGATCAGCAAGTTGAAATTTTCTACTTTTAACCCATTGCTTGAAATGGGGATCAACTTTGTCTTGTGGGGACGATAGATGGTGGATGATGGCTTCGAACCTTTCGTGACTTAAAACGCAGCTCTTAGTCGAGGCTGCTTTGGCGGTAGCAATAGCCATCATGCGCTCCTTGAAAAGCGGACCCATCGCAACACGAAGCGATTGTAGCGAATGAAGCAACTGGCTTCAAGTAATGCCAACTGAAGTACTGTTTCACACCAAAGCACGTGCACAAATTCCATCCATCGATCACGCAAGCGCAGTAGTGCGCGATCGATCGATGGTTGCGCGATCGATCGATAGGTGCGCGATCAATGGATCCATTGATGGCGCAGCGCAATCGATGGATCGCGCAAATCCATCGATCGCGCGTAACAATGACATTCCCATTCATGCCTGCGTCCATGTCCGTTAGTGGGTAGCACAAGTTTATGCCTCCGACCTTGTTAGCTAGTACAATCACAGGCATTTTCTTCTTTTCTTATGCTCGACCCTTTCCAGGATTGATTCCCTGTTCCCTTGCCATTGTTCTTTGGACGATAAGCACCGCTCAGCAATCTTGTTGTTATGTCGTACAATGTTGTGGTAACATTAAAGTTAAACCTTGATATTGTGCGTCCAGCATATCTTGCTTTGCTTTGTTAGTATATGTACGTGATTGTTGATTGATTCTAACTGCAAATGCCCCTTTCGACTACCAACTAGAAACAAATGTGCAACATTTTGGTTGTCAGTAAACCAGCATACCCTGCAATTTCTTAGCCTGCTTGCTATTGCCTCAAGCACTTTATGCACTGCCACTAATTCCCGCTATGTAGAATTTGGTTGGGCCTCTTCACGCTACCAGTTCCCATTATGTTCGATTGCAAGGTATATAGATTTGAGTTGAAAGCATAGGTCCTCAGCTGAATGTCCCCTTGTACTTTTTTCTTCCTGGTCCATTCCTAGTACTTACTATTTTGTGAATGCGATTCAAAGTTGATGCTTTTAGAAATGTATTCTTCGTTGTTATGGCATGCTCAATGGTGGATATAAGGTTTCAGAAATGGCCTGACATAATGTCATACCATCTTTGGAGATGGTCACAGACATGGTCTGACATTGCTAAATATGTCCAATACATAAGCTCAGTACAGTATCATTACTGTTGCTATCACAATGATATTTCAAAACGTTTTTGCAATGCTTTCGTGAGGTATAATCTGTTGTGCATAGAGTCTGAACAATAGGTGAAAAAGTAGGAAGGGTACAGCATTGGCTTTTGCTTGCTTCGATCGAAAGTGGGTTCTCAAGTGGCATGATCCACAATACAGCTAGTCTTGTGGTTGTCTGTGCCAGCAGCAGAGTAGCACCACAGCAGATCGACTGTAGACTTATCACTGCTGTCTACACCACAGCGTAACCACAAGGGCGACTGATGTTCCTTTTCATATGCGGATTGCCACTTTTTAAAGCATTCCTTTTCGACTGCTTCTTTGCCATTTGGAACAAACGATTAAAAATTGCGTTCATTGGCTTGGAATGAAATTGCTTTATGTATTTTCAGTGGTTATGTTTGTGCAAACAATCATAGAAACTATCGGCACTTTTGTCCAACAATGGTCAACTTGGGCTGACATTGTACAATTTTGGTCGGATTTTGTTCTATGTCCAACCGCTATATCCACCCTTGATGCTAGGTCTTGCAAAATCAATTACCTCATCTAATGAAATATAGGCGCTTTATTAAAAATGCTGGCTGGCTGGTCCCTGGGATGGATGGAGCACTCCCACGCATATGTCACGAATACTTCGACCATTTGACTTTCAGCCGATTTTAGTTGAAATCGTACTCAGCACGGCGTATGCCATATACCATATGGCACAGATATTGATCGATACACGTCTGCACTTGACACATGGGCTGTTTTTCACACGTGTCGAATGCGGGATCTGTATATGTCTCAGAGTGAAAACTTCACTTACACGTACAAAATCGTGGTCTACATATGGATTCAGTGTATTCGTTGTCACCTTTCTGCATACGTTAGATGAACGTGTGCAGACTCTGTACACGTCATGTATTCGAATCGTTTCAAATCCAGTATACTTGAAGGCTAGTGCCCCAAACCCTGAACCATGCCAGTAATATTTTAACGGCACACTTTAATGAAATTGCAGCTGAAATACAACTTTGTCAAAAAATAACTATACATAGTTCAAGTTGGCAGGATCAAAGGGATTTTCCTGATGTAGTTAGAAAGGCATTTTTCGCCTGGCAGAGGTCTGATGGAGGTCGAGCACAAGCCTCTACTTCTCTCATGCGCATGTCGAAAGTTTCCTTACAAGCACTTGTAAGGTATTCATACTAGAATTGGGCTTGCGGTTACGCACAAAGAACTTAGCATTTACTTACTCTCTGACTGCCTGTAGCTTGTGCTTTGTGTACTCTAGTGTCCCAGGCTGGTGTCTGAAAACATGTGACTGTCTGACGGAATCTGACCTATTTGTTGTGGGCATGTGCATATGTGTGTATAAATGCTGTACCTTTTGTACTACTATTGTCTTTCTTAACTAGTCACTACTTGTTGAGTCAGGGGTCACTACATTAGTGTCGGAGTGGTATGGAGGAACAAAGTAGTGAGGTGCAGGCACCCACTACACACTCTGTTGGGACAGATGCAAGTAGTAAGAATGAGTTTACGACCACCTTCCCGTTTTCAGCGGGAGCGGATCTTGTATTTTGGCGCAAGAGATTCTTCGAGCTTTATGCCCGTCAGGCAAAAATAACAGAAGACCAGTGGACAGGTGAGGTTCTTCCTCTTTTGGATGACGAACCATTTCATTATGACGGAAGCTCTGAATATAGCACGACATTGAAGTGCTTAATGGATCAATACAACCCCAGCGGGTAATGACCAGGAATGGCAGTTTAAATTTCAGCAGTGACCGGCGGAACAGTTGAACGAACTCGTAAGGGATCAATTTATTCGTGGTATTCGTTCCTCTGCTGCTCAGCTAAGACTAATGCGTGAAAGACCAAAGACACTAAACAAAGCATTGCAGCTGGCTTGCCAATATCAGGGAGTGGAAGAATTGCAAAAAAGACTACACAATGTTTCAGCTAAGGTGGAGATGATGGCGGTTGGTAAAGTAGATGACTCCGAGAGCAAGAGCGAGGCTGTTGCTGCTATAACTAATACCACATAACCAAGTCGTCTGGCAACCAAAGTGGAACAGCTAGGTAAGCAGATTGAGACATTGAAATTACAGCTGGCAGCCACAAACAATGGAAGAACGTATCCGAGATCACGCCCAAACGATGCAGCGGCACAGAAAAGGAATGATGGCATTGTGTGCTGGTACTGTGGCAAGCGTGGTCATATAAAGCAAAATTGTCCGAAATGAAAGAACTCAGTCGAAACTGCAGCTGTGGGGTCTTGTTTGTCAGTTGATGGAAAGCTTGGTAAACTTGTTATAAAGATATTTATAGATACAGGGTCGGCTGTCACTTTGGTTCATGAAGACGTGTGGAAAAAAGTGCAACAATCTCCAAAGACAATCAAAGACCCAGTTCACTCTGTTGTGGCAGGCAATGGAGAAAAGTTGGAGTTGGTGGGGCACGGTGAAGTAAGTATAACCATAGGAGGGGTGACTAGAAGACACATGGTGCTTGTTACAAAGCATCTCACACAAGAATGTATACTAGGGGTTGATTTTTTGACTAAACACGCATGTGTAGTAGATCTACAACAACATACCTTTGTCATTGATGGGAAAGTATAGTGCAGTTTAATCATACAAGGGTGGCAGAAGATGTGTATTTTGTGAGTATTTCGGAAACGGGGACTGTACCAGCTTGCTGTCAGATGTACATCCCTGCCTCTGCCTTTGACAAAAGGGAAGCAGGTGCTCTGTTGTTGGAGCCACTGGACACGTTGATGGAAAATCATGGGCATTGGTGGTGCGATCATTGTTGCAAGTGAGTTGCAATCATCTGATAGTTCAAATTCTCAACCCTGGTTCGGCTCCTGTGGCTGTTAACGGTTTCATGCCGAATACGCTGATCAGCGTAAAATTTTTATATACGGTTCGTGCCGAGAAGAATCATTAAATCACACATATACAAAAAGCTCTCATTGATATTTCGTGTAAGGGGGTCGTTTCATTCTGGGAAAGTACTTCATATAATGGTGTAGGCCCCACTTAAGAGCATACATATCATCTACATCTGGTTGATTACAGTATGATGGAACTAGGAAGTTATCCACATCTTTGGTAGTATTGCAGCCTTTTCCACCATCACTATCAATGTCAGAACTTGTATTATCAGTTTCAACATTATCAACAGGATTGTCACTATATGATTTTGGTCGTCACTCTGAACAGAAGGGCAGTCTGCTACATGCATATATATATGCAATACGAATTAACACATACCATGTACTTCAGGTTGCATGTCTCTTACCATTTTTTGGTGTAAAAATGGCTTCATTATAAATACTAGTGTTGTTTGACGATAATGAAGCTGTGTCACCCTATACATAAGCAGTTATTAAGCATTGTTTTAGGCATTTCTGGTTATCATTTAGTCATATACCTCTTGTTCAGTCAACTTGCTAGGTTCCTCTTATAAACCATATTAACGATGGGCCTTACTGCTATGATGTGATCAGTATACTGACCTGTTAATGTCCTTAGTGGATACAAGACACCTTCTGAAAGCTCATGCACCATCTGAAGCCAAAAGTTATGCACCAGGTTCTGTAAGCCGATGTATATTAGAAATTCAATAAGCTGTTATTCACAATAGTAGGATACCTGGGTATATTGCAGTGCTGTATTTTCTGCAACAAGTCTAGCTGCCTGTTGTGAGATATGCATGCAATTGCAAGGGACACAGCCATAAGCATTTCATTTAGCCCCCCTTTATAACCACACTTACAAGACATGTAAACACACACAGTCCTTTGTATTTTCCTGTTTGGGCCAATTGGTATTCTGCATGAAAATGTATAACGCTCAAACATATATGTAGACTTAGCACCATGCAGTAGTTATATAAAAATAAATCACTCATATATGTACTCAAACCACAAAGATAGAAATTACATACCAATGAATCATTATAAATCCAGTCAGAACTTGCTAAAATACCATTTTTGTAGAATTGTACATCATTGTTGATGTATAACCTGATTAAAATATCTTACTGACAACCGGCCATATTTCAAGTACGTTTATAATCTGTTTACCATATCCAGTTCACTGCATCCTCATCACTGTTGTGGAGGGAATCAATTCCTACAATGGTGCATGTTTGTGGGTACACTACCTACGATACAAGTAAAATAACAAGCCAAACAAAGAATTTTTATTATATATATACTATTAAGCTCCAATGCAATGGTTTATGTATTGGAAACATAAGGACATCACACTCGACCTCCAATAAACGTTTACTCTTCATATAAACAGGAAATCAACAATGGTACTCAGTTAAATGTGATACAAACCTTGGAATACCTATTCACACCTTGATATCCCTTAGACTTAAATGAGGGCAAAAATGAAGGATCAAAACACATGATATTTTTCCCTTTCTGTGGGAGTCAAATTTAGGTATAACTTTTACTATGGTTATGCAATCCACACCTTATGTGCAGTTTGCAGAACTAACTCCAAGTATGCAGAAATCACTTTTGAGTCCATCCACATCCCAGATGCCAAGCTTATGTGATCTTGCCTCTGCAACTGGAACATTGCATGTGGAATTGGTACTCTGTGCAAATCCTTGATGAAATGGTATAGAGGTACATATGCATAACAAGTTTCGTTACAGGTTTTAGCAGAACCTCAAGTTCAAGTTGTTGAGATAAACTACAGTTCACCTGTAAGGCATATATATATTAACATACCAGTCGCCATTATTATTTGAGCATTGCTTAACAATTTTGCATTAGCTATAACAGAAACAGAACTATCTTTGTGAAGAATGGGCTGAATAAAAATATGATAGATTTGTAACACATGTACTATTTACACTGTCAATCATCTTTGATACCATATCAGTACAACAGATCTTGAATAACAAATAATAAACCTAAACTATCATATCTGACACTTGGTTAAGGCCAATGATTAAGTAATCACTCTCCTGGGTTATAACCTTTATGTACACTGAGCTTATATTAATGTGTTGTACATAATGCATGCTTTGTACTTACTGATATTATGTTGTCAATGTAGTAGAAATAGATGTCTTTTTATGCTATAAGCTTGATAATTGAATTGTACACTACATACATACCAACGGATTGTTGGGTCGCATTATAAACTACATATCAATCATAACTCACAGTGCTCATAGGAGCAGTGTATATAGCAATACAAACATTATTCTGCAATTGAGGCAAAACATTTCAAGTGATACATGTACATTGCGATATCAATACCTGAACATATCTGGATGAGTTATAGTTAGGAGTTGATATCTTCCTGACTATTGAGTCACTGTAACTAATCCACTCATCTCTGCTTCTGACAATACATGAATCTGGATGAGAGCATTGTACCTCAGCATGTAATAACTTTATACTCCTTACAGTGCCCCTTGTTTGCATACTTTCCATGATGAAGCTGAAAGTAAAATTGTTATGACTTACAAGAATACAATCATTATGTATCCTCATCAGTACCACTATAGCACACAGTTCATAAGTAGAACATCCTGTGGCTTTTGCATGATACATTTCACATTGCCTGCAATTATATAGTATTTTTAAAATGCGTACTGCATTTTCTGTCTACCTTGGTAATATAACACTACTCTGTGCTTCTGCAAATCAGACACCCTGGGGCTGTACCCTCAGGAATAATCAATGCTTCAGGTTTCCTGACAATAGTAAGACCCATCAAGACATGTAGCATCTATTTATTGTATAATGGTATAAAAATGTAAACCATTCTCAATTAATTTTAATCGTTTATATACTAGTACATTACGATCTATACAAAGAATTGTAAAGTACTAAAGACCGCTATATTTTATAGGCACAGCATATATGAAATTAAAATTCTTATAGCTCTCTTCAGTCTGTGCTTATTTCAGGTATGTCTGTTATGTCTGCTGTATCCTGGCTGGATATACAAGTTACATAAATAGGTTTAAATTACTTTATTTTCTACCTTGAGACAGAAAATAGATGGCTCCATAGCGTAGATGGTTTCTGTTGAAAGTAACCAAGTGATGGATTTGGAGCTGCATTTTCTTTCTTCCTTTTAGACCACTTCTCAAGCAAAGGACGAGATGGCTTAACCTTTATAGATTGCTGCATATAGTAATATTAACAAACTAGCTGCAATACTGGAAAAGGTTTTGCCAACCTTAACGCGTTTCCTGTTTTTTGATTTTAAGTCATCACAGTACTGACGCCGCCTTCCTACTATTACAGGGTAGTGCTTCTGAATGCACACATCTGGTCTCATCAGCTTTTCTTTGTGGTCTATTCGTTTTAGGATGTAGTTCCAGGCCTCAATAGTTCCAGCAGTAGTATGTTCAGAAAATTGATTACACTGATATGTATGTGTGTACACATATATATGTGTAAATTTACAACATCAATTACTACAGCTGCGCTGACAGAATGATCCTAACCAATCTGTTTTTAGGGATTATTGACCAATCAAATAGGACTAAACTACATTGACCATCTGTACTCGTGTTGTGCATATGACAGCCATGATCATCATCATTACAAAGCAACATGTTACAAACACAAAATAAAACATTAGCAACTGTTGGTTAATGCTTCTTGTTCACAAGTAGAGCTTGCTGCTGAGGACAACAGAGAAAGGCTCCCTGACGAACCATCCAGGAGCCGAACTGCATGCGTGTGAGACAGAACACATGGGTGAATGCATACATGAATACACACATATCTTCAATAAGTACACATACACACATACATACAGACAAGACTTTTAAAAAATAAGTACAAGTACACGTATGACACTAGCTCCTCTTCACCAAGTACAGACAAATAGAATTACATATACAGACACAGCTCTTCCATACGTAGTTAGTCATGTGTGATGCTTCTGTCAGGCAGGTGTACATGTACCTTGGTGTTTTTGTGCTGCCACCCTGGTAAGCTAGCAAGGGACGTAGCCACGGTCCTAAAGTGGGAGGGGCCAAGCCCATACCTTGTGCTCACATATGTCAAGTGGGCCATGTGTGATGTTTCTGTCATGCAGGTGCACTGGTACCTTGGTGTTTTTGTGCTGTCACCCTGGTAGGCTAGCAAAGGACGTAGCCACGGTCCTAAGGTGGGAGGGGCCAAGCCCATACCTTGTGCTCACATATGTCAAGTGGGCCATGTGTGATGTTTCTGTCATGCAGGTGTACTGGTACCTTGGTGTTTTTGTGCTGTCACCCTGGTAGGCTAGCAAAGGACGTAGCCACGGTCCTAAGGTGGGAGGGGCCAAGCCCATACCTTGTGCTCACATATGTCAAGTGGGCCATGTGTGATGTTTCTGTCATGCAGGTGTACTGGTACCTTGGTGTTTTTGTGCTGTCACCCTGGTAGGCTATCAAGCGACGGTCCTAAAGTGGGAGGGGCCAAGCCCATACCTTGTGCTCACATATGTCAAGTGGGTCATGGGTAATGTTTCTGTCATGCAAGTGTACTGGTACCTTGGTGTTTTTGTGCTGTCACCCTGGTAGGCTAGCAAGGGACGGTCCTAAAGTGGGAGGGGCCAAACCCATACCTTGTGCTCACATTTGTCAAGTGGGTCATGGGTGATGTTTCTGTCATTCAGGTGTACTGGTACCTTGGTGTTTTTGTGCTGTCACCCTGGTAGGCTAGCAAGGGACGTAGCCGCGGTCCTAAAGTGGGAGGGGCCAAACCCATACCTTGTGCTCACATATGTCAAGTGGGCCATGTGTGATGTTTCTGTCATGCAGGTGTACTGGTACCTTGGTGTTTTTGTGCTGTCACCCTGGTAGGCTAGCAAGGGACGGTCCTAAAGTGGGAGGGGCCAAGCCCATACCTTGTGCTCACATATGTCAAGTGGGTCATGGGTGATGTTTCTGTCATGCAGGTATACTGGTACCTTGGTGTTTTTGTGCTGTCACCCTGATAGGCTATCGAGGGACGTAGCCACGGTCCTAAAGTGGGAGGGGCCAAGCCCATACCTTGTGCTCACATATGTCAAGTGGGTCATGGGTGATGTTTCTGTCATGCAGGTGTACTGGTACCTTGGTGTTTTTGTGCTGTCACCCTGGTAGGCTATCAAGCGGCGGTCCTAAAGTGGGAGGGGCCAAGCCCATACCTTGTGCTCACATATGTCAAGTGGGTCATGGGTGATGTTTCTGTCATGCAGGTATACTGGTACCTTGGTGTTTTTGTGCTGTCACCCTGGTAGGCTATCAAGGGACGGTCCTAAAGTAGGAGGGGCCAAACCCATACCTTGTGCTCACATATGTCAAGTGGGTCATGGGTGATGTTTCTGTCATGCAGGTATACTGGTACCTTGGTGTTTTTGTGCTGTCACCCTGGTAGGCTAGCAAGGGACGTAGCCACGGTCCTAAAGTGGGAGGGGCCAAGCCCATACCTTGTGCTCACATATGTCAAGTGGGTCATGTGTGATGTTTCTGTCATGCAGGTGTACTGGTACCTTGGTGTTTTTGTGCTGTCACCCTGGTAGGCTATCAAGCGGCGGTCCTAAAGTGGGAGGGGCCAAGCCCATACCTTGTGCTCACATATGTCAAGTGGGTCATGGGTGATGTTTCTGTCATGCAGGTATACTGGTACCTTGGTGTTTTTGTGCTGTCACCCTGGTAGGCTATCAAGGGACGGTCCTAAAGTAGGAGGGGCCAAACCCATACCTTGTGCTCACATATGTCAAGTGGGTCATGGGTGATGTTTCTGTCATGCAGGTATACTGGTACCTTGGTGTTTTTGTGCTGTCACCCTGGTAGGCTAGCAAGGGACGTAGCCACGGTCCTAAAGTGGGAGGGGCCAAGCCCATACCTTGTGCTCACATATGTCAAGTGGGTCATGGGTGATGTTTCTGTCATGCAGGTGTACTGGTACCTTGGTGTATTTGTGCTGTCACCCTGGTAGGCTATCAAGGGACGGTCCTAAAATGGGAGGGGCCAAGCCCATACCTTGTGCTCACATATGTCAAGTGGGTCATGGGTGATGTTTCTGTCATGCAGGTATACTGGTACCTTGGTGTTTTTGTGCTGTCACTCTGATAGGCTATCGAGGGACGTAGCCACGGTCCTAAAGTGGGAGGGGCCAAACCCATACCTTGTGCTTACATATGTCAAGTGGGTCATGGGTGATGTTTCTGTCATGCAGGTGTACTGGTACCTTGGTGTTTTTGTGCTGTCACCCTGGTAGGCTAGCAAGGGACGTAGCCACGGTCCTAAAGTGGGAGGGGCCAAACCCATACCTTGTGCTCACATATGTCAAGTGGGTCATGTGTGATGTTTCTGTCATGCAGGTGTACTGGTACCTTGGTGTTTTTGTGCTGTCACCCTGGTAGGCTATCAAGCGACGGTCCTAAAGTGGGAGGGGCCAAGCCCATACCTTGTGCTCACATATGTCAAGTGGGTCATGGGTTATGTTTCTGTCATGCAGGTGTACTGGTACCTTGGTGTTTTTGTGCTGTCACCCTGGTAGGCTAGCAAGGGACGTAGCCACGGTCCTAAAGTGGGAGGGGCCAAACCCATACCTTGTGCTCACATATGTCAAGTGGGTCATGGGTGATGTTTCTGTCATGCAGGTATACTGGTACCTTGGTGTTTTTGTGCTGTCACCCTGGTAGGCTAGCAAGGGACGTAGCCACGGTCCTAAAGTGGGAGGGGCCAAACCCATACTTTGTGCTCACATTTGTCAAGTGGGTCATGGGTGATGTTTCTGTCATACAGGTATACTGGTACCTTGGTGTTTTTGTGCTGTCACCCTGGTAGGCTAGCAAGGGACGTAGCCACGGTCCTAAAGTGGGAGGGGCCAAACCCATACCTTGTACTCACATATGTCAAGTGAGTCATGTGTGATGTTTCTGTCATGCAGGTGTACTGGTACCTTGGTGTTTTTGTGCTGTCACCCTGGTAGGCTATCAAGCGACGGTCCTAAAGTGGGAGGGGCCAAGCCCATACCTTGTGCTCACATATGTCAAGTGGGTCATGGGTGATGTTTCTGTCATGCAAGTGTACTGGTACCTTGGTGTTTTTGTGCTGTCACCCTGGTAGGCTATCAAGCGACGGTCCTAAAGTGGGAGGGGCCAAGCCCATACCTTGTGCTCACATATGTCAAGTGGGTCATGGGTGATGTTTCTGTCATGCAAGTGTACTGGTACCTTGGTGTTTTTGTGCTGTCACCCTGGTAGGCTATCAAGGGACGGTCCTAAAGTGGGAGGGGCCAAACCCGTACCTTGTGCTCACATATGTCAAGTGGGTCATGGGTGATGTTTCTGTCATGCAGGTATACTGGTACCTTGGTGTTTTTGTGCTGTCACCCTGGTAGGCTAGCATGGGACGTAGCCACGGTCCTAAAGTCGTGCTAAGATATGCCAGCACAAAACACCGTACCGTGGGATGGAGTAGCATTCATTTTTAGGTATAGCTATCAGCATGTGCATGTACATGTGTACACTTACGTCCTCACTTGGTCCAGCGTTCATAACCGCTCGTGTTGTGTATCGAGTATCCGGATATATCCACAAGGGCGCGCATACTACGGCCGCCGCTTGTGGAATGTTAATTTTATTCATTTTGGAATGTGCGGCTGAGGAACGTGCGGCTAACTTCAACGGGGTATAATCTTTGACCGCATCGGTACATCCCGGCCAATAGAAGCGCTCCTTTAACTGTTGCAGCATCTTCTCTTCGCCCAGGTGGGCAGACGTAGCCCCCTCATGAAGACTCCGCAAGACGTCTGCCTGAAATTCAGTCGGGAGCACAAGCTGAAGGTCGGATTCATTTCCGCCAAGTCTCCTTCTCCACAGAATACCATTTTTAATGCGAAGAGATTCCCATTGTTGTAGTAGCATGCGACTCTCTCGACTCCAAGACTTCGTTACATCCAGAGGGGGTTGGTGCCCATTCTGCACCGCAAGGTACACTGGCTGGATCTGATCGTCATCAAGCTGATGATGCCCCATGTTTCCAGGATCTTGTGACACAGGTAGGGGAACAAGAACCCGTACAGTTTGCTCATCATCCGAAGGCACCTCGTCCTTATTATGGTTGTCCCTCCCACACTGTCTACAAGGTATGCGTGACAACGCGTCCGCATTGTTGTGCAAAGCACCCCGGCGATGAACTATCGTGAAGTTGTACTCTTCTAGTTTCCCCAGCCAGCGGGCCAGCTGACCTTCAGGTTCTTTAAAATTCCGCACCCAGACCAGCGAATTGTGGTCAGTTCTGAGAGTAAACTCCCTCCCCAGCAAGTAGTGTCGGAAGTGGTGAACAAATTCCACGAATGCCAATAACTCCTTCCGAGTCACGCAATATCGCCTCTCAGGTCGGCTCAATGAGCGACTGGCATACGCAGTAACCACTTCAGAGCCATCATCCTTCACCTGCGACAGAACAGCTCCAATGCCAGTATCACTGGCGTCCGTGTCCAGCACGAATCTCCTACTATAGTCTGGGTAGGAAAGGACAGGGGAAGAGACCAAACATGCACCCAATTTATCAAAGGCATGCTGACACTCTATGGTTCATTCAAAATTGCTATTCTTCTCAGTGAGACGCTGAAGTGGTCCAGCAATGGCTGCAAAATTCTTCACGAATCGTCTGTAGTAGTTCGCGAGTCCTAGAAATTGCTGCACTTCTCGTCGGGACTGTGGGGTGGGCCATTTTGCAACTGCCTCCGTTTTGCTCGGGTCGGTGGTGATTCCCTCGGCTGACACAATATGTCCAAGAAAGGCAACACGTTCCTTGCAGAGACGACACTTTCCTGGTTTCAGCTTCAGCCCCGCCCCCCGGAGCCTTGCAAGAACGCCACCGATATTGGACAGGTGGTCTGCAAAGGATGTCCCTACTACCATAATATCGTCGAAGTACACAAGGCAGGTAGACCATTTCAGACCACTCAGAACTCGATCCATTAGCCGCTGGAAAGTGGCGGGTGCGTTGCATAGCCCGAAAGGCATTACACGAAATTGGAATAATCCTTCCGATGTGGTGAACGTCGTCTTGGGTTGGTCGTTCTCAGCAACTTCCACCTGCCAGTAGCCACTAGCAAGATCCAGCGTCGAGAAGTATTTCGACCCGACAAGAGTGTCCAATGTATCGTCCACTCGCGGTAGCGGGTACGCGTCCTTCCGTGTGACTTCATTCACCTTCCTGTAGTCGATACAAAATCTGGTCGACCCATCCTTCTTCTTTGCGAGGACCACAGGTGAGGACCACGGGCTTTCCGAATGCTGAATGGCTCCTTGGTCTAGCATTTCTTGAATGAGTCGTTTCACTTCATCCCTGCGAGCCTGTGGAATGCGGCGAGGAAGGAGGTGGACTGGTTGAGCATCGCCAGTGTTGATATGATGCTTCGTCACTGCGGTTCGACCCATTTCACCGCTGCTGAGAGAGAACACATCAGAGTATTCCATCAAAAGTGCATACAGCTGCTCCTTTTCAGCGTCACTAGTGTAGTTCCCAGATTCACACACCATCTTCCACAAGGTTGACTGGTCTTCTTGCGATAAATTAGACTTCTTACTAATTGCTGAGACATTGACAGTGCAGTCGTCGTCGATAAGCTCCATCTTTGCCAAATGCACTCCTTTGATAAGAACGACCTCTTCATCGCGTGGGTTAAGTACACGTACGGGAACCAGGCCATTTCTGTTGGGACATACCAACCCTCTAGCAACAATCACTCCGAGCCGACTGGAAACATCACTCTCAACGAACCATGTACCCCCGGTAGCTCCACTTGTCTGCTTCACCATCAGCTCCATTTCACTGCCTGGCGGTACCACAATTTTCTCCGCAGTCAACAGCCCGACAGTCTCCCCGAGGGCAGCTGCAGTGTGAGAGCTAGGGCGGCACTGGATCTGCACAGATGGACCGTCACGTGGAAAAGCCAGGAGCTTTCTACTGCAGTCGATCAGACATTTATGCTCTTCTACAAAATCCAGCCCAAGGATGGCTTCGTGAACGGTGAGGTCACTGGTAACAATGAGCATCACATCCAGTGGCACATTCCAGCCTTCCAGAAACACCTGAAATTTCCCGAAGCCCCTCACAGACAATGGGGAACCGTTGACACCAACCAGTCTCTTGCCCTTCCACTCTTGGAGCCGCGGTCCCCCTGGTGATTCTTTGGAGATCCGGTTCCAGACATCTTCACGTATCAGCGACACGGCGGCTCCAGTATCTAAAACAAATTCAACAGGAACAGACAAAATTGCACCCTTAATACAATAGCTACTTTCACATGACACAGACAGGGTAGGTACAATGACAGGACTTTCTTTGGCCTTTAGGCGTTGTCCCTCGAGTGGTTGGCCTTTACCATCGAGGGGCTGGAGTTTCCCGACTGCTGTTCGACTCCACGACTCCGGCAAAAACGCGCTATGTGTCCCTTTCTACCACAGGTCCAGCATGTCTTTGCGGTAGCCCACTTTTTCCTCTGCTCCGCGTCCACGTACTGCCTCGGGCTTCCCTTCTCGCTGTCCATGCGCAGCTCCAAATCATAGATAATAGAGTATTTATCTATCTATGTCCAAATGGTGCAGCCTTTCATTCAGTGCCTTCAAAGTTTCAGTCAGTGAGTCGTCTCCTCCACGGGAAGTATCTGCACGAGGTGTAACCACAGCCACAGCTGCAGCGTTACATTCCTGCACGCTGTCTGGTAGGGGAACTGTAGCGCTAACTCGTAGGACATCAGCAGTTGTAAGATATGACTCCAGCTCTATTGTCGCAATGACAGCATCCTTGACTGTCTTTGGGCCCTTCTGCTTTACCCCGAATGCGACTTGAGGGTTTCCTATTTCTGTCAGAAACTGGTTCAAGGCGAGGCGCTCTCTTGCTTTGTCTTCTAAGTCTCCGTAGGCCTTGTCCGCAAGTACCTTCAAGGCATCACCAAACGACGCCCAGTCCTCGTCTTTTCGCCTCTTTCTCGAATTAAGTTCCGCTACGTACAGCTCACGCTTGCTGTCAGGGTTGAAACGCTTGTTAAGGGCTACCATAGCTCACTAAATTTCTCTCTGACAGCTCCCGGGAACCGCATGAAGGCGGTTTGGGCCTTCCCCGTCAGTCGTACGCGCAGCCATTTCAATTTGTCATCTTCACTCTCCCACTTGTTGACGATAGCTACGTTTTCGAAGTGTGCCGCCCACTCTGGCCAGCTCCCTGTCACACCGTCGTACGGTTCAGGCAGCACCAGCGGTCGCTGTGCCATGTCGTCTAGCCGACTACGCCAATGTGACGAGATAGCGTGGTAGCAACTTAATAGCAGCAAGTTGCAAGTATATAGAACTGACTAACATCAGAAAATATAGACTATATATGCACAAGCAGTCTATCACCTGATTCCATGGGTTCAATGCGCAAGCGCGTACTCATTACACATGTATCACAGATGCAGAAACTACCATGCTTGAAGTATTGCTCATAATCAGAAAGGCTGAAACAAGCTGTGACATTACACCATCCTCAAGTACTGTGAGTACTTCTTTAATATCAGGCCTGTGGTAAGGATATTCACTCCAGCACCAACACATTAGTTCCAGCAGCCAGTGAGAGGGAGGGCATTGCTGGTGGTATGAATCATTATGTAAAGTACCAGAATCATTGCCTTACCTTGAACGATAAAGAGGGTCTTTTCGCTTTTTGAAGTAGAGCACTTTGAGGTCTTGTCTCATTCTGGAAAGGTGAACAAGTAGTACATGAGCATTCCAAAAGAGTAGACATCTAGCTTTGTGCTGACCACTGTGAAGAGGTACTTCTGGTGGTAAATATGGATCCCCCCTCTCACATCCTGAGGAGTGTACTATTGACATATCCCATAGGCAGCAAGCTTCCGTATCAGAATTCCATTGGGTTTCTGGATGAGACTACTTCCACACCAATATGTTTCCTGGTTTAAGGTCACGAAATATGAGCTTCTTTGAGTGGATGTAGTCTAGAGGCTTGGCAACCTGTTTCAAAAAATTCCCAAACACCAATATTTTATTATTATTTAAATCTACAGTGCCAAGATTGAAGTTGAATGTTATTTTTTTCTTATTAAAGCAATAGTTCTTTTTGGGAGACCAGAGACGCTGAGTGAATTTGCAGTGCATTATCAGGTGGAGCAGCAGAATTAAAATCTGCAACTGCAGAACAGAAGTTAAGATTTATCTCTACCCAGCTGAGCAAATGGAGGCTATATATGCTGCAGGTGCATGTTGGTATAGTGAGCGAAGCCCTAATCCTCCCTTACTAAGGCCTAGAATTGCCTGTCTCTAAGCGGCATCTGAAGTGTCCACAGCAGTGCAGGAGGAGAAGCACCTACGAACATCTTGGTCATACAACTGGAGGGCTGCACCAGATAATGATGGAGGTGTGGTACGTGAGAGGTGAGCAAGCAGGCAGAAACCACCACACATATGGAGCAGGGTTAGTGCAGCCTGTGGATCCACCAAGCCGACATCCGCAAGCTTTGACAGGAGGTTTTGGGCTTCAGACCGGTTGTGGCTGATAAACTTCAGCATCTCCAATGGGAGAAAACCCAAACACACACTCAGATCATCACATGCAGAGGACAATTTTCCAATGCACAATCTCAAGGTGTGCTGTTAACCGATTATACGCGGAAGACTCAAATTTGAGTCCAATAATTATTACGCGTAAAACGCGGTAGACTCAAATTTGAGTCCAGCTGTATACACTACGGTACAAGAAGCGCCGTCCACAGTCGGTGGTTCGTTCGGTTCTGATACTTGCAAAGCGGTATTCACCAGTCCCTATACTGTTCATTTTATTGTCGAACGAGTGGGCTTGCTATTGTGGGTTTCTTGCTAAACTGTGGACAAAGTAAACAACGAATGCAATGAATAACATTCCAATGATAATATAATTTGATAGAGAATGACAAAGCGCTCGCGCAGGATGGACCGTGAAGAGGTCTTGGAAACTTTTAGATAAGGATGACGATGTCCTGGAGAGCTTTTGTATCGAGCCTGACGAGCTTGATGAACGTGTTGATCTGCAGAAAGGACACACAATGGCAGTCTCTGCAATGTAGTGTATATGAGTACATGACTATGTGTTTATCTGACATGAAAGGTTAAGGCTAATTGTCAACACACAAAAAATGCTATGTACACTCAATATGTGTGTGTGAGGGATTGTGTCTACAAAAGGTGGTATGAACAAGGGGTATATATAGAGAGGGTGTGGGTATGTACAAGGGATGTGTGTAGAGAGTGTACAAGGGGTGTGTGTAAGGGAGTGTGTGTACACTACAAGGTGTAGTGTGTTTACAAGTGGTGTGTGCGAGGGAGTGTGTGTACAAGGGGTGTGTGTGAGGGAGTGTGTGTACAAGGGGTGTGTGTGAGGGAGTGTGTGTACAAGGGGTGTGTGAGGGAGTGTGTGTACAAGGGGTGTGTGAGGGAGTGTGTGTACAAGGGGTGTGTGTGTACAAGGGGTGTGTGTGAGGGAGTGTGTGTACAAGGGGTGTGTGTGAGGGAGTGTGTGTACAAGGGGTGTGTGAGAGGGAGTGTGTACAAGGGGTGTGTGTGAGGGAGCGTGTGTACAAGGGGTGTGTGTGAGGGAGTGTGTACAAGGGGTGTGTGTGAGGGAGTGTGTGTACAAGGGGTGTGTGTACAAGGGGTGTGTGTGAGGGAGTGTGTGTACAAGGGGTGTGTACAAGGGGTGTGTGTGAGGGAGTGTGTGTACAAGGGGTGTGTGTGAGGGAGTGTGTGTACAAGGGGTGTGTGTGAGGGAGTGTGTGTACAAGGGGTGTGTGTGAGGGAGTGTGTGTACAAGGGGTGTGTGTGAGGGAGTGTGTACAAGGGGTGTGTGTGAGGGAGTGTGTGTACAAGGGGTGTGTGTGAGGGAGTGTGTGTACAAGGGGTGTGTGTGAGGGAGTGTGTACAAGGGGTGTGTGTGAGGGAGTGTGTGTACAAGGAGTATGTGAGGGAGTGTGTGTACAAGGAGTATGTGAGGGAGTTTGTTAGAGAGGGTGTGTGTAGAGGGTGTGTAAGAGAGGGTGTGAGGGAGTGTGTACAAGGTGTAGTGTGTTTACAAGAGGTGTGTGAAGAGGGTAGGTGTGTGAGGAGTATAGTAAAGTGGGTGCTGTGCATTGCACTGTGTAGAATGGCAAGAGTGTGACAAGAATATTTATGTGTGTAGATTAGATGTGTGTGATAAGGGAGTGTGTGCAGTGGGTGGATGTGTACATGCAGTGACCGGATTGCTATTGGCAGGTGGGTGTGCAGTGGAGTGTGAGTATGACAAGGAGTTGGATTGATAAAGAGTGCAATGGATGGTGTGTACAAGGTTGTGTGAGGGAGTATACGTATGTACAAGGGGTGTGTAGAGAGGGTGTTTCTGAGTGTACACACAAGGGGTGTGTGAGGGATTGTGTAGAGGGTGCACAGCATGCCTACCCCACACACCCCTTGTACACATCCACCCACTGCACACACTCCCTATCACACACATCTAATCTACACACATAAATCTCCTTGTCACACTCTTGCCATTCTACACAGTGCAATGCACACCACCCACTTTACTATACTCTATGCACACCTCTCACACCCCTTGTACACACCACACCCTCTACACACATCCTCCCACACACTACACACTCCCTCACACACCCCTTGGAAAACCCTCTATACACACACCCATTGTACACACACTCCCTCACACACCACTTGTAAACACACTGTACCTTTGTACACGCTCCCTCACACACCCTCACACACACTACACATTCCCTCACAGACCCACTACATACACCCTCACACACCCCTCGGAAACACCCTCTCTACACACACCACTTGCAAACACACTACACCTTGTACACACTCCCTCACACACACCCCTTGTACACACACCACTTGTAAACACGTTATACCTTTGTACACTCCCTCACACACCCTCTACACACCCTCACACACTACAGATTCCTACACACTCCCTCACAAGGGGATTGCAATTGGCAGGTGGGTGTGCTGTGGAGTGTGAGTATGACAAGGAGTTGGAGTGATAAAGAGTGCACAATGGGTGGTGTGTACAAAGGTGTATATGACAAGCGATGTGCATGCACATGATAGAAGAGTCAATGAAGTGTGTGTGTGCAAGGGTTCCACACCTTCACATCACTATGTGTAGGTGCTGTAGTGTGCCAGAGTTCACACAGGGTGCTAACAAGTGGAATACATGCTGTGAGGGGACTGCAGGGTGGTAGATGTGGAATGGATGTATTACAGTGGGTGTGTACAAGGGGGAGGGTGTGACAAAGATATGTCTAGAAAGGGTGTGTCATTATGGAGTGCGTGCATTGGGTGGTGTGTGTACAAGGCAAATGGGTGACAAGGGGAGTGTGAAAAGGAGTGTGTGGGCAGGTGATAGTGTGGGTGCATAGTGGTGCCACTGTATGAAGAGAGTGTGAATACATGTAGCTGACACGTACAGCAAATAGATATACTTTTATCATGCCACAAAAGTACCAAACAAACAAACAATACATGTGTAAGTTTATAGCTAAAATAGCTAACAATAAGGAAGATACAAGCGGACGGGCTATAAATAGAATATATGGCTGTGTTTGCAACAACCTCCCCCCCTCTCTAAATAGCCTATATTCACTGAAGAAAGTCGTCATTGTACCCAACAAAGACATCGCATATGTTTACAACGTACCTCAAACACTAAGAGACGAGGTAGCGTTACGTTCAGATTCGTTTTTCACCATCGCACGCTCGAACATGAGTAGATCGCGCCCATCCATACGCAAGGGAAGATAGTTCATCCAGTCAGCATTCCAAAAAACAAAGGTCGTCCATACAAAAGTCGCTCCGTTCAGCTGCTGCAATAACTACCATAACCACACCTCAAAAAATGATTATTTGTTGAAAACAATTCCGCGTTACGTATGTACGCGTGCGCAAATTAAATTTAGCGTATAATCGGTTAATCTTGCTCCATCAGCATATTTAGCCTCATTTGCGGGTTTTAGAAACTCACCCTTACCAAACTATCATGGGCATTGAGCACTAATACACTACATCGTACCAAGGACATCAGCAAGTTACATCTGCTATTTCCCTGGCCCAAGATGGGTGAGGCCCTGTAGTTACATCAGCTATTTCCCTGGCCCAAGATGGGTGAGGCCCTATAGTTACATCAGCTATTTCCCTGGCCCAAGATGGGTGAGGCCCTGTAGTTACATCAGCTATTTCCCTCGCCCAAGATGGGTTGTACAGCAAAGCTTGCCAGACCTTGGTATCACCTGGCCTTGCACCCAACAATGAAGAGACCTGGAGGCTTTTGGAAACCAAACACCCCCAGAGTGAATGCCCTACAGCTCCAATCCCTTATGATTCATCAACCTCAATCCCATCAGAGATCAATCTCATGGCAAACTTGCATTCGTTCCCCAAGCTAACTGCTGCTGGGCCTTCTGGGTTCCATATATAGCATCTTATAGATACAGCAGAAGTGCCTTTGCAGACCCTAATTTTGCATCCACTCAGGGCAGTTTTCAATCTTCTGGCTGCAGGTAAGGCACCTGTTGAAATCACTGCCTATTTGGCTGGGGGCAACCTTACAGCCTGGAATAAGTCAAAACTAGGGTACCCTTATGATGTCCGACCCATAGCAGTGGAAGAAAGCTCTGCGCCGGTTGGTTGGTAAATGTCTCTGTGCTTCAGTCAAGGTAAAAGCTCAGCAGTTTTTTAAACCCTTTCAGTATGGAATAGCATGCCCCTTTGGTGCAAAAAAAAAGTTCATGGATGAAGAGACTGTATTGAGCATTGTTGTTTTGAAGTTGGACCTAAAAAAATGCATTTAATACGGTTCTCGCCAAGCAGTCTTAACTGAGTGCATGTGCTGCGCACTTGCCAGAGCTGCTCCCTTGGGCTAATAGGTGTTATGTCCATCACCCATTCCTCAGGCATCCCTTGGGCTACCTTACATCAGAGCTGGGTGTTCATCAGGGTGACCCCCTGGCCCCATTGTTGTTCTCTTTGGTCTTGAACATCCTGGCATCAGCAATTTCAACCAAAGACGATTGTGCTGGTCTCAATTTCCATGCCTTGTACATGGATGATGGTGCTCTTGTAGGTCCAAGGTCTTTTGTTGGGTTGGGCCCACCACTCGGCCTCCATGTCAACATACGTAAGTGTGAGGTGTTTAACCAATGCTCACTAGACATTTCCCAGCTGGCAATTGAGCTTGTTTTGTTTATTTAATTTACTGTACCTACATTGATTCAGCTAAAGCGCGCGCGTGCGCACGTATTACATGTATGTACATGTATGCTTGAAAAATAAATTCGCTATCAACCTATCATAATTTATATACCTGTATGTGTAACCCCCTTTATTTTAAAATACTTCTCTATAATTGGAGACTTTCAAAAAGCAGCTAAGACAGCAGCCTGAACAGAGCCTTCGAATAATGGTGATATTGACAACATCTATATATATAGTAGCCGACAACTCCATGGATGATTATAAGTGACTCTGTTAGTTGACAGTTATACGTAATTTGATATTTATTTGCATCATGTTTACCCGGCCAGTAATTACAAGCAAAAAAGGAAAATTGGCTGGAGTTTTCTCACCATGAAGGCCCCATGCCACTGGGGGTAGCTTACAGCGCTTCTCTTGCTGGTTTGGAGAGAGCCACGCCAGCCCCCCCCCCCCCCTCCCTCCCCCCAGCATAAAATCCTGTATCCGCCCCTGTATTTTCCCCAGTTACAATAATAACAAGTAAATAAAAACTTCTCTATCGAGAAAGTGATTGGTGGTATGTAGGATTGGTGGTGCAAAAAGCAAGGAAACAAGGTACAGTATATGTTAAAGTGAGGTTTGGTAGTATACTACAACTCACAGTCCTGAATTTGCAAATGAAGAAGCCTATTTGCAAATGTAGGGCTGTTATAGTTGTAGTATAATACTACCAAACCTCACTTTAACATACTGTACCTTGTTTCCTTGCTTTTTGCACCACCAATCCTACATACCACCAATCACTTTCTCGATAGAGAGAAGTTTTTTTATTTACTTGTTCCCCTAATTTTTTTTTTATCTCTGCCAGGAGTGTTCAGTCAATACTATATATGGCTTAGTATATTCGTTGCAATGCTTAGCTATAGATTCCTCTTATTAGTATCGGTTAATCTGAGTATATAGGCCTCTTTTATTGATAGGACTACCTTTATTCTTCGGATACATGTATCTTAAACTCAGTGTTCTCTTTGTTAACGAGCCGTTTTGTTTGGCTTGGTCACCTTTGCTGAATTAGAACCGCCTGCTGTAAACGTGCTGCAGCTGTTTCAGTACATTTTTGCGGCTGTTTCAGTACATTTTTGCGTAGCCTGGCAACAGTAAATTAAGACGCGTGTGTGACGTCATATACATAAAGCTAGGCAACCGAGAATTTTAATCGATAATGGCATTTCAACTTTAGGTCTTATTTGTATGAAAGGGCACGTTTGGAAATAAAATGCTACTTTTTGAAGCTAATCTCGTCTTACGACGTTCCTGTCGCGAGTTGTACGTGATGAATGGAAGGAGGAGAACAAAAATTAAATGGCGGAATTTTGGTACCGACTTGTCAGTGTTGTCACCAGTGGCGGTGTGGCCAGGGGGGGCAGGGGGGCAATTGCCCCCCAGCGGCCCTGAAAACAGGGGCGTCAAAATATAGCTAGGGCGCCAAAATGACGGCTGAAGTATGCATGGTGTCTTAACAGACTCAAAGTAAAGTTAGCCTGGAATGCACTGCTTAAATGCTTGAGGCTACAAAGCGATTGATATCACTTATAGGCTGCGATCGCATATATTTCCTGTCGGTTGAAAGGATTGAATTAGACAGGAAATAAGCTCCTGTCTAAATATAGCCTGAATGGCGATTGGTTGGAAGGGTGAAACACGTGGTCGGAGTGTTGATAAGGGAGTGAAGGGGTTATTGAGTCATTCTAGGCATTCTAAACGCACGTGGTGTGGCTTGCAGTTTGCGATGGAGTCGTCGGAGGAGGCTCGGGGTTCGGCGCAAGGAGGGACGAGCAACCCGTTGGAGACCATACTGGCCGCCATTACAAGTTCGCAGCGGGAAACACGTGAGCTGCGAGCGGAACTGAGGGCGGCACAGGAGGAATCGGCGGAGAGGGCAGCGAGGAAATCGGAGAAGCCGTACCGTTTCCAGAAGAAGGCGCACGAAGATCAGGCTTTCTTCAATGAGAGCGTAACGGATCACATCCTCGAGGCGGAGTCACAGCTGTCGCGCGCGGCTAGGCTCGTGGCTGATGGTCCAGCTAAAGTCGCCTTGGAGAAGGCCAAGCAGAGCCTGAAGCTCGGTAAGGACGCGCTGTCGCATAGGCAGAAATTGATTAAGTTGGCCGATCGTTCGGATTTTGGTTGGGCGGTGGTCACCGAGTACGAGGCTGACGCGTTGGCAGTCGACTCGGATGATGAAAAAAGGCTGGATAGAGCAGAAAGGGCGGCGGAGCGCAAGGCCAATGCGAAGAAAAGAAAGTCAGAAGATGCTGAGAGGGTGAAGAAGGTGGAGCATGAGGCGCAAGACAGAACTAAGGCAGCTGCGCGGTGGAGTGGAGCGGGAGTGGTGGCGGGAGCAGGAGCGCTCGGGAAGCCAGCGTTGCCTCGAGTTTCCGGCCCGGTGGTGTGCTATGGGTGCGGTGAGGCAGGTCACTTCAAGCGCGAGTGCCCTAAGAAGCCGGTGGTTGTGTATCCTTTGGTAGTAGAAAACAGTGGGGGTATATGTGGGGATACCAGCGCATTTGGGGTGGGGGGTTCAGCTGCCCCTGATCAGGAAGCAGCACATGGTGAGGGTTTATCACCTGTTGTGTTGCAGGATGAGTTGTCCCTTGAGGTGTCACATACTGTTGAGTTGTCACCTGAGGCGGGGACTGATGGGGATGAGTTAGCATGTACGCAGAGGTGCTGGGAGTATGAGGAAGTGGAGAAGAATAGTATGGCTGTTAAGGGCAGGTTAAGGCAGCATGTGGTGTATTGGGTAGAAGAGCTTCATGCTACACAATGGATCATTGACATGATTAGAGACGGGTACATGTTGCCATTCCATGTGGAACCGCCAGCTTATAGAAGGGGCAATAAAAATACAGCCTACTCTAATAGCGTGTTTGTATGCAAGGCAGTAGCAGACTTGGTGGGAGGAGGGTTTGTGGAGAAGGTAACTGAACAGCCATTCATATGCAGCCCAGTGTCTGTAGTGGAGAACAGTGCGGGCAAGAAACGGCTGGTGGTGAACTTGAGGCATGTCAACCAGTTTTTACTGAAAAGAAAGTTTAAATATGAGGATTTACGAATTGCAATGATGCTTTTTAGCCAAGGTGAGCTCATGTTTAGTTTTGACTTGAAGTCCGGGTACCATCATGTGGATATTGCTAGGCATCATCGTAAGTATCTGGGTTTTGAGTGGGAGCGGCATTTTTACGTGTTTACAGTTTTACGATTTGGGTTGGCGTCGGCACCGTATGTGTTTACTAAGTTGTTACGGCCACTGGTAAAGCTGTGGCGGTCTAGAGGTTTAAAATGCCTCATGTATTTGGATGATGGTCTTGTAGCTGTGAAGGGGAAGGAAAGTGCTGAAAAAGCTAGCATGTGGGTCAGGGGTTCTGTGGAAAGGGCTGGTTTTGTGATGAATGTAGATAAGTCTGTGTGGACACCGTCTCACAGGGTAATGTGGTTGGGATTCAATATAGACCTGTTGGATGGATATGTTTCTGTTCCCCGGGAAAAAGTAGACATGTTGGTGGCATTACTGCGGGTGGCTCTATTGTCCAGTTGGTTGAAGGCCAAACAGATAGCCAGTATAGTTGGCAAGATTATTTCAATGGGTATTGCGTTAGGCCCAGTTTCAAGGTTTATGACCAGGAATTTGTACGCAGTGTTAGAGTCCCGGTATGCTTGGTGCGATGTGCTAGAAGTGTCCCCGCAGGCGCGTGCGGAACTAGAGTTTTGGGTAGACTGCCTGCATAGTTATAACTCACAGCCAATATGGCATAGCCTTTCAGCAGTTAGAGTGGTGTACTCAGATGCTAGTGATACGGGGTATGGAGGGTACACTGTGGAGCATGGCATGCATGTGGCCCATGGTAATTGGTTGCCAGAGGAAGCGGTGCAGAGCTCCACGTGGAGGGAGTTAGTGGCAGTTAGTAGAGTTTTGGATTCCATTGCTCCCAAGCTGCGGAATGTGAGGGTTAGGTGGTTCTCAGATAACCAGAATGTAGTGCGTATCATACAGGTTGGCAGTCGTAAGGCACATTTACAAGAGCAGGCCATGAGGGTGTTTGAAACATGTATCGCTTACCAAATTAGGTTGGAGCCGGAGTGGTTACCACGGGAAGAAAACGAGTTAGCGGACTTCATTAGTCGTATCATAGATTACGATGATTGGCAGGTAGATCCAGAGTGTTTCTATGATTTAGATGGCATTTGGGGTCCCCATTCTATAGATAGGTTTGCTGACAACTATAACTCGCAGCTTCCGCGGTTTAATTCTCGTTTTGCATGCCCTGGGACTGAGGCTGTGGATGCATTTACGGTGGATTGGGGTGGTGGGGAGAACAACTGGTGGTGCCCGCCGCCATCATTAGTGGTGAGGGTGATGAAGCACGCTGAAGTGTGTCATGCTAGTGGTACACTTGTAGTGCCACGCTGGGAGTCAGTTCCCTTTTGGCCTTTGTTGTGCACTAATGGCATGGGTTATGCATCTTTTGTAGTAGATGTAAGAATGGTACCTGCATGTACACTGCAGGGGAGATCGGGTGGTAATTTGTTTGGAGAGTGCAGGCCTAGCGATTGTCTGCTGGCCTTGAGGGTGGGTTTTTAGTATGACCCTGTGTCCCTGTAAGAGGCAGTTTGGTCTTAGTTGTCACTATGTTTCAAGCTTTCAGCCAGTGTGGTAATATGTTGCCGGTGGCAGGATTGTGTTTTTTGTTCGACCAGTGTGGTCATTGTGTCTGCCGGGGGCAGGGTTGTGTTTTTGTTCGACCAGTGTGGTCTTGTGTCTGCCGGGGGCAGGATTGTCTGCATTCGACCAGTGTGGTCATTGTGTCTGCCGGGGTGCAGGATTGTGTTTTGTTCGACCAGTGTGGTCTTGTGTCTGCCGGGGGGCAGGATTGTGTTTTGTTCGACCAGTGTGGTCTTGTGTCTGCCGGGGGGCAGGATTGTGTTTTGTTCGACCAGTGTGGTCTTGTGTCTGCCGGGGGGCAGGATTGTGTTTTGTTCGACCAGTGTGGTCTTGTGTCTGCCGGGGGGCAGGATTGTCTGCATTCGACCAGTGTGGTCATTGTGGCTGCCAGGGAGCAGGATTGTGTGTCATTGACCAGTGTGGTCAATGTGGCTGCCAGGGAGCAGGATTGTGTGTCATTGACCAGTGTGGTCAATGTGGCTGCCGGAGAGCAGTGACAGGCCCAGGAGGCCTAGGTTTGACCGCGGGTCAAACAGAACCCAGGTGGCCAGGTCAACGAAGGTTGGACCGGGTGGCCCAGGTGGGTAGCAATATGGCTGCCAGGGGCAGGGAGTGGAACCCAGGGGGCCAGGTCAACGATGGTTGGACCGTGTGGCCCAAAAGGGTTGGCTTGGTGTAGCCTGGCCGCGTGGGTCAGGTTAGTCTATTGGATTCTGTCAGGTTGCTAGCTATTTGTTTGTTGGGGTTTGCGGGTTTTATGAGGTGCGAGGAGTTGCTGAAGCTGGAGCGCGCGGACGTGAAGTTTAAGGAGGAGGGTATGGTGTTGAGTATACAATCCAGTAAAACAGATCAGTTTAGAGAGGGTGACTCATTGCTGGTGGGTAGAACAGGTGCTATTACGTGCCCGGTGCAGATGATGGAGAGATATTTTCGTATGGGTCGCATGACAGGGTTTTCAGAGCTATCGTCAACTCCAAGGGTAGGGAGATGCTGCGCAAGTCTGGTGGGCTGAGCTACTCCAGGCTGAGGGAGCTGCTGCTGGAAAAGATTTCTATGTTGGATATGGACCCGTGGCAGTTTGGTATGCATAGTTTAAGGGCAGGTGGTGCAACGGCTGCGGCTAATGCTGGGGTGCCTGATCGGCTGTTTAAGCGGCATGGCCGATGGCGGTCTGAGTCAGCTAAGGACTGCTACGTCAAGGACTCGGTGGACAGTCGTCTATCTGTGTCTAAGAGTTTGGGGATTTAACTATGCTTGCTTTGCTGTCGTTGTGTGCCTATGTTGTAATGTGCTGCGACGTGCGAATAGATGCTGGCACCAAATGTTGGTCAAGTGGGAAGGGTGATTACCATGTAGGGCATGTGACAGGAGATATATTTCCTGTCGGTTGAAAGGATTGAATTAGACAGGAAATAAGCTCCTGTCTAAATATAGCCTGAATGGCGATTGGTTGGAAGGGTGAAACACGTGGTCGGAGTGTTGATAAGGGAGTGAAGGGGTTATTGAGTCATTCTAGGCATTCTAAACGCACGTGGTGTGGCTTGCAGTTTTTTCCCCATGTATTGTCGAGCATATACAGGTGATCATTGACAGACATAAAGCTGATGGAGGGAATCTGACGAAGAGGAGCTGTTTGTTGTTCTGAGTGGAGGTACTCCAACAGTGGCAGCTGGTTGTGTTTGTGTGTGTGTGTGAGCAGTGTAGTTAGGAAGGTTTTTGCCCCAGAAGGTGGATTTTCCCTTCAGAAGGTTTTCCGCGGGGGTTTTCCGAGGGTGAGGTGTGGGCTCACCTAAGGGAAAATCCACCTTCTGGGGCAAAAACCTTCCTAAACATCCCCCCCTTTAAAAAAAAAAACAAACTAATAACATTAGGGAAAACAAAAAAAAATAAAAATAGACTAAAGTTTCTGCCTTAGAACTTCCTGTAGTCTCGATATCGTGATGGCTCTCTGACCACTCGTCCAGACCTTGTTTTGTACCCATTCTGTCTTGCAGCAGTTTCCTGTGGCTCTAGTTGGACTTCAACTTGAGGCTCCCTCCCTTGGTCCTTCACTCCCTCCTTTCCATTTCGTTCCTGTGTTGAAGCCGGAGCTTGATCTTCCATGTCAGGTATGGGTACAGGCACATCTGAAGTCACACCTGGTACTGGCACAGGTCCTGTTGAGTTACCCTCCTTCACTTCCGAGACATCATCCTGCCCTTGATCATATTCCGTGGCTTCCCCTGGTGGCCAATTGTAACTCGGCTTCAGAAACCTCCTATTTCTCCGGAGTACCTGGCCATCCACATCTACTTACGTATGACCTGTCAGACAGCTTGCCTACACACATTCCGCGATTCCACTGCGTCTTTTTAGCCAACATGTCTTGAACCAATACAGGTTGTCCCACCTGCAGTGGTGGGTGATCTCTCCTGGTGTTTGTCCGGTCTTGAATCCCTTCCTGCTGATGTACCTTTTTCCTCCACATGTCACCCTGTACCTCGGGCACCAGTTTGTCGGTCGCTATTGGAACAGCTCCCCTCGTCCTCCGGGCCAGGAACCTTTGACTTGGGCTGGAGTCTAATCCCACAGTGGGTGTGTTGCGCCATTCCAATAGTGCCCAAAATGGATCTTTACTTCTTCTCAACAACTTTTTTGCTATCTTAACTGCCGATTCAGCCTTTCCGTTCGACTGACTATTGTAAGGTGAGGACATTGTGTGTTGAAATTCCCAGCCTTTTGCAAACTCCCTGAACTCCCTGGCTATGAACTGTGGGCCACCATCTGTTTGTACGGTCACTGGTATTCCATAACGTGAAAACTGCTCTTTGATGGCGTCCACCACCACTGTAGCAATGGTAGTTTTGAGAGCAGAAATTTCAAAGTAGTCAGTTAGGTAGTCCACAATAAGCAGAAAATCCTTGCCCTTGAACCTGAACAGATCAATTCCAACCTTTTCCCAAGGTTTCTGAGGAATGTAGTGTGCCAAATGCTTCTCCTTAGGCAGCGCTGGAGAGTCCATTTCACAAACAGTGCATTGCGAGCACACTCTCTTTACATCTTCTGTCATTCCTGGCCAATACACTGAGTCCCTTGCTCTTCTCAATGTCGATTCAATACCTTGATGACACGCATGCAGTCTTTGCAGTATCTGGCCTCTGAGTTCCGAGGGAACAACAACCTGTCCCCCCTTATAGATGACCCCATCTTGAACCGTCAAGCAGTCTCGAACGTTCCAGTATGGTCTTAATGGTAGGGACACCTGTGCAATGTTGGACGGCCATCCCTGACCAAGAACTCGTCTCAGTCCACATTGTTCAGGGTCATGCAGTGCTATTTTTTTTATGGCCTCCATTCTCTGGTCGCTAACAAAGACAAACTCTCGCTCCTTGGTACTCTCCACCTCCTGATTTTCAAGGCGAAAAACATCATATTTCTCACACTCCTTTCCCGAGGATGATTCCACAGGAGCTCTGGACAACACGTCAGCCACCACTTGTAGTTTTCCGGGCACATACACCACATCCAGGTCATATCGCTGCAACTGTAACAGCATTCTCTGTAGTCGCCTAGGTGCAACTAAAATGGACTTCTTGGCAATCATCTCTAAGGGCTTGTGGTCTGTCTCAATTCTAACTCTCTTTCCATAGATGTATTGATCCAGTCGTTGGCAGGCGAAAACTATAGCTAGACACTCCAGCTCTAAAGCAACGTAGTTCTTTTCGCTCTTTGTCAGCGATCGTGACACTGATGCTATAGGCCGCCCATCTTGTAACAAGGTGGCTCCAAGCCCCTCAGTGCTTGCATCACACTGAATAACGATGGGTTTACGTACGTCGTAGAATGCTAACAGCTGATCATTGCTAATGAGAGTCTTCAGCTCTTCAAAGACTGCATGTTCCTTGGTCCCCCACACAAATTCAGCATCTATTTCTGTTAAACGCCTCAGGGGCTCTGCCACTTTCGACAAATTCGGTAGAAACCTGGACAGATAATTGGACATTCCAAGGAAGCGACGCACTTCTTGAACAGTCTTTGGGACAGGCATGTCTTTCACCGCCTTTACTTTTGCCACATCTGGTTTAACTCCCTCTGCTGAGATTTGATGTCCAATGTACAGCAGTTCTGTCTGGTGCAGGCGCATCTTATCCTTGTTGAACTTTAAATTGACTTCCCGTGCCCTCTGAAGCAGCTTGAACAGTTTCTGATCATGGTCCCGCCTGGCCATTGCCTCCGTTTCACCTACTCCAAACACTAGTGTATCATCTGCAACAACAGCTACACCTTCCAGCCCGTGTAAGACCCCCTGGAGTCTTTGCTGAAATTCCTCCGGAGCAGATGAAATTCCAAATGGCATTCTGAGCCAGCGATACTTGCGCCCTGCTCCCCAGAAGGTTGTCAAAAAGCTACTACTCTCACTTAATTTTACTTGCAGGAACCCATCTTTGGCATCAAGTAGACTAAACACTCTGGCTCCTTTCAACCGGGGTAGGACGTCGTCTAAAGTAGGAAGATGGAAGTGGTTTCGTCGGATCGCTTTGTTTAGATCCCGAGGGTCCAAACAGACACGAACAGACTTCTTCTCCGGTTTCCATACTGTGGTAATGTTACTAATCCACTCTGTGGGCTGCTCCACAGCTGCAATAATCCCATTTTCCTCTAGAACTCTGAGCTTGTCCTCAACTGCTGCCCGCATGGTATGAAGTATCTTCCTTGGTCTATTAAGCATTGGGGGTACTGCTGGGTCTAGGTCTATCTGGTATTCTCCGGGTAGGCACCCAACACCACTGAAAACATCACCAAACTCCATCAAGACCTTCTCCTTTGTCAACGGGCTATGCTCAGCCACCAGATTCACTTTCTCCACCCTGTATGACAGTAGCTCCAACTGCAACAGGTGTCCAAAGATATTAAGGTATGATGCCTGGTCTTCAATACCTCAAACACCAGCTGCTTGCTTTTTCCTTGTCTTTCACGACTACTACACACAAACCCAGTGACCATTTTACCGATCCATCATACATTGACAGTAAGGTTCTGCTGTCCTGTAACTTTGGTCTGCGTAACCTTACATAATCTTGGAAGGACATTACGTTGCAGGACGCAGCAGTATCCAGCTGAAAGGTCAACTCTATGCTCTTGCCACTGGTCTGACACCAAAAGCTAGCTAGCAACTTTTTCCCCTTTTTCTCTACCTTGATCTGCAGTAATTCCTCTGTTTCCAGCTCTTGGACCAACTGGGTTGGCCTGCATCTCAGCTTGCACCTTCTTGCAAAGTGGTTGAGCCCATTACACTTGAGGCATCTTTGCCCAAACGCTGGACATTGGCGGGGTCGGTGGCATCTTCCGCACTTCCAACATTCCTGCTCCTCCCTCTCTCTCCTATCCAGCTCCACACCTTCAGACCTTGACTCTTTACCTTTGACTGGCACACCCCTGTTCCTCACCATGGCGACTTCATCCTCTTCGCCATGTTCATCTTTGACTGCTGCTACTTGTTCGGACAGTTCCTTAGCCTCCCAACTCTGCAGATCAGCAGTCGTTGCCTCAATAGTTTGGCACATCTGAATAGTTTTTGCTAAATCCAATTTCTCCGTCTCAAAAAGTCTTCTTCTCATGCGCTCACTGTCAATGCCCCGTATCAACACGTGCAGCATCAAATCTTCTTTCAGGTTCCCAAAGTCACAATCCTTGACTTGCCTACGCAGTTCTGACACAAACTGATCTACGGTTCGGCCTGCCTGTTTCAGCTGGAAGAACTTGTCCCTGAGTACATGCTTACTGGTTCTTCGAGCACAGAGTGAGTCCAGCTTGGTCATGACTCCCTCAAAACCTTTGTCTTCTCCCTCCGCGAACGTCAACGCCTCATACATATCGTTAATTCTAGGACCCACGACTCGCAAAAACATGGCCAATTTCACCGCTGAGTCTGCCTTATCCTTTCCCAGTGCCGTCAAAAAGAGTGCGAACTCCTTTTTGAATCGTTGCCATTGCTCCGTGATATCTCCCTCGCCAACCTGGTCGGGAACTAGGTATTTCTCCATTCCTCTCCTCCGTTTTCATACAGTTAGAGAGGAACCACTTCTGACACCATGTTACAAGTACCCTTACTATCTAGAAATGGTTCTTATCACAAACACTCAGAGCAGGCAGCTTACACACAACACCGTGCATCCAAATCTCTAATAAGAGTCCCCCCCCACTGCGCATGCGCAGTTCCCATAACGACCTCTCTAAACACCACTTTCCTGGTTGTCTGAAAACAATTTTTATGTTTGTTCCCGTTGCAATAACATCGTCTCAATTTCGAGAACCTCCTCACACTCTAAAAAATGCGCACCCTCGCCACACTCATCGCCTCCTATTTTTGAAGCTACAGACAGTGCATCCATTCTACCCTCTTTGGAGAAAGTCATGTCTTGTCGCTGTTCAACATTAAAGTACATCCCACAGCGAGCTTGCCAAGCATTTGGTGAGGTTTTGTCTGCTACTCTTAGAAAGGTGATATCTGAAAACTCTACAGAGGCGTGGACGCTACTCTTCATGCTCCCCAAATGTGTACTGTCTACCGGTAATCATGGCTCCAGCAGCCAAGGGAAAGGAAAATCTTCTCGGATTCCTATTGAACAGCTCTGTAAAATATGGTCTGCAGCACATGCCCTCTGGCAGCTAGCAGTCGCAGCTGGACAATCCACACATCGTTGCAGCCCTCCCACTACCTATTCAGTTGAAGAGGCAGAAGAAAACAAGATAGCTGCTGCTCTGGCGTGTGCCAGGGATGGCCTTTACTCAAAGGCATGCTCTATTCTTACTTCCAGTGGTCTGGCACCCAACTGTGATGAGACCTTTGTACGTCTCAAATCCAAGCATCCATTTTCAGACCCTCCAGTAATTCCTCATTGCCCATCATCTGCTCCTCAGTCTCCTCTCCAGCTTCCCCCAGGGTACAATATGTATAAACTTCTCAAATCCTTTAAAACAGCAACTGCCTGTGGGCCTTCTGGAATGCGAGTTCAGCACCTCCTAGATGCAATGAAAGCTATCCTGCCTCTATCACTGCAAACCACTCTGTGCCATGTTGTTAATATGCTCATGGCTGGTCAAGCCCCTGCCTGTTTGGCCCCACTAATTGCCGGAGGCAACTTAACAGCCCTCCTCAAAATCAAGGACTCTGGCTGGGATGTTCGTCCGATTGCTGTTGGGGAGGTGCTTAGACAGCTTGTGAGCAAATGTGCCTGCTACCTTCTGAAACACAAGGCAGAAGATTTTTTTCCAACCTTTTCAATTTGGAGTTGCATGTCCAGAGGGATTCGAAAAAATCATTCATCGTCTTCGACAATGTGTCATCTCTCACAAATCGGATTTGGACTTTGGAGTACTCAAAATTGATATGCAGAACACATTTAATCTTGTCTCTCGCCAAGCCATCCTAGATGAGTGTTTGGCCAACTTTCCTGAGCTTCTGCCTTGGGTAGTGTGGTGCTACTCCCAACACCCTACACTGTGGCATCCAATTGGGGGGGTGCTTCACTCTGCCTCTGGGGTCCAGCAGGGAGACCCTTTGGGCCCTTTGCTGTTCTCCACAGTCCTGCAGTCTATTCTCAAATCTTTTGCTGAGGATGCACTATGCAATTCCTTAGATTTTAACTGTTGGTACATAGATGATGGTGTTTATGCAGGGGACACTGCTGCCTTAGTTAAGGCAGTACATCTATTAGATACCTATGGTTCTACTAAGGGTCTGCTACTGAATCCATCCAAATGCCAGCTGTATGGACCATGTGATCCAACACGTTTTCATTGTTCCATTCCCCATCAGTCGGCACTCAACTTTGACATCCTGGGTGCCCCCATTGGCGACGACGACTTTTGTGCCTCTTTCATTGAGAAACGACGGTTGTCAGCTTGCGAACTTTTGTCACTGCTTCCAAAGCTTTGTGACCCTCAGCTGTCTTTAGGTATTCTGAGGCAGTGTGCCAGTTTTTGCAAATTGGCTCACCTGGCCTGGTGCACTCCACCTACTTCTGCTGTGCTGGAATTGCTTGCTAATTTTGACAATGACGTGCTCCATTGCCTTGAGCAGTGTACTGAACTACAGCTTACACCAATGGCAAGTCGGCAAGCACAGCTCAGTTTTCGTCATGGAGGTTTTGGCCTTCGCTCCCTATTTTAGGGTGTGTAACCGGTTATCAGGTTATTCGGGTTATTCGGATATTCGCAAAAACCTATCCGTTCGAATAGTAATTTAGCGTTACTCGGAAAAATCGATTATTGGATTTGTTCTATTCGAAATAACCGGTTTGTGAATCTCCATTCGGAGGTACTTAGGTATTCGTCGTCCGCATCGACAATTCGCCCATTATTCGAATACCTTTTTATGACGATATCCGGATACGCGTTTACGATATTACATGTACAATAATTACTTCTAATTAACGTCACTGTTGTTACATATACGTGGGGACGAGATCAAATACACGGGCAGTATTAATTCGAACTACATGTAGCCAAAAGAGATCTCCCTCTTCACGTGTCATGACGACGGACAGCTCCAGCTGCAAATCAAAGTCAGTTCGCTTAGTGTATTTCGAACCAGCTGGCTTCTTGCATCAATCTCTCTGAGCTGATATTGCCGCGATCGTACTAAGGCTTGCTTACCCCGGTAGATACTAGGATTTTCAAAACTCGCGATGGTGAAATGGAGGCTGCATGGCTGTTGGTGCGTAAACGTCATCTGTGGTTCTATTCTTTTGGCATCAAGTGCGATGTGTACATCTGTAGACTGTAGGTACTGGTAAAGCTCAGCGTGGCCACGCTAACTTAGGTCGGGACACGCCCAACAAGGTATGTGGTTAGGCCAAGTGATTTAGGCCTATGTAGGTAGCTGTGGTTGTGTGCTGAGTGCATGGTGTGATGTGGGTAGCTGTGGATCCCTGCTGAGGCTACTGATCTGGTGTAATGTGGTTAGTTGTAGTAAGGTGTCTGGTGTGATGGAGGTAGCTATGGTTGTGTACCTCATGAGGGCATCTGGTGTGATGGGGGTAGGTGTGTTTGTGTGCTGAAGGCTTCTGGTGTGATGGGGTAGGTGTGCTGAGGGCATCTGGTGTGATGGGGGTAGGTGTGTTTGTGTGCTGAGGGTATCTGGTGTGATGTGGGTAGCTGTAGGAGGGTCTCTGATGTGATGTGTACATTTAGGTGGCTCAATGAGCAGAAAACCTGAATAACCTAGGTATTCGGCTGGCAAATTGTCAAAACCTATTCGGAAAAATCGATTTTCTTTTTTCAAGTATTCGGAAAAATCGATTTTCAGATCCAGAAAAACCTGAAAAATCGATTAGTGTTTTAAAAGTATTCGGAAAAATCGATTTTCATTATTCAGGGGAGGTTACACACCCTACCCTATTTTCCCATGCTACAGCTGCCTTCATCGCATCGGCCAGTATTTCTCTCTCAGGAGCTTTTCCACCCACCACCGAATTCACACATTTACAGACTGCTATTGCAATGTTTAATCAGCAGATCACCGAAGGAGAAGCTTTGACAATGGTTTCAGTCCTTACACCACCCAGGCAGCATTTACTATCAGAGAAAGTCGAGAAGCTTGCATTGAGTAGCCTCTTGCACAATGCTACAACAGCAACTAAAGCCCGACTGTTAGCAGAGTCAGTCCCACAGGCTCATGCATGGTTAAGAACAGTGCCATCCCCAGGCCTTGGACTAGCACTTGAACCTGACGAAACCCACATTCTTCTGAAATGGTGGTTGGGCCTTCCCCTCTGTAACTTGGAAGAAACATGCCCCTATTGTTCTAGCCAGCTTGACCCCCTGGGACACCATTCTTTAACTTGTCGCTATGCCGGGGATGTGGTGACACGACACAACTGTATACGTGATTGTATTGCTGACTTTTGCCGTCATGCCCACCTTTCTCCTCTTTTGGAGCAAGGTTGTGGTATTGGTCCAGCCAAAGACAGATCACGCCCAGCTGACATTTTGATACCAAACTGGTCACTGTGTCAATCTGCAGCATTTGACATCAAGGTTATACATCCCCTCAATAATTCATTGATTTCAGATGCTGGTCAGACCTCAGGTGCCTCAGCTACAGTGGGTGAACAAGAGAAATTAGAAAACAATGCTTTGGGTTGTCTGGAAAGAGGTTGGATATGTGTCCCTCTCGTAGTGGAGGCATATGGCAGCTGGGGAATCACTGCAAAAGAAACATTCTCAAGAATTGCTAGGCGTTTGGCCATCCACTCCCACTCATGCATATGGAGAAATGGCCCATACATAGGTGGTCATCATGCTTTTATTTTCAAATTGAATTTTAAACACATTTATAATTTACTATAAATCGGTCTGATTGTGAATCTGTGTTTTATATAATTATGACATGAACCATTCGTGTAGTAAAATCAAGACAAAAAATTAATTTCTACCGCGCATAATTTATTCATAAATAATATGTCATAACGTAATACCTTGCGTCATCTGGGATTAAGTTACAGTTATTGCGTACGTTGCAACTAGTTAACTGTTAATTGTAGATGAATTATTAATGATAATACACAATCGTAGCTTTGGAGATGTGGAGGCAGCAATAAACGGATTGCCCTGCACGATTTCAACTTCTGAGATTCAGGTGTTTTGGTGAGTATACTGTGTGAATTTAGTATGTGCAGAACAGGCATATATTCGATGCAGTGAAGGGGGAGGAGATATGGCCTTCTCCCTATACTAGTACTCTCCCTGTACTGTTGGCCTTCTCCCTGTACTGTTGGCCTTCTCCCGGACCGTTAATTGTCCGTCACCTTATACTGTTGGTCTTCTTCCTGTAGTGTTAGACTGGTGGCCTTCTCCCTATACTGTTGGCCTGCTCCCTATACTTTTGGCCTTCTCCCTATATACAGTTGGCCTTCTCCCTATACTGTTGGCCTCCTCCCTATACTTTTGGCCTTCTCCCTATACTGTTGGCCTTCTCCCTATACATTGGCCTTCTCCCTATACTGTTAGCCTTCTCCCTATGCACTGGCCTTCTCCCTATACTGTTAGCCTTCTCCCTATATAGACAATAGTACATGTAACCAAGAGTACATGTACAAGTTAATGTACCTCTCCAGGCCCTTAAACAGAAGTACTTTAACATGCATGTTCAAAGACTTCTGATGGAGCCGTCACCCAAGTGATGCATTGTATGTGTACAAAGGACACATCCACCCTTCTGGGGGATTTGGAGAGGTGATCCAATGACACCACCAACACCCCTCCAGGGAAGTGAGGAAGTGTTCTCAACATCAATGCATGCAAATAAATTAGCATGTCCAAAAATACCATGCGTACTCTAGTGCATGTAACCACCATCACAATGGCCCCCAAACAGCCATTCACACACCTGTTATCTGTCGTCACTGTGTTCAAAGGACTGGGGAAGTAGCCAGACCAGTAAATACTTTGGTTTGTAGTACTGCAGTTACATGTAGTAGGTCTTCATTGATCCTCTGCTCCTCCAGTAGTATGGTAGCTCTCTCCTGGTAGATTGTTGTGTCTTGTTGTGGTTGTACAGCAATCTGTGTGTGTGTGTGTGTGTGTGTGTGTGTGTGTGTGTGTGTGTGTGTGTGTGTGTGTGTGTGTGTGTGTGTACATGTACATGCATGTGTGTGTTTGTGTCCAAATTATTATCTGATGTATATGGATGTACATGTAAGTACCACTGTGTACAGGTATATGTGTGGACATCATTGGTGTGTGTGCCCATGTTTGAAACACACAATACACAGCTCTACATCAGCGTGTGTAGTGTGCACATGATGGAGACACTTGTGAATATGTGCATCGCCACCAGTAGAGCTACTACATTGAGTGTCCACACTGTAACTAAGCATGCGTGACTTGCTGGAAGTGTCCATGCACATGTGTGGTGTGTGTGTCCCACAGGTCAGCTATACACATGGTAAACAAAGGGACAGAGATGCTACACAAATGGACAATGCTCAGTGGTTCATATAGGGAGAAAGCCAATAGTATAGGGAGAAGGCCAACTGTGTAGGAAATAGTATAGGGATAAGGCCGACAGTACACATGTAGGTAGAAAGTCAACAGTATAGGGAGAAAGCCAACAGCATAGGGAGACGGCCAACTGTATAGGGATAAGGTCAACCATATAGGGAGAAGGGTCAACAGTATAGGGAGAAGGCCAAGAGTATATAGGGAGCAGGCCAACAGTATAGGGAGAAGGCCAACAGTATAGGGAGAAGCCCAACAGTATAGGGAGAAGGCCAACAGTATAGGGAGAAGGCCAACAGTATAGGGAGAAGCCCAACAGTATAGGGAGAAGGCGAACAGTATAGGGAGAAGGCCAAGAGTATCTTTATAGACACCATCTACTCTTACATAATCCTGTACCTAGTATATGTACCCAGGACTAATTTCAAAAATGCTCTCAGATACAGGGTTAGGGACCCTGTCTCATCGAAATGCATCAAGCTCGGTCGCGCTCAGCGTCGCTTTCGACTCTTGCCGGCAAGTTATGAATTATGCGTACACGCATGCATGGCCAATAATTGCCAGCGACGAACACCGTGCTCGATTCGCTAAATAGTCATATATGTCACATACAAAGACGCGCGTTTAAGCCCGGACACGAAAGCACCGCCCCCACTGTGACGTCACACGAGCCAAAACGTTTTACTGTCCGACACTCGAGAACAGCTGGTGCTTGGCGTTGGCACAGCCGAACTCTGCAGACAAAGATCTATCGGCCAAGGGGTTTTTTTAGGTCGTGGGACCGCGAGTCTCTATACGCCTACCACCATCTTGGATCTCCACGACTGTAAGGCTCACGCTCGAAAGGAACCCTTCGGGCTACGTGGAACCGCCACTAAAGCTAGCCCACCCGATTTTTGTCGCTCTAACGTACTCGTATGGCTAGCAGTGCTGACTAGAAGTTGTCATGAATATCATTACTGGTATAGGGCAATGTATGGGACTGCATAATTATTAACTCATTTCAACCCAGCCGCTAGAATGTACAGTACTATCTTTAGAAGCCTCACGTGCATCCTAAGAAACGACGTAGACGCCTATCCGGGCCGCGCACGTCCGTAGATCCATCTACTTAGTGTCCGTATATGTATTTCCCCGCCCCCCCTTACGCGTATCTTTTACAATTGTGTTGTGCTATGACTTTATGCCTGGGCTACCCTAAGCCCAACTCATGTTTGTTGTGGTTTGTCATGTACACGGTGTAGCGCCGCCGTGTCGACTCGAGATAAAATAAAATAAAAACAAGCGGCTATGTCGCTCGTACCGTATATCCATTTCAACTAAATCATTCCTTCATCTTCCGTGCATGCCGCTTTACTGCCCGACGCCCCTAATCCCGCACCCCATTCCTTGCTGCCCCCCCCTGTTTGAATAACCGGTCGGATATTGCAACGGCTAGGTGCCTCGTACCGTATATCCATTTCAACAAAATCATTCCTTCATTACTCATGCCTCAACTGGTGCAATTTCTAAAAATAAATTGCACCAATGGATATCGCGCGTTCGACGCTTCCACGCAATCGTAATATATCCTACAGACGCCACTTTTGCATTCATTTGCTTTCTTCTGCAACGTAGATTCTATAATACTACATGGAAAGGGTTCAAAGTGTCTTAGAACCACAGCCTGGACCTTGTCTCCGAAAGCGTCCCCGCCGGGAAGCGCTACAACTCCGCCTTGCTGATTTTCCTGCAGTGCAGCGGCAAATGGCACAACTTAAGGCTCACTTGCAAGAACCATTGTCCGAAACGCGGCAAACGGAACCACTTGCTAATATTACCGTCCAGGCTACTCAGCGACGTCTCTTGAGTACGTATATATATATATGCATGCAGTGATATATCTATACCCACGTCCCATGCAGCTTTCTTGGGATACTTGCGCAGCAAACTGCCTGCAGGCGGTACTACTGAACCAGACCTTATTCAAGTGTCCAATGCCGATCTGTTGAGACAATTTCTCAAATTCATGGAGGTTATCGCGTCTCTGTTCTATATATATAATGTGTGCTTTACTTTATCCTTATTTTGGACTTGTAGGACGAACGAGGCTCTGCTGCAGGAACTCTTTCCTGTTACTGCCAATCTTTTTTGCACGCCCTAAACTTTCTGAGATCAGAGGGCGACTGTTCCGTTACTATTAGGCACTGGTTGACTACCTATCAGAAGGCAGCTAATCGTCAGAGGGACGTATCGTGGCAAAGGTTGAAGGCTAAAGGCGAGTACTATAATTATTATATGGCATGGATTTTTATATACTTTCATGTTGGTAATTTTATACATTAGGGAAGTGGCTAGTATGGAAGGAAATTTTGGACGTTTTGAAGCTGCAGAGGGAACTATATGAATCCGCTGGGTCCACGTTCGCCAAGGCGTGGGAGTCACAGAAATTCACGGTTCTTTTGATGTACTGCGCTATACCACCGGCGAGGGGACGCGAGTACAGAGAACTCCGGTTCACATTCACCGAAGAGGACCTTCAGCTCTGGGAACCCGACAGCACCCAGTCAAACTGGCTGCTGTTGAGCGGCAACCACTCGCGCGGTTTGCTGTACGTCGGAGCGCACAAGACGTACAGGCATATTGGAGTGCAGCGTATAGAATTGTCCGCCGATGGCTCCACTAACGTGCTTCTGGAACAGTTAGTGGCCTTTGTGTGTAGAGACAGACCAGCTCTGCACCCCACAAGACTTTCTCTTCCTGGTAAGTATATAATTTATACATAATGATTATAATTATGTATATAAAAACTGTATAATAGCTTTTAGTGTTTTTTTTGTTTGTTGTTTTGTTTTTTTTTAAACAGAACCACGAAGGTCACCCCTACGCAACTTCAGATAGCTGGACAAAATATATACAGTCTATTTTCTTGCAGCACAAAGACGTGTCGATATCAACCAACACAATTAGAGCATCGTACGTCACACACCTTCTGTCTGGAGACGACGGCGTACCAGAACACGTACTCGTACAAGCGGCCAGGGCCATGAGACATAGTAGGAAGGAACAATGCCGCACTTATGACAAGAGAACGTCGTCCGACAAGGTCGCGTTCGCCGTGGACCTTTCTGCGACACAGGCTTCATCTGCACTAGGAATCGCGGCGGGACCATCCACGTCGTCCCGGAAGGCCTCCTAAAAAAAAAAATGCAAGCTGCCCCCTTCTGTGGGCGACATTGTCGCCCTAGCTGAAGACGCTTCCACCAGAGAACATCCAGTCATCTTGCTCGGAAAGGTGTTAAGGATATACCCGGATAGCCGGGAGGTACTGCTCGCCCATCTCAAACAGGTGGAAAAGAGCAGGAAATCCAGGCCCGACTACAAAATCACAGCGGGAAGGGACGCCTGGGTGGAAGGCTTCGACTCGCTCGTCTTCCCCATTGACATCGCCTACGATACAGCTAGAGGCGTTTACTCTCTCCGGACGCCAGTGCGTGACATTCATGATCATGTGTTCGATGGTCAGGATTCGACGGATTCGACGGATTCGGACTGATTCCCCCCCTCTTAATGACAATACGATTTACTTCACGCCTTTCAATAATTTTGTATAATTAATTCATGTTTACCACGGACACACAAAAAAGTTCTCATATATTCTTCTCCTTGTTCTCCCCTGCACATATAGAAAGGGAAATGCCTTGGGTGGGTGTGGTCACATGGCTATCACGTGTGTGTCACACAGGACGGTGGGCGTGGCTGTGTTGCCTAGGAAACCTCCCGTTAAGGAATCACTGTGTAAATAGAATGGCCGCCATATTATTTCAATCAGGACATTTATTTGCACATAAAAATGGCAGTTACATCCACCCTAAAATGAACTTACACACACACACACACACACACACACACTCACATACACACAGACACACACACACAAACTCACACTATATATATATATTCAATTAATTGTACAGAGTGTATCGTTAATCAATTCCCTTACATGTATGGCACGTGTGTGTGTGTGTGTGTGTGTGTGTGTGTGTGTGGCTACCACATAATACAGCTGGTGTGGTCACGTGGTGCAGGATAAAATGGCCAACACATTATACCACTTAGATATATGCTCACTACCAGTCAAGAGGGATTTTTAGCAACATGGACCCTGGGCACACAGGGCGGCTTTTATCAAAACAGGGTGGGTAGGAGATAGTGGTTTATGCATATATAATACAGCCGCCCTGTTTTGGCAATAGTCGAAACCCGTATCCCACAAGTAGAATACATAGCATACATAGGGTGTCTGTCGGTGATCTGTGCAGAGCCAGGGGAGGCCATCAGAGGCACTGCAGCGCATAGGAGTGGCATACATGGAGTGTCTGTCTGTGAGCCAGGGGAGGCAATCGGAGGCACTGCAGCACATAGGAGTGGCATACATAGGGTGTGTGTGTGTGTGTGTGTGTGTGTGTGGATAAAATTATTTGATTGGTGCTTAATGTTACATCTCTCCCTTTCACTACAAGCATCTTCACTATTTGGAAGCTAATTTTTGCTGTAAAACCAGTAAGCTATGGATATGCTCTGTGTAAGAGAAGGCCGCCCAAGCTGAGATCCCTAACGTAAGCTGTAGCACCTATATCACAATTAAAAATTAATATTTAGTTCCCATACATGTGTGCATAACTCGCATAGAGGTGGGCGTAGCTCCCATACAGGTGGGCATAGCTCCCATACATAATGAGTCGCAAAAAGACACCATCCACCTCATGTATTGAGCGAATACCGTGAGCTCAGACTTTGTGTCACAGACACTTCAGATCTTCAGGTGTGGGATCCGCCAGAAGATCGCTGCAATGACGGATCTACCCAGTTGCTTTTGGAGCAGCTAGTGGCCTATGTGTGCAGAGAGAGGCCAATGATGTATTAATAGCTCCCATGTCACACACAGACACACACACACACACACACACACACACACACACACACACAGAAAGAATACTTACTCTGTCAAGGGAGGTTGCCTAAGGCCAAAATTTTTGTATTTTTTTTCATTCCTGTACCGTCAAAATCTGCATGGTGTTTTTAAACACACAATATATATATGTTTGTTTTCTTCTTTTCCCCCCATATATAAATATATATAGAATCTCTCTCTCTCTGTGATCTGTGTGTGAAGTCAGGGGAGGCAAGCTGAGGCACTGTTGAACATAGGAGTGGCGTATACAGAGCCTCTGTCTGTGATCCGTGCGTGAAGTCAGGGGAGAGGCAAACTGAGGCACTGGTTTTAGAAAGTCTGTCTGTGATCACACACACACACGCACGCGCGCGCGCACACACACACACACACACACACACACACACACACACACACACACACACACACACACACACACACACACACACACACACACACAGGCGCGGAGAATGATATCCAATCACATACACATATGTCTAGACAAACCCAACTTACATCAACATTACTAGCTAGTACTCTCTGACAAGGTTTAGGGCCTCTTCGTATCTCCCACCAAGCCACAGTCAACGATCGAGCCAACTTACGAGCCTAAGTACGGCACATATCCCGCCGCGGTAGAGACACGATGCCCTTGTACATCAGCTGAACGCTACCCTGAAACGCTTAAAGTTGAGGGTCAGCTTCAATAAGAAAATAAATTGCACTCACGAATGCGCGAGCACGTGCTCTCCAAGGCAGATGATTCCGATGGCGAACATCTGCAGCGCAACTGACTCGCACAACCACGAGGCTAGTAGCTAGGTCGCCGACTTCCTCGGGGACGAGGCCTACCCCTCCCTCTACCGTAAATACATTTCGTATATTTTTAACAAATGCATGATGGCCAAAACGTATCCTTTCTCCAACACCAAGCGTTATTGCTGCATAGAGCTAGCTCCGGTGCACTGTAAAGACGACGAGCTCTAGGCCAATGGGCTCCGTTTGGTCGTGGGACCTTGCGTTCCCGCACAGTGCTGTGTGTAAAAGTGTCCAAAAGACCTCATGGATCTCCATAACCGTGCGTCTCCCGCTCGAAACGAACCCTGGCACCGACGTGGAACCACCACGAGAGACTGTGCACCAGATATGACAGCTCTACCGCCCTGCGCTAAGCTGCTACGCTTCGCCAAAGTTGGACCGACTTGTCATGAATAACATCACCTTCTACACACGAAGTATTATTCCGCATAAATATTAACTAATTTTCGTTGCAGCCGCTGCACCTATACAAAAGGGTACTGTACTAAGTCACGTGCTCCCGAGGGCATTAATAAATTGCGATATATTATTATCCGCGTTCGTCCGCGGACTAGGCTAACACATATATACCGAGCCTATCCCTCGCCACCTGTAGAGGCCCCCGACGCACAAACTCTTCCTCCGCTGCGACTGACACTCACCCCCGCCGCTCCCGCAGCAATGGCTGCAATCAGTATATATATCATCAATTCTTAAAATGCCTTTCTATATTTATACACATGCATATGCATGCACGAATTCGAATCCAATTATTAGCGAACGCTGTAATCGTCCAGCCCCTCCCTGTCTGAAATCCCGCCGCTACCGTCATTTTTCGCAGAGGCTGCATCAACCAATAATGACGTTCATTCATTCATTCATGCATGCATGCGTTCATTTATTCCTTATCTTCTCTTTTTTTTTTTATTTGTAAATCATAGTGACTGCTGCAGCAGCGGGGCGGTACACACCTGCATCGCTGCATGGAATGCCGAGCGTCGCACGTGCATCTATAAGCGTCCCGTTATATATACATAATAATCGTATATCATCTTTTATATATATTGCATATTTTACTGCATGCAGTGAGCTGAGGGGTGGATAGCGACGCGCAGTCCGATGCAGCTTTTACACACCTCTGCCCAAACGCCCGCGTCACAGAGATGTCTTGCAGCCTCGTGCAAGCTACTTTCCTCCTAATCCGATCACACAGCTCACTACCGCTAGGAAGACGGATCCCCTCTCCAAAATCACCCTCCAACGTTGCTTGCTTGCTTATCCATCCGTACATAATTAATTACCCATACACGGTCGCGTGTTTTAATCAACATTAATTGCACATGTCAGTTAGCTCGGAACATTTATTAAACTTTATAACACAAAATAAAACAATTACAATCGCACACACTAAAAAAGTTCACTCCCATGACAAGTCCAGTCCAGTCATTTCCTGCACATTTCGAGAGAGAGAGAGAGAGACATTTATAAGACCATGGCGCATTGCACACACACGTGGGCACACACACACACACACACACAAGCACGCGCGCGAACGTGATCGCCTCATGCTTCACTTTTGTTGCTCTGAAAATGTCGTCGCCGGATTTTGTGATAGCGTTTTTTTCAAAACTGCTCGAGACCTTACAGACCTTGTCCGCGAATGCTGCTCAACAGACCCTGCGGGGTATCATGGACGAGTTGGCAAGATTGATGGCGTCTTACTCTACATCAACTGGTCATTATAACCATTATTTAATTCATATGATTTTAATAGTTTTACATTGCTGTTTTCCTTCTCCACTAGCTGCTTCCCATGCAGCACTGCTACAAGGACCATCACCGTCCACCGGTACATTACTGTGCATGTACACAACACTCGGCAAACTAAATTACTCCTTCTCCTACAGCTAGCCAAACACCACCACGTCTTGACACCTTCCCACCATCACAGCCAACATTGACTGGTACGTGATACTGTGCACATTGTACATGTAATATAGTACAGTTGACAACTTTAGCAAACTTACATTCCTTTTAACACAGGTAGTGTGTGCATGCACATATGGGGGGGCATTGTATACATGCATATATGCAAGGTCCCCTAAGCACCCTATAACCCATAAAATAGTACTAGACTAGTGTGTGTGTGTGTGTGTGTGTTTGTGTATGTATGTGTGTCTGGCAACCAGTCAAGAGGGATTACTAGCAACTGCATGGTCCCCCTTACCCACCTAGATAAGGGGTGTGTGGTCACGTGGCCATCACGTGCTACAAGGGGAAGGGCGTGGCTATGCGTCACGTGGTGCTGGAAAAAATGGCCGACACATTACTACACTTAGATAGCAACAGCATAGACTCTGGGCACACAGGGGCAGGGTATTTTAAAAATGTACACAAGCAGCTATGGAGTTTGTGTTCTGTGTGTGTGCCTGTGTGTGCGTGCGTGTGTGTGTGTGTGTGTGTGTGTCTGTGTGTGTGTGTCTGTGTGTGTGTGTGTGTCTGTGTGTGTGTATGCGTGTGTATGTCCTACCAGTCAAGAGGGATTATTAGAAACAGCATGGTCCCCCTTACCAACCTAGACAAGGGTGTGTGGTCACGCGGCCATCACGTGTTACAAGGGGAAGGGCGTGGCTATGCATCACGTGGTGCAGGAAAAAATGGCCGACACATTATTCCACTTAGATACATGACTATTAGCAACAGCATAGATAAACACACACAAACACACAAACAGCATAGATACACACACACACACACACACACACACACACACACACATACACAAAGAAAATATGCAACTGACTAATGAAATCATATGCACTCAAGCATTGGGGGATGTACTTAGTGTGTGTGTGTGTGTGTGTGTTTGAACCAAGCTCTGTTATGCACAGAAAGCCCACAATCAGGGTCGCCTCTCAGAGTTGGATACAACCCTGACTACAGTTCAATTGTGTCTATGTTTGTGTAGGCTAAGCTTAATATTCTAAAATAAAAAAAAGGCTGCCATTGGGT